>OX421499.1:27876489-28476489 GCA_949126835.1 Anisus vortex
TCTATCAATCTATAGTTCTATTTTAATTATCTATTTTGTTTTTTTTATCTATCTATTTATAATTTCTTCAATAAATAATTTTGTTTTCAAGTAATTATTTCGTATTTTTATAATTCTTATAATATGTGTACTTGAAATACCACCCAAGACTACTGTCAATTACGTAAAATACAATTATGTTCAATATGAATGCGTGCATATAATATGGTGAAACCACTATAGGTCTAACAATAAGATATGAATAAGGCTCTTATCGACCTAGCTATAACCTAGCATATATTATGATAACTACATTGAATTAGGGGAAACTTGGATAAAATGAGATAGCGGGGTAAAACGAGACACACGAATTACTGAAAAACAGAAAGAGGGAACTCTTTAGCAATGAGTCTAATAAAGAGATCACGTGATACTGCCTTGTCGGCAAAAACCGTTTTGTTTGGTTGAGCTGCGTGCATCAGTGAGAGGCAAATATTTCAACTTTATATATTTTGATCTATTTTTATGGTTATGATGCAAATGTGTTCATTAAAAGAACAATACAGATTTGTCAGACAAGAATTAACATTCTGACATATATTTCTGTTGGCCATTGTAATAGATCTATTGACCTACTTAAGCATGGCAGCCTGTGGTTTGGAGTGTTTTTGAACAAGGTTATGTTGGGGTAAAACAGGACAAAATAATGGGGCAAAATGGGAAAATACGGTTAACTCAATAAATCATTTGTGTTTCTTTTGAAACAAACAAATCTCATCTTTTTTTGTTGTGTCATTATTATCTACCACTTGCTTGTTCAGTACACAGAATGTCGTTTACATGTAAATGTTATCTTTGATACGACAGGGTTTTTTCCCTTAAGTATCTCATTTTACCATAGGTTCCCCTACTCTGAGAGTGCAGAAAGCTGAGTAGCCTGTCAAGGTGACTGCAACAGGTGGGCAGGTCTATTATTTCATGCGAGTTTTACAACGTCCAGAGTTTATCTACGAAGTCTGTGCTCTGCTGAAGTTACACATTACAAGACCCTGTGACTGACATTTGACCTACATAGATGACTTAGTAGGCCAAAGTTCTCCTAGCTTCAGTAAAATAAAACAAAGAAAAACATTTAAAAAAAAAAGTGTTTAAAAAAAAAAAAAAAAAAAAAAAAGTAAAATTATGCAATGCAAATTCTTTTCATTCAAAAACTATTGTTTTTAAAGAATCGATTAGATAAGAAATAGCAATGAATGATGCAAGCTATCATGTTTTGGTATCAAGTTGATTGAAAGTTGATGGAAAAGGTTATTGCACTTTAAGACAACAAGTAGCCTACGGTAGGCCTAAGTGTTGTTAGTTACAGTTACTACCCTTGCTGTATAGTTAAGTCGTGCCGATAGCGAAATTGTCTGCGAGGGCATTAATTGTAACTAACCACAAACACCATAGGTCATAGGTCTACATAGTTAACATTTGTCTGATAAATAGGTAAGCGGGTAGTTCTGTTTTGCTTTTTATGTAATCTAGAAAGCTTTGAAAGTGGATTTTAATTTGAGTGGATTTTAATATTTTTTTATATTTCTATAATGTTTCCCCCCCCCCCAATGTCCGTTGCAGCTAGATTGGCCTTCCTGGTTTGAATACAATGGAGTCCGATGCTGGTTGCTGTATGACGTTCTATCTGTCCGTGGTTTCATCACAATTACTTCACCAAAAGAATGTGACCATCAGTTACAAAGCAGGTAATCACAAGTAAACAAAACAAGGGAGTTAATTAATTATAGCCTCATACGTCACAATGATGTTACTGAAAAGTCTACTTTTTTTTATAATGCTTTAACATGTCTGAAAATTCTCACTCACCTTCAGGGCCGTGTTTATGTTCCCATGCAACATGTGAAACATGCCTGAATACGCCACTGCTCACCTTACACCCATCAATGTTGTTTTTTTATTTTCTCAGCACTGGTAAACTAAAAACGTATTACCGAATTTATCAACGAGTCCGGTGTGAAGCTGGTCAACCTGATGGACACGTACGCAAAGAAAGATGACCTCCTGGACATCAGGCAGGCGATGGGTTAGTTCACGGGTGAGATCATGGCCAGGACTGGATTTCGTCTGAAGTCAGACTGCATCGTCAAGGCCGCGGACGACGAATTCACTTCCTACACCAAACAAATGTTTGTTATACCTGGACGAATATTGAACTTTTTTATACTAATTATTTTACAATGGAGATGGATGCATTTATTTTTAGTGAAGGTTTGGGTACCTTTCAATATCTATTTCTTATGTAAAGACAGTACTTTGACGTCTTCCGAGTAATGGGATTTTCTTTGTTATGAAATATTTTGTATTAAGATTACTCAAACTATACAATTTCTAAGCTTGATTAACCACTTAGCATAATAACCACTTGCTTTTGGAACCATTGGGACCGGATAAACTATGAGATAACCTTCCATAACTTTGATGCTGATGTGATTTGTATATGATTTGTAATCTCCGATTGTCCAACAAGCTCGTTAAGTGAACTAATAAATAATTATATCCAGTCGACTATCACTCACATGACGCAGACAAATACTTCCAGTCTATTTTATACAACACTATAGAGGACAGGAAACAATTGGCCAATGATGGACATAAACCTTGCACAGACCTTTTCCAAAATCTCATCTCCGTTAAAGAAGCTGGAGACAAGGAATTCTTCAGGTGGCTTTTTTTTTCTTTCAAAGATACATTACCAAAGGTTAACTATCGTCATTCATTGTTGTCATAACATTTTTTTTCATTTTTCAATTAATTTTTTTTAATAGTTTGCCAAAATGATTTTACGACAGGGATCAGAGAGTAACGGTTTTTCGTTTTTCTTTTGTTTGTGGATTAAAACAATCAAAGAAAATAGTTGAATGAAATTTGTCTACGGATCTGACTCTCAAATTTAATGATAATCATACTATAAGGGGCCAATATAATATTTCAATAGTAGGGTCTAACCAGATAATAATCTCAATCTAGTTAGGTAATAGTAAAATCCAGTCTATAGCACGGGTCTGCAACCTTTTGATAATGGTGTGCCACAGTAGGATTTCTAATTCATTCAGCGCGCAAACAGCCGAAAAATCAGCCTGCTTTTTTTCTTGTGGAAGAGACTTGCCATTTAAGGTGTTTTCCCGTGTGCCATTGACAATTGCACTTCGTGTCTAGTCTGGGACGCGTGCCCTAGGCTGCCGACGCCTGGACTAGAGCATAGCCTAACACGTCCTACCGTTCCTACAATTTGAGGTCGTCTAACATTTTATCAAGCCGAAGGTAACTAACAGAACACGTCATATTTTTTTGCGTCGTACATAACAATTTTTTTTTTCTATTTTACTTTCGGTGTTTGATATTATTATTCAAATAATGCCCGCATTATAAACTTGTGTCTTAATACAATCATTAATTCTTTGGAACCCTGACGCTATACCAGGACAAGGTGCGACGGTTTTCATTTTAATAAGCAGAAACTATTGTGAAACTTATCTTTGTAAAACAAAAACACAGTAGAATAGGCCTATCTTTTAAGTGGAAAATGAGCTAAGAGAAATATCTGCTTTGTGTAGTATATGGTAAGTATTTCATTTTTATTTTTAACTCGGAAGTTTTACAGTTTAAGTTTACGTTATATTTATTAATGTACTAGTTTGTATACCAATACACATTTGACCCTTCCCGTACCGACCTACTTCTATCTATGCTGCCTTCAGTTCCGCTATATACGCACCCGGGACAGTAAGGGTTAAGACTTAACACACACATTTACACAGTTAAATCTGTTTTACGGGAACATTCTATGGGCTAGGTTCCAAAATTTATTTATTTTTTTTTACCGATTTTCGCTTATTCTCTCTTCAGCCTTCTCTTTCCATATTTTATGAGATATGTTAGAGGCCGGAAAAATAACAAATGTGCATTTATTATAATGAAAAATAATTCTCAACCTAATTAATTGGAAAGACCATAAGGTGTGCGCGCTGGAGTCTCCTAATTATAATCCTTAAAATGTGTACTTTTCAGCTTAGATGTTGAATCAAAGACTATAATAAGATGGACCACTTGCTCTATTTATAGAGCTGTATAGTTAGTTTGCGCATGCGCGGCCTTCAATATGTCCTAGATACTTCCTGTGTACGCACATTTAATATGAAGGCTTGTTTTTTTCCGTGCGCAGCCAATAACACTGTCTTTAATGACGCCTAAACTGTCCCCAAAGACTTCCGCTGTATACAACTTTTGATTTTAATCTTAATTTTCCATTGTGAAAATCATAACGAATTAATAAACCGGAAGTCTAGAGGACCTAGTGCAATCGGAAATTCCGACACTAAATGTTTCAAGTTATCATATAGCAGAAATATCAAAGCGAGCGGTCCATTGAACCAAATATTATAATAAGATGGACCGCTTTATGTAATATTTTTGTTATTTGGTGACTCGAATGACTTCTTTTCGGAATTTGGGATTCCCTTTTGTATTGTACACTTCCGTTTTTTTTTAAAAATCACTATGATTTTCCAAATGGACAATTAAAATTAAAATCGAAAGTTGTATATAGGGAGACCTTTAGGCAGACGTAGTAGCGTAGAAGTAATTTCAGATAGCGTTTTTTGATGCGCTCGGAAAACAAAAAATATTTAAGGGCTAGAAATAGAGCAAGCCGTCCATCTTATTATAGTCTTTGGTTTAACATGTAAACGTGGGTTAAAGTTATATATGCAAACAATATTTGACTTTTTTTTAGGTTCATTTGTTATTATGTGTGAATAGGTTGAAATAATGCAATAGTTAAAGAGCGAAGTGACCACCCGAGCGTTAAAAAACTGCGCCTTCGCCGTTTAGCGAGTCATGTTGACTTTGTACTGTGTATGTAACATGTTGCACAAGTTAATACAATATAATCAATATTTAAACAATATGAACAAAAGCCCAGACAACTATATCGGTATGTTCATCTGTTCGGAACGTTTAACGTCGGTGGAGAAACCCAGTTTTTGCTTCTCAAGTACGTACACCAAAGGTATGCGCGGAGCACCTGAGTTTATTGTAATTTGACATCTGGTTTAACGTTGTCGTTAGTCAGAATTTGAAAAAAATAAAAGGGAATTGTAATTATAGGTTTGGATGCAAGTTTTGTGAGAATGAAACATGATTTATAAATATTTGTTCCAAAACTTAAAAAAAAATTTGACACACCATATTATTTAAATGTTTACATTTCAACTTCCACAAGAAATGAACGAACATCATTTTAAGAGCTTTTAAAAGTCTTTTTCGGTTTCAATCGGTTTGGAAACGTACAATCGGTTGTCCAATTTTTGTTTAACTTCCCTAGTATTGACTGAAGACTCTGCACTTGTTTTAGTATGATGTTGTTTAGGTGATTGACACTGTAGGCCCATTGAATGATGTCATATGTTGTTAAACTAAACAAGTCTATATGCAAATACTCTTTCTTCCTTAGGGGCATCTCTAAACGGAATGGGTTACCCGAAAAAAACACTAACTTAACTTAATTTAAAACAATAATCAAAAGAGCTAGACTAAACTTAGATATGCGTAGGACGCAATAATCTTCTGTATAGAAGGAGCGTCAGTAATATATAAGATAAGACAAGTGTGTATTGATTGATATAAGATGTTGATAAACCAAACATATCTTATTGAATGATGTAAGACGTGAAATTGTTTGATCCTGCGTTCCACTTATAGAAAATGGACTCTGAAGCCAGCTACAGTCCGACATTCTACCTGTCTGTGGCTGTGTTTGGACTTGTGGCATACATTATATACAAGCAGGTGTTGACCAAAGATACCTGGGGGAAGTATGGGGTCAAACAGATCAGCATGATGAAAATAATGACCAGCGATTTCAAGTAAGACTTTTAAAAATGCAACTTCGCTTCTGTTGGCTTTATTAAAAATAATGTTTTAAGTGATCAATGTGCATTGTTTCTGTTCTACTCTAGACAAACCAACCAACATTATTACTTGCATATTTTGGTTCCTGTTTAGACAAGCCACCAACAAAATTCTACAAGAAGAAGGAGACACTGTGGGTTTCAACTTTGGTCAGATGATGCTGTTGACGCGTGACCTCAACCTACTCAAACAAGTCATGGTCAAAGATTTCAACAACTTCATGGACCCTGCACTGCCGGTCGTGTCCAACTCACCTTTCGAAAAAGGAGTTTTATTTCTCGGCGGTCAAGACTGGAAAAGGGTGCGAAACCTTATCACACCTTCGTTTAGGTACGTTGGGATTTGTCCAAATTGTTGAGATCTATACGCGTAGTTGAAACAGTCGCATTGTTGAAATAGACACGGTGTTCCAATAATCACGTTGTTGAAATAGTCACGTTGTTGAAATAATCACGTTGTTAAAATAATCACGATGTTGAAATAGTCACGTTGTTAAAATAGTCACGTTGTTAAAATAATCACGATGTTGAAATAGTCACGTTGTTAAAATAATCACGTTGTTAAAATAATCACGTTGTTGAAATAGTCACGTTGTTGAAATAATCACGTTGTTAAAATAATCACGATGTTGAAATAGTCACGTTGTTAAAATAATCACGTTGTTGAAATAATCACGTTGTTAAAATAATCACGATGTTGAAATAGTCACGTTGTTAAAATAGTCACGTTGTTAAAATAATCACGATGTTGAAATAGTCACGTTGTTAAAATAATCACGTTGTTAAAATAATCACGTTGTTGAAATAGTCACGTTGTTGAAATAATCACGTTGTTAAAATAATCACGATGTTGAAATAGTCACGTTGTTAAAATAATCACGTTGTTGAAATAATCACGTTGTTAAAATAGTCACGTTGTTAAAATAATCACGTTGTTGAAATAATCACGTTGTTAAAATAATCACGTTGCTGAAATAGTCACGATGTTGAAATAGTGACGATGTTGAAATAGTCACGTTGTTGAAATAGTCACGTTGCTTAAATAGTCACGTGGTTCACGTTTTTGAAATAGTCACGGTGTTGAAATTGAAATAGTCAAATTGTTCAAATATTCACGTTGTTAAAATAATTAGAGCTCGTTAGTTTATTTGCAGCCAGCTGTATAGCTTTTCTTTATGCTCTTGTATTATCATAGAGGCTGTCTGTGTCAGTGGCTTTTTCCAGGTGTTTTCCGTCAGGCCACTCCGAGAGAATGCCTATTCCTCCAATTTTTGAAGTTTTTTCTGGTGAGCTTTTTGTGTAGACTCTAATCCAGGAATTTTTTCTTCAATGATGTATGCTTCTTTTAGTACTTTAGAATTTTTGCTTGATTGGGTTTTGTGTAGCTTGGGATTTAGTGGGTAATGTCCTGATTCTTCTAATTTGGTGAATTGTATTAGAATTTTGGTTTCTCGTCTAACATTCATAGAGCTTCAGGTAACTACATCCTCCAATGCACTAATTAGTGTCGTTTTCTTTGAGTTATTGTTTACCTGCGTTAGCCCACGAGTTTTTTTGTTCCGTATGAAAGATTGTTGAAAATGCAACTGTAATGATTTGAAGCCTTAGGTTTTGAACTTTGTCAATTTTTCGGAGGATCGATTTGGATGCTGAGCACTAAACAGTAGCTACATATTCTAAAGTAGGCTTTTTATATTTATATATAGTTATAGAACTGATGTATGTTTTCTTCAAGATGGAGTGATTTGAACCCCAGTCTGAGCCAGTGAGTATTTTCATCAGCACTAGACATGTGTATTTCCTTTTTCATTTGGTTTCCATTTGGTTTTTCCAGATCAGTGTTGTTGGTACGAACATATTTCCTAGGTATGAGGTTGTTTTTGTTCAAGGATTGTTTTGTTTAAGGTCAGTTTTATGCTTTGTTGTTTTTGTAGATAGAGAGAAAATTGAGTATGTATTTGTTTTGTTAGTTTATTGCCATGTTCATTGGACCATAGGTGGAGGCTGTGTAGTGCATCTTGTAGCCTAAGTTTTGAAATGCCTGTACATTCTTCTGTGCTTATTATAATTAAAAAAAACTACTTTGATAGACTGACCAAAACTGCGGTCTGTGACAAAACACTCTGGCAAAGTGATATCTGAAGTGGTCATGTTATTTTAAACTAGAGTAATTATTCCACTTTTAGTTCTGTTTTCAGTGTCTTGTGTTAAGCATTTGTAGCCTCTAATTGAGAAATGCAAATTGCTATTGAGGAATGTTTCTTGCATGTACTCTACATCTACATCTAAATCCTTCAGAAATATTTTAATTCTTCTTTTTTTATTTTGGATGCCCTCTGCAACAGTGGCGTAGCTAGGGTCATCTGCGCCCGGGGACATGACACAAAGTCTGCGCCCCTTCTCGGACCGACAAAGTCTGGGCGCTCATTGAGCCCCCAAGTAAATTTTGAAAATTTACGGTTTATATGGTTCATTTTCGAAGCATCTAGTATTTTAATGAAATAGAATACAGACTAATAAGTCTCTATATGATGTAAATAATTTATTTGAAGAACAAATATTCTTCTAATTATACATGAATGGAATAGACATAGTCTACAACAAATTGATCCTCCTTGATTTGTCCGTCGCAAACTCGTCAATCACGTTGTCAAAATTAATATTCTCAAGTGTTTCTCTTTCGATGCTAAGGAGTACAAGGTCACTCAGACCAGGGGTCGGCAACCTTTTCCTAATTGTGTGCGAAACTAGAATTTCTAAACCGTTCAGCGTGCCAACAGCCTAAAAGGCAACCTGCTTTATTATGCTTGTTTTAATTTTTTTTTGTTATAAATTTAAATTAAAAATTAAATTGGTTACTTATATAGCGCTTCTATCCATGCTATTTCAGCATGCTCATTGCGCTCTGTAAACACACTGCTGCCTGCTGGCGCAAATATGTTTACAGGCCCAAAACTCCTGCAGGGCGACAGGGATCCGTCGGTGGCCGGGCTAGGACCCGCGACGTGTCAGATGGTTTTTGGTTGACAGTCCGGTGAACTAACCGCTAGGCCAGCCGGCTTCACAATTTATAAGACAATTTAACTCCATAGCAAGACCAAGGCCAAAAGCAAAGGCAAGTTATGGAAAAAAAACGGTTAAGCGTTTTATATTTAATAACAATAATTAACACATTTTTGTGATTATCAGCCTTCTTATGCCAAAAAAATAATATTATCAAACTTTCACATTTTTGGTAATGATTTTGTAAACATTATCATTTGGTTGTCCAGATAAGGATCTAGCAACTGATAATATTGATGATAGTTTATTCTCAGTTTAAATGAGATTGTCTTTAATTTGCTTAATGCTCATGTATGTATGCCATGTTCTATAGTAGAGCGGAATTCGTATGTAGTTATCATTCAAACTGGGTAGTTAATGTAATGTTTAAAATATGTGCATGAAATGTTTTAGTCATATAGATCTAATATTTATATAATTTTCAACTACATTTTACAGTTTGGTTATTATAACGTTTTAAGTTGTAGGCCATTTAGTCTATTACAAAGGAAAAATAAGAAACACAATATTAGAAATAATAGCATAAATAAAACGGGCTAATTATCTCCCTTTAATTCAAATAAAGTTTCTAATTTTGATTCAATATTGATGTCAAACAAGTTATGTTTGGTAATATAACATATATTAATGACAATTTTTTTTTTATAACTCCAGCATTATGATATTCATTAAAATATTTAATTATTAGAGATATACAATTGATTTACGTTAAACAGTTGTAAATAGACATTTCCTGCATTAATTGTTTGTCCATTAAACCCACTTGATTTAACCCGTCCTTGTAAATGCGTTCAACTAACTGAAATGTGTCGCTCTGTCATTCAGAAACATCGTCTTCAACAGTCAGTTTTCCCCATTAAGAACTGGAAAATGTTTGTTTTTTCATCAATAAAAAACACCACTCTGAAGTCTCTCGCGTGCCATTGAAAATCACTCTGCCTGCCAAATTTGGCACGCGTGCCCTAGGTTGCCGACCCCTGGCTCAGACGATCTTGTCCCATTGAATTAAATAAGAAAAAATAAGCTTCAGTTTGCCGAAGGACCGCTCACATCTTGCAAATGTAACAGCAATCGTTAGAAGGGTTTGCAGTGAAATGTGCAGCTTCGGAAATACGTCATCTCCATATGAAACAACAAAACCAAGAAGATCCAAAGGAGTTTCCGGTCGAACTTCAGTCCGGGCACTGAGAAGCATTTTGCAGTCTCCGATCGCTGTGCACGACTAGTGACCATTGACGTCAGTATCGTAGAAATTTTGCAATTTTGACGAAGTGTATCGACATTTGTCTCAGCTAGAAGAGTGTTGACGTCTAGTAAAAATCCAAATTTGGTGTTTAGTTTTTTTAAACGTAAAAAACCGTATTGATATCTCCTGAGTCTATCAATTACGCTGTTCATAACACGTGCAATTTCTTCTTCTGCAAAAAGTCCTTCAACTCTTGCTAATTCTCCAGGCATCCTCCTTTGTCGTCTAATCCTTCTGTCAACCTCGATTCCCAAAGTTGCGCATCTTGTTTTTCCATTGTCTGCCGCAACCTGGCTCAAATCATCACGAATGTTGACAAGTTCTCGCTCCAGCGATTCAAGATCAGATGCTTATTGCTGCTTCCTTGAAATTCATACTAGAATCCTGCAACCGTTTCTGGACACGATCAATTTTCCCAAGTATAATGTTCCAGAAATGTAACAAAACTAGGAAGTTAAAGTTTAATATACCTGCCAGCAAAGGTTCTGCATCACTTCTGGTGTCAGGCGTCATAGTTGCATCTTCTGATAATTTTTCCAACTACTTCATCTAGTCCTTCATAAATAGCTTTAACAGCTTCTGGTCGTGCACAACTCTTTTTAATTCTCCCCAACGAGTTGTTGAACGAGAGAAAAACAAATATAAACTTTCAAAAGTTCAAAAAAATGTGATAAGAACTGAATCCTGTTTAGCTGAGTGTACTCATGCTAAGTATATTCGACTCGAAATTATCCAACCTGTATAATTGTTAAAAGCAGATGCCACTTTCAGTATATGAATAATAATATTTGAACCCGAACCAATCTTTGTTTTAAAAAAATCGCCATCAGCAATCCTACATTGTGGATGTGTCATTTGTTGTATGAGTAGAATAGCGCCCCTTAATGCTCAATGGGGGCGCCAAAATCATGCTTGCCAACTGGTTTGTATTGAAGATATTTTGTGGAGCTTCAAAATTCAATCTTGCAAACCTATTTGGGATACATTAGTTTACATCAAAATAAAATTAAATAATTAGTTTTAATACTCATTTTGGCGCCCCCTAACGTGGCGCCCGGGGACACATGTCCCCCCCCCCCCCCTGCCCCTCCCTAGCTACGCCACTGCTCTGCAATAATACCAAATTATACGTGTATTAATAACTAAATTTTTTACGTTTTTAATCTTAGACTTAGAATGTTCATTTGATACATATTCAAAACAGCCCTGGTAAACTAAAACTGGTGGTAAATTTCATCAACGAGTCTGGTGTGAAGCTGGGCAACCTTCTGGACACGTACGCCAAGAAAGATGACCTCCTGGACATCAAGAAGGTGATGGGTCAGTTCACGGGTGAGATCATGGCCAGGATTGGGTTTACTCTGAAGACAGACTGCATCGGCAAGATTGCGGACGACGAGTTTTATACTTACTGCAAGACACTGCTTATTACTCCAGGCAGAATTATCAGATTCTTCATGTAATTGTCTTACAATTTAGGAGGCTGCATACATTCCTTGTCAAGGTAAAACCTTCTAAATAATCTAAGGAAATCATATACTGCCTCCCACCACATAAATATATCGCTCCAAAAATCCTTTTAAATTAAACAAATTTCGTACCAGCTCTAAGAAACGGATTTACTGTAACAAATGAAAAAATAGAACTTGTGGATTCATTAAAGAAATAGTATTGTACACATAATTTTAATTGAGAATAATTCGTCATGAATTTCTTCAATATTTATTTTGGTTTATATTAATTTATATTCGTTATTTTCGTTTAGTGCAGTATATTGATAATCTTATTTTATATATTACTGACTACAGACGTTCCTTCTATAAAGAAGATTATTGCGTTCCACGCTCATCTTTTTGATGATTTGATGCTAACATGACAAAATGAACAAAAATATATTATAGAATATTTCTTGTTCATATACGAATCACTTAAAACTTTGAGTAGAAATGAATATTAAGATGTTCTATGAATTAAAAAGAGAAGAATAAAATTGGAGATGAAAAATATATTCCTGCAATCAATTGTTTCGAAATGCAAGCCATAGCTGTTCTCATTGGATGAAAATTACCGGGGGTCAAAGTTTAACCAACCACATTGATATTATACAACTGAACTACAGTTTAATGATAAATCTATACATTTTAATAGAATTTGGATTGAGCTTTTAATGGTACGTCCTCGCGGTAGGAAGAAATATACATAATTTCTTAGTGTAAAATGTGTATCTTTCTTTCTCATCTCATCCGTAATTTCTCTTAAGCATTTTGTTTACCTCCCTCTCTCTCTCTCTCTGTACATCTTTCTTGTTTCCGCCCCCCCAACTCCCTGAAATATATTCAAAACATATGTAAATTAGGATTAGAAAAAAAGTAGAAATTTAAACAAATATATATTTTTTTTCATTCTCTATATTTTTTAAAGAAAAAGAGACGCTAAACAAATAGTGTGTTTTATCCTACAGAAGTTAAAGTTTCACTGCTTTGACATCGTGAGTAGAAATGCAGACAAATACTTCCAGTCTATAGTATACAACACTATAGAGGACAGGAAACAATTGGCCAATGATGGACATAAACCTTACACAGACCTTTTCCAAAATCTCATCTCTGCTAAAGAATCTGGAGACAGGGAAGTCGGGATTTTTCTGGTAAGTTTTTCATTTAGAACAAAAAAATAAAAATTCAATTTCTTAAACCAAAATGTAAAAAAATTACATCTGTACTAACTACAATATAACTGTTTATCTTTGTAAACAAATGTATTTAGAAAGTTAAGGGAAGTGATTCGTATGAAATTTACAAAAACTTTAAAACAATGTGTAAGATAATATCTTTAAACATCAACATTCTTTATTGTGTCTTATAAACTTTTGTATGAATCTAGAGTAAGTTGAGTGTGAAGTTTATGAACCACCACTGAGTAAATTATTTAGTTAATACAAAAAGATAATGGTTTCTAACCAGTTTTATGATTTCTCCATCAGCTTCCACCAACGTGGTAGTAAAACATTTAGTTGAACAAAAGATAAACATTAATCGTTTCTGTTTTATTATCTCTCAATCAGGCCCCACCAACGACGACTCCTGTGATGCATTCCCTAAAACCATGTCTGAAGAAGAACTACTTGGTCAGTCTATGTTTATAATATTTGCAGGTTTCGATACAACAGCCACAACCTTACAGATGTGTTGTTATCATTTGGCCAAACATCCTGAAGTTGATGTAAGTAATTGCGTACACACAACATCCTAGTGTATCTGTAATGATGTGGATATAAGTTTATATTTCGTTAAGCTATAACAACTCTTATAAACATGCAAATATTACTAGAAGGCTACCTCATCTAAGGAATGTATATAAACATCTAGTTTTTGTTGATCTTTTAAAACGTCATTAGTATAAAATGCTTAAGTCAAATCAACTTGATTTTTAAAAAAAATTTTAATTATATATATATATATTCCAAATTATTAATCATTATTATAAAGACTTATAATCTCTAATAAATCTAAAAGCACTGTGCTAGTTACCAATTATCAGTGAGCAGGGCCCTCGAGAGAAAAAAAAGATTCCGGTACGAGATCTTTTCTGCCCCCCCCCCCCCTTTTTTTTTTAACTTATTAACATTCTGTTAATCATGATAACATCTGATGGGGTTTCGTTTGTTGTTTTTTTTTCTTATAAAATTAAAATATATTTAAATTTGTCCATTAACTTCAACCAACGACCATAACAGTTAAGGGCTTGATGATGATATTTAAATTATAAGCCTTTTCTGGAACTTTAACTTTAGATTCTAACCGAGTAGAAGATTTCTACCAAGTACCAAATCTATCTTCATAGGATAAATGTATGTATTTATCAGTGGGCTTCAACTAAAAAAGACGAATGGTCTCAAAAACTCTAAATTCCTACATTTACCAATGTAAAATTTACTAAACCCGAGCTGCTTGCCAATGATATCGGCACAGGAAAGTTAGTAACTTTTTGTTTTAACATCTCAGTATATTTTTTCAATTACACATAGGTGGGATTAATCGCCCCTTCCCCTATATAGGAACGGTGGCCAAGCGACAGCGCATTGGATTGGCGTACCGATGGTTCTGTGTTAGAATAATATAATTATTTTTTTCCCTGGGTCTACATAACTTCGATGGATAACTTACATTGATTGAGGTAAAACAAAATTCGTCTGGGCATTGTGCGGGCGACACAATGATAGTATGCCGTGTCCACTGCTTTAACGACGCTATAAGCTTAGATCAATTTTGTCCGATGTGATCACAAGAAATGTATATATTATATACCTATCGATCTTATCTTATTTATTACAGACGCACCTTCTGTAAATAAGATTATTGCGTCCTACGCTCATCCGTCGTCTGAGTCTAGCCTTGCATTTTTATTAGTGTTTCAAATAATGTTAGGTTACTGGTTTCCCTGGTTTGTTCAGGTAACCCATACCACGCCCGGTCGCCACTCGGGAAGAAAGAGTACTTATATATATGCATTTGTTCTCCCGTAAGGGACAAGGAAAGTGTTTTTTTTTCTTATGTTTATCTGAGCATTGCAACAGGTTGTTATTGTGTTGCATTTCTAAGTTAGAATTTAAAGCATCATGTATTATTAGGATACAACTTTACTCTTTGTCCTTCTGTCCTCGAGTGTTTCTAGGTTTAGTGATTTAACTATTGGTGTATAGGCTACTCTTGTCAGTTGTAAATATTCGCCAGTAATGTATGTTGTGTAGTCAAATGTAAGATTAGATCTGCTGTGGCAATACAGTTGACACATACATTTTTGTACAGAATCTTCCCAAAATTCATTTTATTAAATGACAAAAAATGTGTTTTAAATTTTCAATATTATGTCTAAAAGTATGATACCTTCAACCTCCCCTCTTGGCTACCGCACAGGAAATCATTAAAGTGTAAGAGGATCGACTAACTAACTTTGACTGCCGTACTAGTATGCTATATGCAGCGAAATACTAGACTCTTACTAGAGCATAGGTTCTGAACGGGGGCGTTATCACCCCCCGGGGGGGCGGTGAGAGGCTTTATGGGGCCGCTGACATTCCCGCGGGCGATTGGGGGGCGGTGAAGGGCAAGGGGCGATACAAACGTATCTGATATAATTTGAACACCTCAGCTATTTGAATCGATTAGTTTTTGGATGAAATATGATGTAAACGCAAGTGTTGCTAAATATCTGATATCACCCAACATTAGGCATAGACCTACACATTATTAAACTATTAAGAAATAGGAATCGCAATGACTTTTCGATAAATTAGGGGTCCGTATTTGGCAAATATGGTATGAGACCGTCTGGTCCTATTGTTGGTTCACCGGCCTGTCAACCCTGCTGACCGATCACTGTCGTCGAAACTGTACTAACATATGCTAATATTAAAGATATTTTGATCTCACTTTTACCGAGATGTTCTTTATTTTTCATTCGGAATATATGCTCTATTATAGTTAAGCGATATAGATTCGGAGTAATCCTACAAACTGGGTAGTTATTGTAATGCTTGAAAATATACATATAAATTCTTTAGTCATATAATATTTATATAATTTTCAAATTAAATACTTTTTACAGTTTGATCATTTCAGAGTTATAAATGTAAACCAATAATTTTTTTATAAAAGAAAAAAAATACAGAAATATTAGCTCAAATGTAACGGGTTACTTATCTCCCTTTTATTAACAAATGTTTCCACATTTGATTCAAAAGTGATGCCCAAAAAATATGTTTTGTAATATAACAAATATTACTTGTTATTTTTTTTCTTTATATACATTTAACATTATGGTATTAAAAACAAGATTTAATTATTAGAGGATTAAAATAATGTACGTTAAACAGTTGTAAATAAACATTTCCTGCATTAAATGTTTTGTCCATTTAAGGAGTTTATATTTTAAACATTAATAATTACAGAAATTAGGCCTACATGATATAGATCTAGTATTATTAAATAAGTCTCCTATATTTATAAAATTATTAATACAAATAAATTTGTTTTAGATTTAATTATAGGCCTATTTATGTTTAATTAAAATTAAGTTGCGGGGCGGTGAGCGGAATTTTTTTTTTTAAAGGGGGCATTGAGCCAGGCAGAAAAAGGTTGAGAACCTATGTACTAGAGTATGTAGGCCTAGGCTACTTAAGCCTGTAATGCTCATAGGACTATATTAAAATTTGTAAGTGTCTCTGGAGAAAAATAATAAAAAAAGAGATCCTAAATAATGTCGAAAATAATTAGGCCCTTTATTACAACTAAAGTTTTCATTGCATATTTAACCAAATGTTCAAGTACACATTCAAAAAATACCAAAAATAAGGGCGCCAGCGCCACGTGAGATTGTAGGAGGTTTTGGGCATCTCCTCTTAGCTTACTAGTAAGTTAATAGCAATAATTTAAAATAATGGCGTAATTGCCAATTTAATTTTAAATTTAATATTCATGGGCCCCCTAAACTCTTGTGGGCCCCGGTACGGCGTACCGGCTGTACCCCCTTCTTGTGGGGCCTGTCAGTGAGACAAAGAAACTTGCATCCAGTTTATTTTGCTCCTCCATACATTTTTATTAAGAGCTTCAGTAGGCACTATATTCTTTTCATTGAGTGTTTGAAAACATAAATAACTAGCTTTTTATTTGTACAGGCCAAAGTGTATGAAGAAATCCAGAAAGTTGTGAAGTCTGATTTACCCACATATGAAGAAATTTCACAACTGAACTACATGGAACAAGTTCTCAATGAAACACTTAGACTATGTCCACCTATTCCATTTATGACAAGGAGAGCTCTGAAAAGTAAAACCTACGGAACCGTCACTATTCCAAAAGGCGCAGCGGTCCTAATTCCTTTTGATATGGTCATGAGAGATCCCAAAAATTTTCCAGATCCCGAGAAATTTGACCCGGAGAGGTTCTCGGAACAAAACATTTTATCACGTGATCCGATGTCCTTTATGCCGTTTGGTTATGGGCCCCGTCAGTGCATCGGAATGAGGCTGGCATACATGGAGTTAAAGTTATGTCTTGTTCACGTCTTGAGAAAAGTGAAATTTGAGCTGAATGAAAGAACCCATCCAAGACCTGGGGAAGACATCGAGATATTTTTTAACGGGGTCATTTTTTTTAAAAAGCCAATTATGTTGGCAGTAAAACCAAGACGCATTTAAGAGCCTCAACAATTTATTTTGAATGGGCAATATATTTGTACATACATATTTCTTTTTTTTTTAAATTTCATATATTCCAAATGCTATTTCTTTAAAGCATATATTTAAATAGTTATCTTAATACTTTGGTATGGAATAATGTACTAATCCTGATTTATTATTAACACTCTCTTCAACACTAGGGTCATAATTTTTACTCTGCAGATATCCGTCTGTCTCTGGTGTGTATTTTCTATGTTGTGGGTGAGGTTGCTGAAACATTTACCGCCGACCGAGGTCAATAGTTCAAAGACATTCTCTTTGTATACTATCATTTATTTAATCGACCAATAGCGGGGGTCATATGTTTCAAGGTGAAAAGTGACGCGACGCTTTGCCGTTGCCTTTAAAAAGTCTTAACGATTATGCATGCATGAAAGGTCGAAGTGTAAAACATTTCCTGTCCTATTCGTTCATTTTATTCAAAACATGTCTGTGTTCTGCGTTACTAGTTGTACAAAAAAGATGTAGTAGATTAAGTTTTATTTCATTTCCGAAAGATGTTGCCAAGAGAAAACGATGGATTGTGAATGTCACAAGTGAAGAATCACCTATTTATAATCTTAAACTAATTGATTGATTCAACAGAATTTTCGTTTTTTTTGTTTTTATGACTCTTTTTAATATGAATAACGCAACTCTTGACTAATTTATTTTATAAACTAAGCTAAATTTAACTTAACGCAACGAACACTTTGAGTATTAATTATCACCTACTTACTTTTGATGTTAAAAACGGATTCCTCATAACTAAAAAGACCAGAATTGGCCGTCGAGGTTGAAATCACATTGTCAAACACCAGCAAAGGCATGTTTTTTTTTGTTTACGAATATGGCGGGAAATTTCACCGGAAGTTCTAGATCTCTTACATTTGAAAAGGCCACGTCTCGTTAAGACTTGTCAATTACAGGAATAATCAGTATTAGTACGAGCCTTGAGCTGTTGAGGTCGTAATTTTCTTCTTGATTATTTCAATGCATCAACTTTGGTCTATTACTCAACATGGTTATGAATCTAAATGTGATTACTTTTGCCTTACTACTAATCATCTATTGTATATATATCTCTACATTTATCAATTAAAAAGTTTTCTTGACAATTTTATTTTTTCGAGTTATGTTATAAGTTATAATACGAATAGTGCACAGCTCCATGTAGTTAGGACTAATTATTCTTGTGTTCAATGTATATCTTGTATTGTAGTGAAGAACTCTATTTCATCAGCTTGGTGGCGTCTGTGCTAGGTGGTTCCACTTGACTTGTATTATAACAGATAAGGTTATTCTAGCCGTCTTACATTCACAATCATTCAGCAGTTGGTCATAATTAAATAATTTCGATTATTTAATAAAATCAAGTTCAGCTGGTCTCAATATAAATCTGTACAGGAATTAAAGGCTAAGGCAAATAAATTCATACATGTGCTGGACAAGAACTTAACTCTGCAAACTTTTAACCAAAACTTTACTCTACAAGATTTCAACATGAACTTACTTAAACTAAGACTAGACCCCACGAGGTAAAAAAGTCTCCTAATTTGATTGGTTCCCCCAAATGGTCAGAAAATCAAGAATCTTGTTTTTTTTTCACTGGGGTTCAGAAAGTCAATCTACGACTTACGCAATTTGTAAAGTCTCAATATCCACGGAGTGACGTTGCAATATTTCATTTAATTTACATCCACCTCTCATCGGACTCTAAGATAAGATAAGATAAGATAAAATTTCTTTATTGATCCAAACAAATGGAAATTTGTTTTGATTACGGATGTACAACAAACTAAATTCTCTGCGTTTGCCCGGGTGTAAATAAAACAGGCCTGTATAATCTACAGCTGAAAATGTTATCAACTACAGTAAACAGAAAGCTGTAGATGGAATAATTAATTATTTTTTTAGCTGAAGACATTTAGGAATGTAATTTAAAATAAATATTGTATGAGTTAAAAATAGGCATGTCATTTTATTTAAAAAAAAAGCTGAATTGCTCGGTGTTGCCCGCGTATTTACAATTTTTTATTTATTTGAAAAGTAATATTAATTGAAATACAAAAATATTGGAAAAAAAGGTATAGACTATCTGGAGAATCGAACCCAGGTTGACCACATGGCAGTCTGATACGTTATCCAAACAGCAAGCAAGGACACATGTGCTATGTCGAATTGCAAAGATAAATATGAGGCAATAAGGTCACGTGTCTATAAATAAACCAATTTGATTGGTTAAACACACACATAGTCTATTTTATATTATATATATATATATATAGAAAGATATATAGATATGTAGATAGATAGATATATAGATAGATAGTTAGATAGATAGATAGATAGATAGATAGATAGATAGACGCCTACGGAGATGAAAATAGGCCTACTTTATTACAAACAAAAATAATTTACACCAGAGTAAACATTAAACCATGCTTAAAGCTTAGGCCTAACAGTATGCTAAAAGGGACATTTATTTACTAATTAATAAATAGCCGCTGCAATGGTCTCAATAACTAAGATAAACTTGTAGGCTACAACGTTATCTCAGAAACAGCTCACTTTTATACACCTCCTTAGGTAGAGATGATTTACGCGAATTTAAAAACACAATGCAGCGCCACCATTTGGTGCATGCATTTATTACTAAGGTCCAAACGCTAAAGTTTGTTGGAGTCTGTTTCATATGTTTAGAGTGAAAGATCGATGCAGTTTAAACGTGTATCTATATCCAGGCAGATTATGTTAATCACACCTAAAATCTTTCTGGTTAGAAAATATTAAATCCATTATGAGGAAAATAATGTTGGGGTTGGTTGTATGGTTGCATACAATGCAATAATTCATACTATTCCAATGAGTAAAAAGGCTGAAATGAATACGCCAAAAAAAACAAGAAAGTAAATGAAAAATGCAATATATTAGTCTGGTAATCTTATCTTATCTTATATATTACAGACGCTCCTTCTATAAAGAAGATTATTGCTTCCAACGCTCATCCGTGGTGCAAGTCTAGTCTTGTATTTTTATATATTTATACACCCATTCACATTATGTTACAGTAAACAGCGCTTGCTCTTTATTAACAAATGAAGATCGGTCCACCTGGTACATCATAATTATAACGCCCGCATTATTAACTTGTAGATTAATACAATAATACATTCTTTTGAACCCTAACACTATACCAGGACAAGGAGGACGACGGCTACATTTTAATAAATCGAAACTAGTGTGAACTGACATTTGCAAAACAAAAATACAGCCGAACAATAAACAATATTTTTTTTTTAGCTACAGAGTACATTAGTAGGCCTTCATTAAAGACATAGATAAGACATAACAAGAAAATTAGAGCATTTTATAGCGGAGTAGATCTATCTGCTAAGGGAAGTATCTGCTCAAGGGAGTTTCTGCTAAGTGGAGTATGTGTTAAGTGGAGTAACTGCTATCAGATAACCATTTCTATATAATTTCTTTGATTTGACTATTTGAAACCAATTTATTGTTGGTAAGTACTTCATTTTTGTTTTTAACTCGGTAGTTTTACAGACTAAATTTACGTGTTTTTAATCTACTAGTTTGTATACCAATAAACCTTTATCACTTAACACACATATAATACAGTTACATTTCACTGAGCTTCTTGTTCTTGTGCGAGCCTCTCCTGCAAGTCGGGAACCGTTTTTGATTCCTGCCCTCCAGGTGGGTCTATCCTGCGCCATGACCTCCCAACTGTTTGGGTCAATTTGGAGGTGCTTTATGTCTCTATTACATGCATCCGCAAATCTCAGTTTCGGACGTCCAGCAGGTCTCTGTCCCGAAGCTAACGTTACATGTAGGATGCACCGTGGGAGTAAACCCTGTGGCATTCGGTGTACATGACCTAGCCAGCTGAGACGCCTGTTGCTTAGAGTAATACGGATGTCTTGACACACTGCTCTTAGTAGGACCTCTGCATTTGAAACTTTGTCCTGCCATCTTATGTCTACAATACGTCTGAGACACCTGAGGTGAAAAGTGTTCAGTTTTCTTCCCTGTCAGGAATATATGCACCTTGTCTCACTGCAGTACAGCAGGGTACTCAGAACGCATGATCGGTAAACTAGTGACTTAGTGGAACAAGTAAACAGCGGGTTCATCGAGACTCGTTTTTTAAAAGCTTGCCATAGAGCCCATGGCTTTAACTTTTCTACTATTGATCTCCCCATCTAGAAGAACATCGTTTGAGATTTTGGCGCCAAGGTACCTACCTTGGTTTTGTTTTGACTAATGTTGAGGCCGAATTTTTGGCATGCATCATCAAGTTTATCAATGAGCGTCTAGAGCTCGTTTGCAGATTCGGCGACAATAGCTGCATCATCAGCATAGAGAAGCTCCCTAACTAGTACCCTCTTAATTTTAGTTTTGGCTTTGAGCCTGTTTAGGTTGAAGAGCTTTCCAGATGTCCTTGTGTGAAGGTAGAAACCGTCGTTGTAGCATCCATGGGCATAATGCAGTAGACACGAGAAGAATATTCCAAACAAGGTGGTTGCAATTACGCAACTTTGTTTAACGCCGCTTCGGACTTCACAAGGCTCTGATTGCGCTTCGTTAAACTTCACTGTGTCCCCAGTATTCTCATGAAAACAGGCAATGAAAGAGAGCAGTTTCGGAGGGCATCCTATCTTTGCTAGGAGTTTGAGGAGTCCACTTCTGCTGACCATATAAAATGCTTTAGTAAGATCAACAAAATCAATGTATAATAGCTTTTTCATCTCACGGAACTTCTCTTGTAGCAATCGAATATCTATGTCGATAGTGGATCTGCCGCTTCTGAAACCGCACTGAGACTCTGGGTAGACTCTAGATGCCAGCACCTGCAGACTTGATAGCACCACTTTTGTGAAGATCTTACCAACTATGCTCAAGAAGGCGATACCTCTGTAACTGTAGCTGTCGATTCGGTCCCCTTTGTTCTTATATAATGTAACGATACTTGCGTCACACTTATCTTGTGGCACATAGCGCGATTCCCAACACAGGCAGATAGAATCATGAAGTTCTGGAATCATAATTGACTTGCTGGCTTTTATCATTTCTGCAAGTATGCCATTGCTTCCTGGGACCTTTCCATTGTTTACGCTGTTCACTACATTACTAAGGTTAATTAGGGTTCGCGTTTCATCAAGTGACTCCAGTACTGATAGGTCAGGTAAGAAGGCCAGCGCATCATTGACCACTGAATTTTGCGTATGGTAACACTCAAAGGTAGTGACCTACCCATCGTCCCAGCTACTTAGACTGATTAGTTATTTATTTTTCACCTGGCTTAGATAGAATGGGTGCAGGTTCAGACATTTAAGGGCCCAGTGCAGCTTTAATGCCATTATGCAGAGCCTTGCTATTGCCAAGGGCTAAACTCTGCTGCACAGTGCTCAAAACGATGGCATCAGCTAGATCTATGCATCAATCGGAGGACAGCTTTTCGGTTATTCTCTAAATGTGCGTTTATTATATTAAAAAATAATTCTAAAGATAGACCATATGGTGTGCATGCTGGATTAATCTATTTATAAATCTTAAAATCTGTACTTTTTAATCTATATTAATATGTTTAACATGCAAACGTGATTTAAAGTTATATGTGCAAACAACGTCGGCCTTTTTTTTTTGTGTGCCCCTTTTTTAGTTATGTATAGGTTGAAAATAATGCAATAATTCACCAGCGATGTGCACCCGAATGTTAAAAAAACTGCGCCTTCCCCGTTTAAAGAGCTACGTTGACTTTGTACTATGTATGTAAGTATGTAACATGTTGCACAAGCTCATACACAATTTACAGTATACAATATGAATAAAAGCCAAGAGACGTATATGCGTATGTTCATCTGTCCAAAACGTTTAACGTCGTTGGAGAAACCCAGTTTTTGTTTCTCAAGTACGTACATCAAAGGTATGCACGAAGCACCTGAGTTTATTGTAATTTGACATCTGGTTTAACGTTGTCAATAGTAATCGATAGTCAGAATAAAAAAATATTAAAAAAAAATGTAATTATAGGGTTTGCAAATCATTTATGCATGTTATGCAGAGAATGAAACATGATTTTAAATATTACTTCAAGAACAAAAATTGCTGTACACCATATTATTTGAATTTTTTCATTTCAAGGTAAAAAAAATAATAAAATGAGAAAATAACGAACATCACTTTTAAAGCTTTTAAAATGCTTTTTACGTTTCCAATTTTCGTTTGACACCTCTAGTATTGACCAAAGACTCTGCCTACTTGTCTTAGTATGATGTTGTTTAGCTGATTGGCATTGTAGGCCGATTTAATGAAGTCATACCTTGATAAACTAAAAAAAAGTCTATTTATAAGTACTCTTTCTACCAGAGTGGCATCTGGGCACGAAATGGGTTACCCGAAAAAACTTCACAAAGTACTTTTTTTTTAAAACAGTTTATAAATACACAATGAAATGAAAGAAAATTCAGTGTTGTAAAAACTGGGCTTCTACACGTTGCAATATTGCAACCTTTTTCATAATTTATGATTTTTAGACCTGTTTTATCAACTAGTGATCAGTTTTAAAGTCAAAAAAAGTTAATTTAGAAGTATCAGAAAGCACTGAAAATTGATATATGTGTAGAAAAAAAAACTATAGTATAATATTTTGGAATAAAAAAAAATCTTTCAAAACAAAATAACATGTCGATCCCGAGTGACATTTTCCGTAAAAACAATACTAAAAAATCAAGACTAGACTTAATTACGCGTAGGGCGCAATAATCATCTGCATAGAAGGAGCGTGTCTAATATATATAAGATGAGATAAGACAAGTCTGAATTGATTGATATAAGATGTTGATAAACTAAACATGTCATATTATATGATGTAAGATGTGAAATTAATTGATCCTGCGTTGAATGAAACTAGGTTCCACTTATAGAAAATGGACTCTGAAGCCAGCTACAGTCCGACATTCTACCTGTCTGTGGCTGTGTTTGGACTTGTGGCATACATTATCTACAAGCAGGTGTTGGCCAAAAGTACCTGGGGGAAGTATGGGGTCAAACAGATCAGTATTCTGAAATTACTCACCAGCGATTTGAAGTAAGACTTAAACAGCTTCGCCTCTACTGACTTTAGTTATAGAGTGTTATCAATGTTCTATTGGTTTGACGAAGCATGACGTTTGGGGTTTGGTGCGACCGTTTTTGTTCCTCCGTTTAGGCGCTAGACGTTATGGCGCGATGGAATGGAAATATAGCACATCCTTTAATACACGTAATGTAACAATATTTTTGTATAATAAATGAAACAAATAGTAATGAAAGACGGTTTAAATCAATATTAATGCATTTCTTGAACGATTTTTGGTTAAGGTACTATTTGATGATGACAGGAAAGAAAAAAACGAACTTAACCAAAACTATTGAAGGCCCACGACGAAGTTGAAAATGCTATTAAGAAAATGAAACATGGTAGATCTAGGGCCCCAGGGCCTGACAATGAATAGTGCAAGTAGTAATGTTAGTGGCTTAGTCTAAATTGGAACAGAAGTAGTAGTAATTTAATACATAAAGGCTGATAATAAAAACAATATCTATTTATCGTCTTTGTAAAGAAGTATCTTTTTTTGCCGCGTCCACACTTAGAACATTATATGCAAAAATTATGCGTTCTTCTTTTTCAATATAAATCTAATAGCTACACATATACGAGCTCATTTTGTAACTTCCGTGTCCACACTTACAGAATAAATATAGAACAGAATGCGCAATCGCATTTTTTTTTCTGTTTCCGAAAAGTAATACCAACGCCATACTGTTTTGACTCTGCGGTCCTGGTTACACTATATATGTATTTATGCTTATTTACAATGTCTTTTTCATCAAATTGACAAGTTCGAACACCCAAAGCTAACGTTTCAGACAAAAGGTACAAAGTTTGTTGTGTAATAAACTGCAACATTGATGCGAAAACGATTGATTATCGTACAAATAAGCATGTCGAACTGCATGGCTTTCCTGACCCCGTAAAGGATAAACAACATTAAGTTGTAACCTCATATTACTTAATAATAGTAGCCTTTATTTAGTACTAAACTTGATAAGACTAGATAGGCTATCAGTAATAAATAAGCCTTTCTCATTTTACTATAGTAGCGTCTCTAGTAACCGCTGCCTTAAGTCAAAAGAAAATGGCGGAAGCTGAGGCTTCACTGATAGTGACTGTGCATATAGGGATTGCGCATTCTGTTCTATACCTATTCTGTGGCCTCACCTTTCAAATAACTTGACTGTTGTATAATAGTTGGGAGTGACCAAACCCAGGGTAAATTTTAGATAAGATGGCCAGTGAATGAATAATGACAATGGATACTGGGTGGGGAGTAAAAAGATTACACAAAACTTTTTAAATAATATTTCGAATGATCAATGAGGAGTGGTCATTGCGCCAGTCATCAACGAGCGTCCATATGAGATAATTATTTGGCTGGCGTTATCTACAGTGGGAGCGGCAATTAAGCAGTTTCAGTTGAGACAAAGGTCGGTATACAAGTCACTCAGAAAGGTTTCGTCCTCATTTCAATAAATATATTGTGAGTTGCCAAATGTACATTAAGTGATTTTGATATTCATTAGATTACTAGTTTAATAGTCTAGTCCTATATACATTAAAGTAATTGTTTTAAATTAGTATTATTTACTATTGGTTTCACTTATTATTAAAAAAAAAATCGTATTTTTTGATTGAAGTTTTTATATTACGTTTATTGAATGATGGGATATGTTATTTATGCCATCGCGCCAAAATGTCCAGCGCCAAAACGGCTGTCGCTAAAACAGCCGGCGCCAAAACGGCAGCGCCAAAACGTCACATACCGTGGTTTCAATATATTGGTCTGCTGTAACTAGCATAATACAGTAAACCGCTTCGAATAAAATATCCTGCGAACAAATTTGGCTGAATATTTAATTACTTGGGAACATTTTATGAGCTCTTAAAGAAACTATTCATGTTTATACTACAAGAAAAAAAGGGGCATGGTAGTCGAGCGGCAGCGCGTTCGACTAGCGATCCGAAAGTCCTGTGTTCGAAACCTGGTGGAGGCTTGGTATTTTCCTAGGATCTGATGGTGTCCCTGAGTCTACCCAGATTTGATGGGTACCTGACATTAGTTGGGGGTAAAGTAAAAGCTGTCTCTGCTCCACTTTAGACTAAGCCACCAACATTACTACTTGCACTATTTCTGTTACACTTTAGACTAAGCCACTAACATTCCTACTTGAACTATTTCTGTTCCAATTTAGACATGCCATCAACAAAATTCTGCAAGAAGAAGAAGACACTGTGGGGTTCGACTTCTGGCAAATGACGCTCTTGACGCGTGACCTGAACATACTCAAACAGGTCATGGTCAAAGATTTCAACAATTTCATGGACCCCGCAGTGCAGATCGTGTCCAATTCACCTGCCGGTAAAGGACTTTTTTTTCTCGGCGGTCAAGACTGGAAAAGGGTGCGACACCTCATCACACCTTCGTTTAGGTACGTTGGGATTTGTCCATATTGTTGAGATCTATACGCGTAGTCGAAACAGTCGCGTTGTTGAAATAGGCACGGTTTGAAATAGTCACGTTATTGATATTGAGTCACGGTGAGAGATAATTATTAATGGTCACGATGTCGAAATTAATAGTCAATTTGTTGAAATAGTTATGTTGTTCAAATAGTCACGGTGTTGAAATAGTCACGTGGTTTACGTTGTTGAAATAGTCAATTTGTTTCTGATGAGCCATTTGTGTAGACTCTAATTCATGAATTTGTTCTTCGATGATGTGAATCAATGCTTCTTATATTATTTCAGATGTATTGGTTGAGTGAGTTTTGAGTAGCTTCGGTTTTAGAGGGTGATGTCCTGGTGTTTCTAATTTGATGAATTGTGTTAGAAGTCTTGTTTCTCGTCTATCTTCAATAGAACTTAGGGTAGCTACGTCCTCCATTGCTCTGATTGGAGTAGTTTTCTTTGCTCCTGTTATGATTAGAAGGCCTAGGTTTTGAGCTTTGTCAATTTTTTGGAGGTTCGGTTTGGCTGCTGATCCCTACACCGAAGCTCCATATAAGGTAGGCCTTATATATTTTAAAATATATAGCTATATAACTGGTGTATCTTTTTCTTCAAGATGGAGTAATTTACAACTGGGCCAGTGAGTTCTATTATCAACTACTCATTGTATTCAGTTTTCCTGTTAGGTTTCTATTTGATTTTCAATATCAGTGTTTGGTCGAACGTAACTCCTAGGTAGGCCCTATGTGGGAATGTCGTATTTGTTTTGTTTTGTTTAAGGTCAGTTTGAGGCTTTTAGTTTGTAGATAGAGAGAACATTGATTATGTATTTTTTTTTTTAGATTACTGTCAAGGTCATCGGACCATAGGTTGAGGTTGTCTAGTGCAGGGTTAGGCAACCTTTTGATAATAGTGTGCCGAAGTAGCACTTCTAAATAATTCAGTGTGCCAGCATCCTAAAAGTCACCATGAGATTTTCATGTAGAAGAGACGTGAATTGCTTTTTTGGTGGTCTTCCGCGTGCCATTGAAAACCGCTCTGAGTGCCAAGTCTGCAGGCTAAATTTTGAGGTGCCTGTACATTCTTCTGTGCTTACTAGAGCGAGGTGGTCAGCGTAGGCCTAGATGTTGTTTTTTATTTACTTTTTGAAAGATATGTTGTTTTAGGTCAATATAATAAAAATTAGAAATATCGTGGGTGACAGTAATGAAACCTGGGGGACTCCATTTTGTATTGTTGCTATGTTGCTCCTTTTTTTCCTTGCATGTTAACTAGAGCTTAACGATGTATAAGTACTCTGTTATCCAGTTAAATTTTTTTTGATATATATAGTTGCTTATTAGCTTTAGGATTATGCCTTCCTTCCAGACCTTATTAAATGCTTTTTTCTAGGTTGACAAAGACAATTGACGCTGGTTTCTTTTACTGGAAGCCATCTTCTATTTCTTTCGGCTTAATACGTTTTTTTGGTCTTCTGTTAATCTATTTGTCCTAAATCATGTCTGTTCTTCTACCAATAGATTTTCAGTTTCAAAGATCCATGTAAGCCTTTTGTTGATAATTCTTTCCAAAACCTTGCAGACGCAACTGGTTAGACTTATTGGGTGGTAGCCGTTATGTTGGTTCCTTGGTTTACCGTTGTAGCCTGACAGGCACTCTATGTGGATGACGGAGTGCGGATATGTCGTGTGTTTGGCACACGCGAGAGTTATTTGGCTCGTGTAGGGGCCGATGTGTCTATAAAACAATGGCGTTGGTCCTTAGAAGATTTATATTTATAATCCGTATCTCGTCTGGCTAGCACGAAAGCTGGTGATTTGAGTAATTCTCCAAGATACACTACTCCAAGCAGGCATACATAAACACACTAACTGACTCAATGGCGGAAATTAATTTCAAACACTGTTTATTTAAGCATAAGTCGATAGACAGGTGAGATACATATTAAAGAGTATCAATAGAAATGGAAAAGTGTCGAGACCCGAACCGCGACTATTCTAGTCTGTGGCCTGTGGTCTCGATGCCAATTGACATTTTTCATTCTGCGTTAAACTAGAGTGCCCTGAATAGGGTGGTGGGGGAGAGGATTTTTCTGCTAAATTTATTGCTTTGATTGTATCCAAGTGAAAAAAAAGTGTTGTGACATGATTGGTATTTAATTTTTTCAGGCTGCTCTTGGAATATATTCTTTAGCTGCTTTAATGGGTGCTCTAGATAAACAGGGCAGGATTTGTTTACTGGGTTTGTTTTGCTGTTCATGTGTGTCGCATAGGCATCTGTCAAGCATGCGTAAAGGTTCCAGTTCGCTATCGGTTAGTTCCATCTGGGAAAGGTGGAGTTTTCTTAAGGCAGCTGTGTGGTTTCTATGTGGATGAAAATGTGTCATCAGTGCTCACAGTTAGCAAGTTGGTCAGCGACTTCTCTTTTACTTCTCCTTGGATTTTTTTATCGGTAGCGAAGGCTAAGTCTGGTGTTGTCTAAGTCATCCATAGTCTGAAGTAAACAATTTTCTCTATCTTGTTGATTTAGAAGAATTAGTCTATTTTAGGCTTGCTATTCCTCAATATCTTCACCTCTGGCAATGATGTCTGAGTATCCCCATTTCTCAGAGTGGCTGTTAATTTTACCCAATATTAGACACTGTTCCTTATTTAGGATTTGTATTATGTCAAGTTCTAGTTCTTTGTCTGGTGGGCAGGAGCAATTATATTACATTAAGGTGTCCCCTGGGAGAATCGACTAGATCCCCATTATTTCAATTTGAGTTGAGATTTGCATAGTGATATCTGAAGTGGTTGTTTTATTTTAAACTAGAATAATTATTCCCCCTTTTGTTCTGTTTTCCCTGTCTTGCGTTAACCATGTGCAGCCTCTAATTGAGAACAAAATGCTATTAAGGTATGTTTCTTGTATGCACTCTACATTTAGATCTACTTCATTTTCGTAGAAAAAGATTTTAATGATTCGTTTTTTTCTTTTTGGTTACCCTTTGCAATAATACCTAATAATACGTGTTAATTACACTTACATTTTATAAAACGATTTTTATCTTAAAGTAACTTAGAGTAAGATCTCAAATTTGATACTTATTCGAAACAGCAATGCTAAACTAAAACTGGTGGTGAATTTCATCAACGAGTCAGGCGTGAAGCTGGCCAACCTGCTGGACACGTACGCCAAGAAAGATGACACCCGGGACATCATGAAGGTGATGGGTCAGTTCACGAGTGAGATCATCGCCAGGACTGGGTTTAGTCTGAAGACGGACAGCATCGGCAAGGACAAGGACGACGAGTTTAATACTTACACCAAGACACTGTTCGTTATTCCAGGCGGAGTTATCAGATTCTTCATATTGATCCTGTTATCTTTTAGAAGGCTGCATGCATTCCTTATCAAGGTAAGACCTTCTAAATAATTTAAATAATCTACATAAATCATATACTGCCTCCCACCACAGAAATATATCGCTCCGAAAATCCTTTTATAACTAAATCTCGTACCACCGTGACCCCATAATTAATCATTATGTATAGTATAATAATGTTAACCCTTACAGTCCCGGGCGCGTATATAGCGGAACTGAAGGCAGCATAGATAGAAGTAGGTCGGTACGGGAAGGGTTAATTGAGAATAATTCGTCCTGGATTTCTTAAATATTTGTTTTGGTTTAAGATAAGATAAGATTGCTTTATTGATCCAAATGAATGGAAAATTGACTTGATTACATAAATTCCGTTTTTTCAGCATACCTAAAACAATATTAAAGAACCATTTGTACTCAAACACAATAGACATTCACGCACACTATCATACCATTTATCATACAAGAAAAAAGTAGGCCTATTATTTAGGAGTCAGCTATTGAGCCATTGTATTTCCTGGCTGAAAGGTGATTTTTTTGAAAGAGTCTCACTGACAGTGGAACAAAAGAGTTCTTAAATCTCTCTGTTCTTGCCCTTATAGAAAGAAGCCGACCACTTCGACTAGATATTATGTAGCTATCATGAAGCGGGTGTGCATGATCTTGGAGGATTTTATCAATCATAGACAGGCACCTTGAACTGAAAATATCCGCAAGAGATGGTAATTCTGTCTGTGTAGTACGAGAGGCTTTGTTTATTAGGCGGTCTATCCGATGTTTGTTCAATGTGGTGGTATTACCATACCAGCAGGTGATTGCAAAGGTTATGATGCTACCAACAGTCGCCGAGTAAAATAGATTCATAATGGTTTTCTCTATGTGAAATATTTTTAGTTTATTAAGACAGAAAAGTCGTTGGTGCACTTTCTTACAAAGGATTTGGCAGTGGTCAGACCAAGTCAGTTTGTCAGTAATTGTGACGCCAAGATATTTATATTGCGAGACTTGATCTATTATTTGGTTGTTTATGTGCAAATCAGTCTCTTGCGTTTTTCTTTCCGGAAGTCTACAATCATTTCTTTCGTTTTTGTGATGTTCAATATCAGGTAGTTCTCTTCGCACCATTTGTAGAAATCTGAGGTCGTACTGTGATAGAGACTGTCGTCACTGGAAACAAGGCCGACAATGGCTGTATCATCGGCGTATTTGATTACAGATACTGTATCGATTGCTGAACTTTGAATGTCATTGGTGTAAATTGTGTATTGAACGGGAGAGAGGACACACCCTTGAGGCGCTCCATTGCTTATTTCTCTTATTTGTGAGGTACATCCCTCTACTCTGACAAATTGAGGGCGGTTTATCAGACACTGCATGATCCAGGCTTGGATGCGTTGACTGACATTTAAAGCAGATAGTTTCTGTATCATAAGGTGTGGTTGGATGGTATTGAATGCAGATGAAAAGTCAACGAAGAGTATTCGAGCGTAATTCTTCGGCGTATCCAGATGGTGGTACAGTCTATCTAACATTAATGCTATAGCATCCTCTGCGCTTCTGCCTTTTTTGTAAGCAAATTGGTAGGGATCAAGGCTTTTGTTCACATTATTTAGTATACGTCTGAGAATAATTTTCTCAAAACATATTAGTTATATGCTTCAATTTTTTTTAACTATTTGTTTGTTTGTTGCTTTCATTGTGCGTATTATATTGATGATCTTATCTTGTATTATCATAGACGCTCTTTCTATAAAGAAGATTATTGCGTCCCACGCTCATACTTTTGATGATTTTATGCTAACCTATGACAAAATGAAAAAGAATATAAAATAGAATATTGATAACCTATTATACAACGGACTTCAGTCTAATGATAAATCTATAAATTTTAATAGAATTCGGATTGAAATTTTGATGGTATGTCCTCGAGGTAGGGAGAAATATACATAATATCTTAGCTGTAAAGTATGTATCTTTTTCATCCTTAATTTCTCTTAAGCATTTTATCTCTCTCTCTCTCTCTCTCTCTCTCTCTCTCCCTCTCTCTGTACATCTTTCTTGTTTCCACCACTTACCTCCCTGAAATATATTCAAAACATAAAATGTAAATTGAGATTTTAAAAAATCGTAGAGTTTAAAACAAATTATTTAAAAAAATATACTTTATCTCTTTTGAGGAAAAAAAGACGTTTAAATAGTTTTGTTGTTTTTTCCTCTAGAAGTTGAAATTTCACGTGCTTGACATCGTGAGTAGAGATGCAGACAAATACTTCCAGTCTATATTATACAACACTATAGAGGACAGGAAACAACTGGCCAATGGTGGGCATAAACCTTACACAGATCTTTTTCAAAATCTCATCTCTGCTAAAGAAGCTGGAGACAGGGAAGTCAGGAATTCTTCTGGTAAGTGTTTTTTATGTAAAAAAGACAACCAAAATTCCATTTCTTAAAACAAAATTGTACATAAATTACATAATATGTTATAACTACAAATTAACTGTTTAACTTTTTAAACACATTTATTAAGAAAGTTATGGGGAGGGATTTATTGTAATTGAAACAACTTTTAAAAAAATGTGCAGGATAATATCTTTAAACATCAACATTTCTTTATGATGACTTATTGAATGTTGTCTAAATCTAGAGTTAGTCGATTGTGAAGTTTATGAATTTGTGAAGTTTAGTAAATTATTTAGTTCAAACAAAAGATAAATTTTAATATTAATGGTTTTTGTTTTATTATCTCTTCATCAGGCTCCAACAACGACGACTCCTGGGATACATTGCCTAAAACCATGTCTGAAGAAGAACTACTTGGTCAGTCTATGTTTATAATATTTGCAGGTTTCGATACAACAGCTACAACACTACAGATGTGTTGTTATTATTTAGCCAAACATCCTGAAGTTGATGTAAGTAATTGCTTATAATATACAACATCCTAGAGTATATGTAATGATATGGATAACATATGTTTATATTTTGCTAAATTATAAAAAGTCGTATAACCTGCAATTATTACTTCTAAGGAATATATATATATAAACATATAGTTTTGGTTGATCATTTAAAATGGCATGAATGTAAGATCGCTTATGTCAACTCAACTTGAGAAAACTATTCCATAATGGTTTAAAATGACTACTTTTCACAATCTTTGTAGCTCATAGTTGTGTTTTTTTCAAAACTTCTCAATTCAAAGCTTAGAGAATAAAATATATATTCCTAATGATTAAACAATAATTTAAATCCTTATAATTTCCAATTAATATAAAAGCATTGTGCTAGTTAACCTGTCTCATTATGAAACAGCAAGGTGTATCAGTAAGCACTAAATTATTTTCATTGATTGATTGAAAACATAAAAAATAACTTTTTTTTGTACAGGCCAAAGTGTATGAAGAAATTCAGAAAATTATCACATCAGATTTACCCACATATGAAGAAATCTCACATCTGAAGTACATGGAACAAGTTCTCAATGAAACACTCAGACTATGTCCACCTATTCCAATTACGACAAGGAGAGCTCTGGAAAGTAGAACCTACGGGAGCGTCACTATTCCAAAAGGGGCAGGGATCCTAATTCCTAATGACATGGTCATGAGAGATCCCAAACATTATCCAGATCCCGAGAAATTTGACCCGGAGAGGTTCTCGGAACAAAACATTTTATCACGTGATCCGATGTCCTTTATTCCGTTTGGATATGGGCCCCGACAGTGCATCGGTATGAGGCTGGCATACATGGAGTTAAAGTTATGTCTAGTCCACGTCTTGAGAAAAGTGAAATTTGAGCTGAATGAAAGGACTCACCCTAAACCTGGAGAGGACATCGAGATATTTTGTAACGGCGTCATTTTTGTTAAAAAGCCAATTATGTTGGCAGTAAAACCAAGACGCAGTTAACTGCCCCAAAAATGTTGTTTGAATGGACAATATATTTTTACATACATATTTCTTTTTTTTATATTTCACAAATTCCAAATGCTACTTCTTGAAAGCATTTATTTAAATATTTATGTTAGTACTTTGTTATGGAATAATGTACTCGTGTAAATTTATTATTAACACTCGCTTCAACACTCGAGTCATTATTTGTACACTTCAAATATTTGTCTGTCTCTCGTGTATATTTTTATGTTGAGGATGAAGTTGCTGAAACATTTACCGCCGACTGAGGTCAATTGTGCAAAGACGTTCGCTTCATTTGCATACTATCATTTAATCGACCAATGATTTGGCTCATATGTTTCGCGGTAAAAAGTGACGCGATGCTGTGCCTTCGCCACTGCGAGGATCATCAGTATTAGCATGGACTTTGAGCTGTTGACAGCGTAATTTTCTTCTTGATTATCTCTCAGCACTAGCTTTGGTCTATTGGTCTATATTCTACATGGTTATGAAATGCTATTACTAATACCTGACTACTAAAATCTATTGTACATATATATCTCTACATTTATCAATTAAACTTTTTTCTTGACAAGTTTACTTATTTGAGTTATGTTATATGTTATAATATGAATACTGCACAATTCCATGTAGTTGGGACTCGTTATTTTTGGGTTCAATGTATATCTTGTATTGTAGTGAAGAACTCTATATCATCAGCGTGGTGGCGTCCTGTGCTAAGGGGTTCCACTTGACTTGTATTATAACAGATAAGGTTATTCTAACCGTCTTACATTCACTATCATTCAGCAGTTGGTCATAATTATTTAACGATTTCGGTTGTTTAATGAAATCAAGTACAAGTCAAAGGCAAATAAATATATACAAGTGTTGGACAAGAACTAACTCTGCAAACTTTTAACCAAAACTTTACTCTACAAGGTTTTATCATGGGGCACTGTAGCCGGGCGGCAGCGCGTTCGACTGGCAATCCGAATGGCCTGGGTTTGAATCCTGGTGTAGGCTATGTTTTATTCCCAGGACTTGAGGTGTCCCTGAGTCTACCCAGCTCTGATGGGTACCTGACATAAGTCGGGGTAAAGAAACTAGTGAACGCTGCTTCATCAGCCCTATGATCAGTTTGTTTCGAAGGGTACTTTAATTTTTACAATGTAAAATTAACTTTAACTAAGACTAGACGCCACGAGGTAAGAAACGTCTCTTAATCTTCATCAAACGGATAGAATATCAAGAATCTTGTTTCTTTCACTGAGGTTCAGAAAGTCAATCTACGACTTACAAATAAAAGCCGCGACTTTCACGGGGTGGAAGTTGAAATATTTAATTTAATTTAAAAATAATATCCCGTAGGTCATCGACCCCCTCTCCTCGGACTCTAATATGGTCAATGAAGGGTCAACGTAAAGTATTATCATCTATTTATATCTCAAGTTTTTTACGGGTAACTAAAATTAATTATGCAAACAAAGACTAATTCCATGAATTGGATTGACGGCAGAATAACTAAATCTCATCTCCTAGAAATATATATTATTCCAACATTGATTTACATCAACATATCAGAATTGAACAAAGGTCAAGATGGCTCTAATGGTGTCACCGAACATCAGCACAATTTAGCTGTACATTGGCAGCGAGAGTGATGGCACCCCGACCGCCATATTACGCGAAGAATTACTACCGTCTAAAGATGTCAGATCCTAAGTTGGACGGCATCCATTTATGCCATGAAGAGAGGTTTAGCATCAATCTATTAACAAAGAATAGAAGATTTTATATCAACTTTTGTAATAACTTACAATTTCTTTTTTTTTTTAAATGAATATGTTATTCTTTATAAACGACTTTGCACAAGCTGTAACAGTAAATTTTCAAAATTGTGTTGTTTATTTCAGCTTATATGATTTTGTATTATAAAGTGTAAATAAAAACATACTTTTGAACAAAATCGGGAAAATATTAAATATTCCATTAAAGTTTAAATAATTTTTCTTTGACCAAACATTTATTATATTAACTTTCGCATGACTTCTAAGAAATGGATTTAGAGTAACAAATGAAATAGAACATGTGGAATCATTATCCACAATCGTTGGCTTTGTAATTAAACATTAAACATTAAAATATATCGTCGGATCAAATTTATCCATGGGGCGGGTAAGCCATGGCATAATAGGGGATTGTGTGTTATTATTTTGGCCAAACATCCAGGATTCGAACCCAGGGCCTTCGGTTAGTCAGCTGAACGCGCTGCCGATCGGCCACCGTGTCCCCATAATTAATCATTATGTATTGTATAATAATGTTAATTGTGAATAATTCGTCCTTGATTTCTTCAATATTTATTTTGGTTTATATTAGTTATATGCTTCAATTTTTGTAACTTTCTATTAGTTTGTTGCTGTTATTTTGTACAGTATATTGATTATCTTGTCTTATATTATTATTACAGACGCTTCTTCTATAAAGAAGATTATTGCGTCCAAGGCTCGTCCTTTTGGTGATTTGATGCTAACATATGACACAATGAACAGGCATAAAAAATATAATATTTCTTGAATAACTTACAACTATAATTTTAGTTCAAAAGAATATTAAGATGTTCTATAAATTAAAAAGAAAAGAAATAATCTTTGGGGTATGAAAAATATCTTCCCGCAATCAATTGATTAGAAATGCAAATGATAGCTATTCCCGTTGGCTAAGAGTTACAACTGTCTAATGATAAATTGAATTAAACTTCTGATGTTATGTCCTCGAGGTAGTATGCGGCATGGTGGCCGAGCGGTATTTTTTTTTGCTCTTGTAGTTATTATTTGGCGTTCGACTGACGATCCGAAAGTTCTGGGTTCAAGTCCTTGTGCAGGATAGTTTTTTTTCCGGAACATGAGGGTGCCCCTCAGTCTACCCAACTCTAATGGATACCTGACTTTAGTTGGGGTAAAGTAAAGATGGCTCGGCATTGTGCTGGCCACACCCTCATCTCGTATGCCGTGGCCATAGAAAACTGGAGAACGCTGCTTCACCAGCCCTATGATCAGTTTGGTCCGAAGGGTGTCTTTACTTACCTCGAGGTAGGGAGAAATATACATAACTTCTTAGCTTTAAAATATGTATCTTTCTCACCCTCAATTTCTCTAAAGCATTTCGTTTATATATCTCTCTATCTTTCTGTGCATCTTTCTAGTTTCTTGTTAAGATTACAAAAAAAAGTATAAATTAAAACAAATTATAAAATATTTTTTTTAAAAATCTCATTGGAGGAAAAAATGACATTCAAAAATTATTATTTTTTCTTTAGAAGTTAAAGCTCCACTTCTTTGACATGGTAAGTAGAGATGCAGACAAATACTTCCAGTCTATATTATATAACACTATAGAGGACAGGAAACAATTGACCAATGATGGACATAAACCTTACACAGACCTTTTCCAAAATCTCATCTCTGCTAAAGAAGCTGGAGACAGGGAAGTCAGGAATTCTTCAGGTAAGTTTTTTTTAAATTTAATTGAAACAAAAAGTCTTAACTTAACCCTTACAGTCCCTGGCGCGTATATAGCGGAACTGAAGGCAGCATACATAGAAGTAGGTCGGTACGGGAAGGGTTAATAAAAACCATAATATAAAAAAAAGTACATGTATATTAACTACAATATAAATGTTTAACTGTGTAAACAAATTTATTAAGAAATTTAAGGGGAGGGATTCGCATGAAATTTACTAAACTTAAAAAAACATTTGTAGGATAATATCTTTTTAATGATCAACATTTCTTTATTGTGACTTATAAATGTTGTATGATTCTAGAGTAAGTCGTGTTTGAAGTTTATGAACCACCACTAAGAAAATTATTTAGTTAATACAAAAGAAAAAGAATTCTAACTAGTTTTATGATCTCTCTATCAAGCTCTGCCAACAACGACTCTCTGTCTGAAGAAGAACTACTTGGCCAGTCCATGTTTATAATACTTGCAGGCTTCGATACAACAGCTACAACACTACAGATGTGTTGTTATTATTTGGCCAAAAATCCTGAAGTTGATGTAAGTAGTTGCTTACACACATCCTAGTCTCCTAGTGGATCTGTAATGATGTGGATATAAGTTGATATTTCGCTAATTTAACATGTCTTAGAAATCTGCAAGTATTATTAGAAGGCTACCTCATCTAAGAAATACATATATATACATAATATAATGTTGTAGTGTTTTGGGTCACTAACAAGATTAACGCCACACGAAATTTAGGAAGATTTCTTATATAATCTACTCTCATAAAGATTAATCTACGCTTAGCCATCGCTGAATGAATGATTCAAGCGAGAATGCACCTCTCTATCATTATCTCTACTTAATCATTTAGCTCTTGCACATGAAACATATTTTATGTACACTTACTACATTGCGTATTCGTTGTCAGTATTCATTTTATGCTTATATCAATATTCTCATATGATATTGCTACTATCGTTTTTAAATGCTATAAATTATTATTATCATTGTTATGCTTACATTACACTGGTGTATATCATCTTGTTGGTCTTACCACGTACACGTGCAGAACAATGCCAAGGTGACGCGTGGCGCAATCATGCTTTGCTCCGCCATTGTTGACCTTCCCCCTACACCTCCCCTTCTTCCGCCACCCAACGTCCAACTCAAAGAATATAACATGAATACGAACATATAACTCTCAATGTCCAGTGTCCCTGGTCGAGGCCCTTTGTCGTGCAACCTCGAGATGCCGCCGGCCGAGGAAAAGGCGCTCTTGATGGTCCGCCGTCCCTCCCCCTTGTCACTCCCCGCACTCATCCTCACCTCCGCCTCGCCATGTTATATCCAACTCTCATGTCGATCAAACGTTGACGACAACTAGAAGATTGACCAATCGCACACGTGATGTGCACGTCAATCTCCTTGACCCCCCTTTTTGCACCACGTGACCACCCACGCTTGAGATGTATATTTCTTTAAATAATAATGATACTTGTATAGCGCATATACCGTTGGGAACAGTTCAATGCGCCGTCAACAGGTACAGACAACGAATGAAAGACGAAAATGTATACATGAAAAATAATAAACTGCTTCTTGAATAGGTGCGTCTTCATCCGGCTCCTGAAGGTGTCGAAGCTGGGGCTCTGTCGAAGTTGTAGTGGGAGGGCATTCCAGGCAGACGGGCCCACGTATGAGAATGCTCGTTTGCCAGCGGACACCAGCTTCACACGAGGAATCTGAAGAGTTAGTGCATCAGAAGCCGAGCGGAGTGGGTATTGCAGATATCGGAGCAGAGGAGTAGTATGAGTCGACTTCTTTTTCTTAAGGACCAGTCGGGCAGCACACGTTTTGGGCACGTTGGAGGCTCTGAAGGGAGGAGGATGAGAGGTCAGCCAAAAGCGAATTGCAATAATCCAAGCGGGAAAAGAGGAGAGAGGTGACAAGCTTAGCACAAGCTTCCTTAGAGATATAAGTTAGTTTTACAGTCAGTCGGACGGTAGAGGGCTCATGAGGAGAATCGCGCTCTTGAACGGCAGACTCCGGCCCTACTTAGGTCTATTTACTGTCTAAGCCTACTGCTAGAGTTACACCCCATGTCATTGTATTGGATTATATCTGGTCAGCTTATGATTCAGAAACCCGTAAATACATTTTGTCTTAGGAACACCTAGAAATCAACAGCACTTCAAAACCACATACCACCTAGATAACCAGCCTAAATCATCCCTCTCCATCACCCTGTGTACTGAGTTACTCACTAAGTCTGCACCGATAGCCTATGCTAATAAAAGGCTCTATGACGCAGACACTTAGAGCAGCACGCCACAAATGTAAAATAGCTTAAGTCAACTCATGTTGAGAAAATTATTTCATAATGGTTTAAAATGAGTTCTTTTTCACATTCTATGTAGCTCATAGATTTTCAAAAGTTTAATTATTTAAAGGTTTTTAAAATAATAATAATAATATATATATATATATATTCCTAATAATTTAACATTATTATAAATCCTCTTAATCTTTAATTAATCTAAAAGCATTATGCTAGTTTACAAGTCTCATTGTGACACAGAAACTTGTCTTCAGATTATTTTCCGACTTCATAAATTTGTATTAAGAGCTTCAGTAGGCACTATATTCTTTTCATTGATTTTTTGAAAACTTAAAAAATAACTTTTTTTTTGTACAGGCTAAAGTGTATGAAGAAATCCAGAAAATTGTTACATCAGATTTACCAACACATGAAGAAATCTCACACCTGAAGTACATGGAACAAGTTCTCAATAAAACACTCAGACTATGCCCGCCTATTCCAATTACGACAAGGAGAGCTCTGGAAAGTAGAAACTACGGGAGCGTCACTATTCCAAATTGCACAATGGTCCTGATTCCTATTGACATGGTCATGAGAGATCCCAAACATTATCCAGAGCCCGAGAAATTTGACCCGGAGAGGTTCTCGGAACAAAAATTTTATCACGTGATCCGATGTCCTTTATTCCGTTTGGTTATGGGCCCCGTCAGTGCATCGTTATGAGGCTAGCATACATGGAGTTAAAGTTATGACTTGTTCACGTCTTGAGAAAAGTGAAATTTGAGCTGAATGAAAGAACTCATCCAAAACCTGGTGATGACATCGAAATCTTTTGTAACGGGGTCGCCTTTGTTGAAAAGCCAATTATGTTGGATGTAAAACTAAGACGCAGTTACCCCCCCCCCCCCCCCCCCCTGAAGTTTTGTTTGAGTTGGACACAGCAGATATTTGTTTTTTAATTTTACAAATTCTAAATGCTACTTCTTTAAAGCATTTTTTTAAATAGTTATCTTGCTACTTTGTTATGGAATAATGACTACTAATCTAAATGAATTATTAGCACTCGCTTTAATACTTGAGTCATAATTTGTACACTGCAAATATCCATCTGTCTCTCGTGTGTGTTTTCTATGTTGTGGGTGAGGTTGCTGAAATATTTACCGCCGACCGAGGTCAATAGGTCAACGACGTTTGCTTAATTTGCGTACTATCACGAATTTATAAATCTAAAATAAAACAAACTTTTGAAAAAAAAATGTTGAAAATATTATGATCTATGTTTCCAAAATATTCACCTAAATATTAAACAATTATTCTTTGATAAAAGATTTATATTGTTTGTTTGTTTTTTTGTGTGTGTTTTTTTTTTGGCCACTTTCTTATCACATTTTTTTACAATATATTACATACATTTCAATTCGTATCGTTTGTTTTGTTTACTTTTCGTTTTTTTCCTTTTGTTTCTGGATTTAAAAAAAACAACAAATAAAAAAGTAGAGTAAATTATGTCCTACGAATCTCACTTTCACGTTAATTGATAAACATACAATAGGGGCCAATATAATATTTTCAATAGTAGGGACCTGACCATAAACCCTCGTGAATATTCGCCTCAGTCGAAAATCCTGTTATTGTTTTTTTTTGTAAACATATGTTTCCGCCAATAATACAAAAACAAGTTATAACAAAAAAAAATGAATACAATCTGTATGATTAAATAAATGTCAAACTTTTATGTCATAAAATCCGGAATCGATCTGTTCTGCCAAAACTTTCATGAAGATTAACAGTCAAATGTCCAACGTGATTTTCATGAAGTTTAACAGTCAAATGCCCAACGTGATTTTCATAAAGTTTAACAGTCAAATGTCCAACGTGATTTTCATGAAGTTTAACAAGTCAAATGTCCAACGTGATTTTCTATGACAAATTTTTTTTAGGAAAAAACGACCTTTTTTTTTCAGAAAAAAATAGTTAACTTAACGTTAGAATCTTTGTGCAGCATAAGGAAGGTGCGGTTAGGTCGTTAAAATATGTTGGCATTTCATCATTGTGTAGGCCAGGGTTGGCATCCATTTCATGGTAGTGTGCCGAAGAAGAATTTCAAATATATTCGGCGTGCCAATACAGCTTAACAATAATCTTCTTCTAGTACCCAATTTCTTGTAGAAAATACTTGAACTGCCTTTTATGGGGCCTTTCATGTGCCATTGAAAATTGCTCTGCGTGCCAAGTCTGGCACGCAGAGCCATGGGTTGCCGACTCCTGGTGTAGGCAATGTAGAGAAAGTGTCACTACGTTGTATTTGTTGACTCTAGCTGTCCAACATTATTTCCCTTCCTACCCTGTTATGGTCATGACCTGAGTGTGTTCCCTCACTATTGACGTTACCCGTGACCTAAATGACCTAAATCTGTGTGCTACACCTAAACCAGGCCGAAGTACGACTGCTGCTTTTTTTTTTTTAAAAAAAGAAACGATTGTGAAATTAACATTTGCAAAACAAAAATACAGCAGAGTAGACCTATCTGCAAAGTGGAGTATGAGCTAAGTGCATTATATGTTAACAGAAAACAATTCCATCTTAGAGTAGGTCTATAGATCTAGACCTATATTATAAGGTTCTAAAAAATATGTTTGATTTGACTAATTGAATTGACTAATAATATTTTTGGTAAGTACGTCATATTTTTTTAAAACTTTTTTTTACCTAATTTTTTTCAACGTGCTAGTTTATAGATCTATAATAAATACAACATGTAGCTTACAATTACAACAATGACACATTGTCATATTTACACAGTTTAATTTGTAACACGGGTATAAACCAAATATTCTTCTCTTGTCTTAACCCGATGTTGTTCAGATGATTAACCATCAAGACCATTGAAGGATGTCATAATTATTATGTTGTTAAACTAAACTAGTTTATATTCAATGATGTCATATGTTGTTAAACTAGACTAGTTTGTATTCAATGATGTCATATGTTGTTAAACTAAACTACTTTATATTCAATGATGTCATATGTTGTTAAACTAAGCTAGTTTGTATTCAATGATGTCATATGTTGTTAAACTAAACTACTTTATATTCAATAATGTCATATGTTGTTAAACTAAAATACTTTATATTCAATCATGTCATATGTTGTTAAACTAAACTAGTTTGTATTCAATGATGTCATATGTTGTTCAACTAAAGAAATGTGTATTTAATGGTTTAAGATCCGAAATTAATTGATTGATGAATGAAACTAGGTGCCAGTAATAGAAAATGGACTCTGAAGCCAGCTGCAGTACTACATTCTTCCTGTCTGTGGCTGTGTTTGGACTTGTGGCATACATTATCTACAAGCAGGTGTTGGCCAAAGATACCTGGGGGAAGTATGGGGTCAAACAGATCAGCATGATGAGAATAATGACCAGCGATTTCAAGTAAGACTTTTAAAAATGCAACTTCGCTATTATTTGATTTTTGTGTGTGTGTAGGCTTTATCATATATAATTCTTACAATATAAATTAACTTGAGATTTCACTCGATTGGTATTACTAGCTAAATACTGTCATTGGCTTTAAGTAACGTATCCTGAGACAAATTTGGCTGAATATGAAATGACTTTGTAACAACCTATTAGACAATTTATTATGCTAGCATGTGGCTACAATATTCACATTCTATCAACCCATGTATCATGCTGGCATGTGGCTAAAACTGACATTCTATCAGCCCATGTATTATGCTGGCATGTGGCTATAACTGAAATAATATCAACCTATGCATTAAGCTGGAGTCTGGCTACAACTGACATTCTATCAAGCCATGTATTATGCTGGCGTGTGGCTAGAACTGACATTCTATCAACCAATGTATTATGATTGCATGTGGCTACAACTGACTTTTTATCAGCCCACGTAAGAAGCTGGCGTTCGGCTACAACTGACATACTATCAACCCATATATTAAGCTGCCGTGTGGCTACAACTAAATAGTTAAACTACAGACGCCGTTGCAGATTTCTACCGTGACGTTGTGGAAAGGTTAAATGTCATGGTTGTAGGCAGTTAAAGCTCTCAGCTATCTAAATCAGTGTTGAAAAAAACAAAGGAAAAGAAAATTTATCTTACTCTTAATTCATACCCTTTTTCCAGCAGCTGCAAGTTCTAAGTAAGCGTAACCCATACCCATGAAATGAGGGGTAGGCAATGGACTTGTAGAAGTAAAAAGTAATAACTTTTTGGCAATGTGATGATCACACGCTACCCTAATACGTAATAACCAAAAGTTCTAAAATGCAATATGTCCAACGGGTGAGGTAAGCCTTCTACTTCTATACGCTCAGACTTTCGAACCCAAAGTCGTGTGTGGTTAAGGTATTCTGAAAAAAAAAGATAACCATTTTCCATTGACCATTTTGTGGAATTAACACACTTTTACGTGCCATTACAAAAGTTTATATCCAGATGTCCAAGTAATGAGTAATGCCAGTTCTCCGTACATTAGAGAGTTCTAGTCTGTTTTTCTTTAAGCCTACTTCAGCAGCACCAAGTTCTATAAACATTCCAGAACTTCCACGCAAAACGTAACTTTTCTTAAACTATTTTTACTCCTTGCACTGTCTCTGCTCCGTTTTAGACAAGCTACCAACAAAATTCTGCAAGAAGAAGGAGACACTGTTGGTTTCGACATGGGTCAGATGATGCTGTTGACGCGTGACCTGAACATACTTAAACAAGTCATGGTCAAAGATTTCAACAACTTCGTGGACCGCGCAGTGCTGGTCGTGTCCAATTCACCTGTTGAGAAAGGAGTTTTCTTCCTTGGCGGTCAGGACTGGAAGAGGGTGCGCCACGTCATGACACCTTCTTTTAGGTACGTCGGGATTTGTCACGTTGTTAAAATTGACCCGTTGTTAACATTGTCACGTTGTTAGCATTGTCACGTTATTAGCATTGTCACGTTGTTAAAATTGTTGTGTTGTTGACATTGTCAAACATTAAAATCGTCCTATATATATTATATATGTTATTAGTATAGTGTTAACTCATTGAATGTTTATCCCCATGTACAAAACATATGATAACTATAAGAATTAAGTAGATAAAAAAAGCTACAGATGGTTGTCTAATTAATTGTATAATGAAATATTTAAGAATTAATGAAACCTATTAACGCAATAGTAGAAAGCATACAGGGAAAGTGTCTTGCATATCATTACATCATATTATTATAATATAACAGAAAAAAAAAGAAGGTTAAAAGTGTTCAGCTGAGTCATCCCTCTTCCTAGAGTCTATAGGTGTCCTTGTCAGTATTAGAATTTAAAAAAACACATTGAAAAGTTAATACATAAAAATACGTATAATAAATCGTAAATTTATACAACGAATAAATTCTGAATGCAACTAAATCTAAGAATTTTAATTTGATGCATATTCGAAACAGCACTGGTAAACTAAAACTTGTGGTTAATTTTGTCAACGAGTCCGGTGTGAAGTTGGCCAATCTGCTGGACACGTACGCTAAGAAAGATGACCTCCTGGACATTAAGCAGGTGATGGGTCAGTTCACGGGTGAGATCATCGCCAGGACTGGGTTTAGTCTGAAGACGGACTGCATCGGCAAGGACGCGGACGACGAGTTCAATACTTATAGCAAGACACTGTTTATTACTCCAGGCAGAATTCTAAATTTCTTCATGATAATCATGTTTCAATTTAAGAGGCTGCATAAGTTCCTTGTCAAGGTAAAATCTTCGAAACCACAAAAAATATAAATCGATGTATATTAACCAACTTCTTAACAGCTATAAGAAAGGGATACTAAGATAGAACTTGTGTGGATTAATTAAAAAAAACCCTCCTTTGCTTTGTAATTATACTAGAATATTTGTTGTAGGCTATAATAATATTAGAATTCTGAATAATTCGTCCATTATTTCTTGAATTATTACTAGTTTATATACGTTATATGTTTCGTTCGGAGACGGGCAGTGTTGAAAAGTCCTCCATCAGCTCTGGTGTGTAACCAGATTCCATCACTACTATCCTTGAAGGCGTATCGGAGCAGTCCTTGGCATTAAATGGCAGGACAAAGTCCCTAACAGTGAGGTACTGACGCGCGCCAGCGCCCAAAGCATGTTCGCAGTCCTCAGTGAAAGGCGCCTAAGATGGCTAGGACATGTAAGAAGAATGAGTCCAGGCAGAATCCCAAAGGACCTCCTATATGGAGAATTGGCATCTGGGAAGAGAAAGACAGGTCGCCCACGCCTCCGCTATAAAGATGTCTGTATGAGAGACATGAGAGCAGCCAGAATAAGTACAAGTGACTGGGAGGAGAAGGCAGAGGATCGGTCCACCTGGCGCACTGCTGTCAGGAAAGGGGTTAAAACGGCAGAGGAAAATAGAATGGAGGAGAGCATAAATAAAAGGGCTAAAAGAAAAGCGGAAAAAATAGGACCCACAGAACACGTGTGCAAAGGCTGTAAAAAAGACTGTCATTCAAGGATAGGCCTGCTCAGCCACACGAGGAAGTGCAACCTCGAATCACGGTGATGCACCATCGTCTCGCGAGACGGAAGGATGCCATTGACATTGATTGATGTTTCGTTCGTTTGAAATTGGTTTTTGTTTATTCCAGTGTATTGATTCCATGATAAGTGATAAAATGATTTATAGCAATATGAAATAGAATATGTATTGTTGTTACATGAATAATTCATAACTATGAGTAGAAATTAATATTAAGATGTTTTAAAAATGAAAACTTAAAAAAGAAAGAAAGAACAGGGGACGTCCATTAATTACGTCAACAAAATAGGGGGGAGGGGGGGGTCTGAAAAAGTTTGACAATTGTTGACAAGGGGGAGGGGGGGAGGTCAAGAAAAGTTGACGTCAACAATGTTACTTTTTTAAAATAAATAATGATACAAATTTATTACAAAATTCTAGGCTACATTTGTCATGTGCCACTTACATAGCAGACATAATATATAAACATGCATGGTTTTACGTTAATACAAATATATTAATTATTACGGACACTACATTTGACATGTCCTTTTTGTGTTCATCTTGTTAGTTTGTAGATCTATGTAGGCCTATGAGTGGAAAGTGGTGGAAACTAATGCAATTGTTAGCACGGCAAAATGACCGACCAATTGTAAAAAACGTCACCTTCGCTGTAGTCTAGCGAGCCATTGTGACTGAATAACAAAAGAACATAAACACACCAACAAACATTCTGCAGAGTACGTTCAGAAACAGAAACCCAGTTTTATGCCGCTCAGTAGGCCTACATCTAAATTAGGCGCCGTTCTGTTATTGAGTCCTGAAAGGACTATGAACACCGTCCGAGAGTCAACTGCTTTAATTCAACGCCCATGGTTGAGTCTTTTCCAAGTTCCAACCCTTGAAACCATGTTTGGATCAGCGTTAGCAGGCCATCCACTCCGACATGGAAAGATATGAGTAGGCAGGCGTTGTCCTACAAGGCCGTCGCTTGTTGGGTCGGCTTGCTCTGTTCGGATTCCCCTTTTACGAACGTACATTTGCTCGAGCCATCCATGGCTTGCCTCGTATTCCTGTAATGTGGGCTGACGGTGTGTTGGCCGAGCGGATTTTGTCTGACATGGAGATGTCATCCCCTCAAGGCCACCTTTGAAAGCAGCCGTCTTTACAGGACGTTTTGTATACCTTTCCGTACGTCGCATCAGCCCCCACCCCGGAGACGTCAGAAATCGGACAGTGAGGTAGGCCCCCTCTAATGGAAGAACAGAACAAGCCGATTAATCCCCAGACTTGTAGCTCGGGATACCACGCCTCTCTCCGTCACTTACAGAGATGGGAGTGGAAGTATCTTGGCGACCGCTTGTCCCATGCATTAGCTCACTGGTCAGACTCGGGGAACCAAGTTAAAAGGTCTCAAAAAAATAAAATCGGACGAGCCCGTCTTGTGTTCAGGGTGTAACGTTTAGCGTTGAGCTCAGCTCTGTCCGGACCCGCTGCGGGAGCTCTACCCCATGCGTTCGCCCGCTGGTGTATTCTTAATGGGAACATATCGGCGGTTTACACACTTCGCCAGCTTTGGGGCTCATAGGTACAGAAGTGAAATTAGGCGCCAGAGACTGGCGTTCGTTATATATACCATGTAAGCGATAGCTGGGATTGGCAATAGAACTAAAAACAACAATAGGCCCTCTCTGGGACTATGTTTGAATTGCATTGAATGAAGTGTATTGTGTGAATCCAACATGGTTATTTTAAAATATTTCCTTCAGAAAAATAATTCGTGGCCCATGAAGTCCAAAATACTTAGCCTACCATTCCTTTTAACATCCCTAATTCTGATATATAAACTAATATATTTTTGCTGACACGTTATAATGGGTGAAACATTAAAATTTGGTGATTAGGCTAAATATAGTAATTTTTTAGTTTTAATTTTAATTTCTAATTTTGTAAAAAAAAAAATTTATGAGATAAAAATGTATTAGTAGGCCTATAGTGGCGTAGCCAGATTGCAAGGTGTTGGTGGCAAATAGTGCAATGTAGGAGCGGTAGGGGCAAGGAAGCCAACTACCGTGTGTATAATCATAAAATGTGTGTGTGTGGGGAGGGGGGCAACAATGCAAGAAGGAATAGTGAGCATATGGTGAAAATAGAAGGTTAATTTACAACTGGTGCACAATTTCCCCCTAAACTATTTAACAATTAACATTGCACTAAAAGCTCATTAGTGAAACGTACAATCAGAAAGTATTCAATATTTCTATATGAAAAGAAAAATAGTAAATAAAAAGGAAAAAAAAAATTTTAAAATCCTCGGATTGGAACAACAAATTGGGAGGGGCGATGGGGGTAGTAAGCATGTTACACCCCTTTCGTGGCAAACGCCTATGAGAGTTCTATCTAGTCAATATAAAATCTTTAAAACAAGTTTTAAAATGTATTACAATTAATTATAGTAAAGATCTAGACCTTTCCGCTTTAAATCTATTTTAAACATAAAAGCCAGCGTTTAATTTTTTTTTACTTGTTATAGGGGGGGGGGGGTAACGAATTGTTGACGTAATTATATAGGGGGGGTCTCTAAAAGTTTGACAGTTGTTGACAAGGGGGAGGGGGGGAGGTAAAAATTGCCAAAAAATTGTTGACGTAATTAATGGACGTCCCCACACTAGGATTGCATATGCTTTGGGATGAACAATATCTTCCCGTCATCTGCGTTGCTCAGAACTCCAATTCTGTCTCTCTAATTCTCTAAAAATTTAGTACTATTTATTCCAATGGTTAAAAATGCAAGCGATTCTCATTGGATACATATTACCCAGGGGGGGGGGGGGGGTCCAAGTTTAACTAACCAAATTGATATGGATTTAACTAATTTGTATAACTGGACATGTTACATCTGTAAATAGAATTTGGATTCAACTATTGTATGTCCTCGGGGTAAGGGAGAAATATACATAATTTTATAGCTGTAAAATGTGTAGCTTTCTAATCCTCAATTCCTTTCTAGAATTTCGTCTCTCTCTCTCTTTCTCTCTCTTTCTCTCTCTCTCTCTATATATATATATAATATATATACTATATATATATATATATATATATATATATATATATATATTGTTACGAACCTTGCCCTCTTTACCCCAGCTATCCCTTATAGCTGACCTCTACGTTCATTGGTTGGGGCCAGTGACTGGCCAATGTGTAAATGTGTCACGAGTGGACACGGGGTGTTTTTTTTTTTTTTTACTTTTAAGTCGTCGAGCTGTGCGGTTGTGTTCCAGTTGTTTTGTACTTGTTTTTACTGAATTAAAGAGTTTTTGTTCATTGAAAAGCCATGTGTTTGACTTGAGACTCCATAAGAAGTAATCTACTAACCATACCCCTAGATCAAGCCGTTACAATTGGGATCTCGTCCGAAAAGCAGTTGATGCAGTAGTCTGAAAAACTGTGAGTAACATTAACATTACATTATAATGGAGTCACCGATAACAGACTTTTCCATCTCCAAAGAAAGTAATATTCAACTGGAGTTAGCCAAGATTGAACTAGCAAAATTTAAATTTGAAATGGAACTAGCTAGTAAGGAGAGGATGGAAAAAGAAAAACTAGCAATGGAAAAAGAAAAACTAGCAACAGAAACTGCAAGGGAAAAAGAAAACCTAGCTAGTAAGGAGAGGTTGGAAAAAGAAAAACTAGCAATGGAAAAAGAAAAACTAGCAACAGAAACTGCAAGGGAAAAAGAAAACCTAGCTAGTAAGGAGAGGTTGGAAAAAGAAAAACTAGCAATGGAAAAAGAAAAACTAGCAACAGAAACTGCAAGGGAAAAAGAAAACCTAGCTAGTAAGGAGAGGTTGGAAAAAGAAAAACTAGCAATGGAAGAAAGATTAGCCAAATTGGCTATAGAGGAAAGAATGACACAAAACCAAGTAAAACAAGAAGCTGCTCCTAAACAGACTCAAATAAACAACGAACTTTTTAGGTACAGAAAAAATGTTCCCGAATTCAATGAAAATGATGGTGCTGACCAGTACTTTGTCATGTTCGAAAGAGCTGCCATAGACTATCAGTTCCCAAAAGAGAAATGGGCCGTGCTAGTCAGATCTGCATTCACTAAAGGCAAAGCACGAGAGGTCATAGTTTCATTGAAAGACGAAGAGTTTGATAATTATCAATTTATCAAAGAAGCCATCATTAAAAGATACGAACTGGTACCAGAGAGTTACAGAAAGATGTTTAGAGATCTAAGAAAAGGAGAAGGACAGAACCATATTGACTTTCTGCGAGGTAAAGAAAGATTACTAGAAAGGTGGATCCGATCGAGAGAGGCAAACAACTATGAGAAACTGAAGAACCTCATCTTATTTGAAGAGTTTATGAGGGGAATTCGAGTCGATATAAAGACACACATAGCAAACAGAGGTGTAGATATCGCAGATCAAGCCGCAAGGTTAGCAGATGACTACATACTTATTAACCCTATCAAAGGTCAAACAGACAGATTTAGAAAACCCACAACAGGGCACGCCGATGACCTAAATACCCAGCAGAAAAAAAATACTGAGACATCTCAACAAATCGTGTGTCAGCATTGTAAAAGAATCGGTCACGCACGGAAAGATTGCTGGCTACTGAAAAAGAAAGTTTCAAGGCACTCAGAGAAAATAATGGGAGCTTATGATGTGATTGAAGGTCAAACAAAGCCAAAGCCTATATGTAAGAACTGTGACAAAATAGGTCACACACTAGAGGACTGTTGGTTGATAAAAAAAGAAAAAGATTCACAGCAAACAGAACACATAATGGGAGCCTACTGTCGTCAATCTACTACAAAGGTAGAAACGGTCAAGGTTATCCAGTGTGCTGATGAAGGGAAGACGAATAAGTCAGAAAGTTTAGCAATGGAAGAATTGTTACCTTTTAAATCTAAAGGCGACATATCGGTCTCAGATAATAGAGAAATCACTACAAAGGTAGAACCTGGTAAAGTAAACCAGAGTGCTGGAAAGAAGATAGAAAGTCCAACTCTTGAGGACTTTTCGCCATTTATATCGGAAGGATTTTTATCAATCCCTGAAGATAAAACTATTAAAAAATCAGTTAAAATCCTCAGAGATACAGGGGCATCCGTTTCGCTGATTCTCGAGGGTATATTACCCCTCTCTGAACAAACATACACTGGACAAAATGTACTGATAAAAGGCATTGAGATGGGACACGTGGAAATTCCGCTTCATCGCATTCATCTTACGTCCGAGCTTATTTCCGGTCCAGTGATAGTAGGAGTTAAACCTACCCTTCCATTTGATGGAATCTCCGTCATAATTGGAAATGACTTAGCAAAAGGCCGTGTAAAGCCTGAACTGATAGTGACCCATAATCCTGAAGTCAACAATACAGAAGTAGAAGATACTGACCTGTACCCTATCTGTGCCATCACCCGAGGCATGAATCAAAAAGACAATAGGGACAAGACGCCTGGAGGACCAGCCAAAAATGACAATACTCGGATCGAAATTGACTTGGAAGCTACCTTCTTTTCCAGGTTGGTAGAACCACCTGTAGACAGCGGAGGAGATAAGTTATCTCCCAGGCAGCAACTAATCCAAGAACAACAGAAAGATACAGAGCTGGAGAAGCTGCGTGAGAGTGTTGTGGCTGAGTCTGACGTCAGAGATGGCCCTGTGCAATATTTTGTACGTGGTGGAATGCTGATGAGGAGTTGGAGACCTCGGGATGCTGCGCCAGAGGATAACTGGAGAATGGTGGAGCAAATCGTGGTTCCGGTGAGGTACCGAACAGACATTCTTGAGGTAGCGCATGACTCGCCCTTTTCGGGTCATTTGGGGATAAACAAAACATATCAACGCATATTGCCCCACTTTTATTGGCCTGGGTTGAAACGTGACGTCACCGCCTACTGTAAATCGTGCGAACCATGTCAACTCATAGGCAAGCCAAACAGGACAATACCAGTTGCGCCACTACAGCCCATCCCTGCTTTTGGCGAACCTTTCTCGCATATTATCATCGACTGCGTGGGACCCCTTCCCAAAACTAAATCAGGTCACCAATACTTGCTGACTATGATGTGTACCGCAACTAGGTATCCAGAAGCGGTGCCCCTTCGCAGTATCAACGCAGAGAAAATAGCAGAGGCGTTAACCGAGTTTTTCACCCGGTATGGCCTACCCAAATCGGTGCAAACCGACCAAGGAACCAACTTTACTTCCAAACTTTTTCAACAAGTTCTAGATCGATTGAAGATACAGCATAGGATGTCAACGGCATACCACCCAGAAAGCCAGGGAGCGCTAGAGCGTTTCCACCAAACATTAAAGACGATGTTAAAAACTTATTGTCATGACCATCAGAAAGATTGGAACAAAGGTGTGCCATATGTGCTCTTTGCTGCCCGTGAAGCGATACAAGAGTCCCTGGGCTTTAGTCCATTCGAGTTGGTTTTTGGACACGCCGTCAGAGGTCCATTAAAACTGCTTAAAGAAGCCTGGACAGATGAACAAACCGAGACAAGAGGACTCATTGACTATGTAGATAAGTTTAAAAATCGTTTGTTCAATTCTTTTGTATTTGCTAGAGACAATTTAAAACAAGCCCAGCGCAAAATGAAAACTGTTTTTGATAAAAAATCACGAGTTCGCACATTTGCGCCAGGGGAAAAAGTGTTGTTATTTCTTCCCACCAACACTCACCCCCTTTCTGCTAAATACTTCGGTCCATACGAAGTAGATTCTAAGGTCAGTGAGGTCAACTACGTGATCAAAACGCCTGATAGAAGGAAAAAGAAACGTCTTGTTCATGTTAACATGATCAAATCCTATGTGGGTAGGGACAAGGTGGAAAGTAAACATTCCCCTCCAACTCACCCCATGTCACCTATTGTTGTTGAGCCTGATGAACAACACTGTGAAATTGACCAGAAATTTAGTGGGTGTAAACTAAAAAACTCCACTGTGCTTGATAACATTGATGAAAAACTAAAACATTTAAAAATGTCAGAAAGTAATGTCATCAAGTCCATTATTCTAGAATACCCTATGTTATTCAATGATGTTCCTACTAGAACACACTTGATAGAACATGATGTCATTTTGAATGAGAATGTTTCTCCCATAAAACAACACCCGTATAGAGTTAACCCTAACCAGTTAGCTATTATTCAGAAAGAGATCCAATACATGTTAGATAATGATATCATCACCCAAAGCTGTAGCGATTGGAGTTCACCATGCCTCATAGTTCCAAAAGCAGATAAAACTGCCCGCTTTTGTACTGATTACCGCAAGCTAAATGCAGTAACTAAAACTGATTGCTATCCCCTTGCAAGAATAGATGACTTAATAGACCGAGTCGGTGATGCCAAATTTGTCACAAAGATCGACCTCTTATCGGGTTATTTTCAAGTACCCCTCTCTCTTAAAGCTCAAGAAATTTCATCCTTTGCCACCCCTCTTGGTTTATTTAAGTACAAGGTGATGCCCTTCGGCATGAAGAACGCCCCAGCTACGTTTCAGCGTTTAATAAACACCATTATTGGGGACATCCCTTGCTGTGATGCATATCTGGACGACATTGTGATCTATAGCCAGAGTTTTGCCACCCATGCACAACAACTAAGACAGTTATTCTCTAAACTAGCTGAAGCCAATCTCACGGTAAACCTAACTAAAAGTAGTTTTGGACAAGCTACAGTTGACTATTTGGGTCACGTTGTTGGTAGTGGTTGCATTAAACCCTTGGATGTGAAAATTTCTGCAATACACCAAATTCCTATTCCGTCTTGTAGGAAACAAGTTCGTAGCTATCTAGGTATGGTCGGGTTCTATAGAAAGTTCTGCCCTAATTTCTCTTCTGTGGCATATCCTTTAACGGAGTTATTGAAAAAAAACGTTCCCTTTAAGTGGACCGAGGAGTGCACTGAGTCGTTCAACCAGCTAAAAAGCCTTGTGTGCAACCCACCTGTACTAACTACCCCCAAGTTCACCGAACCGTTCTGTATTGCCACTGACTCCAGTGACGTCGGTACTGGGTCAGTGTTGTTTCAGATTGACCAAAACAAGGTAGAGCATCCAATCGCCTATCATTCAAAAAAATTTAGCCCCTCTGAACGAAATTTTAGTACAATAGAAAAAGAGATGTTGGCAATTATCATCGCGCTAAAGCAGTTTGATTACTACATAACTGGCTCACCTCATGACATTGTTATCTATACAGATCACAACCCCATTAAATGCTTGGAAAAGTTAAAGACTAACCAACGTTTGGTTCGATGGAGTTTGTTTCTTCAATCTTACAACCTAAGAATCCTTTATATCCGAGGAAAGGACAATATGGTGGCGGACCAGTTATCCCGAGAGATAGGATAAACAATTAACTTTTCATGTCATTTTTTTTATCTACGTTTCCCTGAATTCAATTTATGTATGTATTTTTATTTCTTTTTTTTTTGAATAACATGTATTTAATCTAAAGCCTGATAAAATAGGTTTCAATTTTTTTTTGAGTATCTGAAATGTTTTGTCTTAAGGTTAAGAATATTTATCTTGCATCTAAATCATTAATTGAATGTGGTTTTTTGGGTACATTAGACTTAAGCTATGATATTTCTTGTCTTGCCAGAGTTTATCTGAATAATGTATTACTGTATTTTAATTTTTTTTCCCATTTTGTTTTGACCTCGGTCATTTTCAGTGTGTATAAAAAAAAATTGTTTTTCACGCTTCACCGAATTTATTATTGTACAATGACAAGGGAGAATACTGATAACTTCTAAAGTTATGCCCCTTTTATTTTGACCTAAATGGTTTATGTTAAGTTGAGTTTTTCTCTTTTTATTAAGTTAATTCTACTATTATGCTGTTGTCAGTGTTGTGCGTTATATTTACACTGCTGTGTTTAATTAATAATGTCACACCTTCTTCCTTATGTTCTCATAAGTTTTACCCCTATTATTGTCACATACTTTTGTTCCTGTACAATGAGATATTTGTATAAAAAAAAAAAAATATTTAGTTTAAGATTAACAAAAATATTTTTTTTTATCCCCGGATAATAGGGTGTTACGAACCTTGCCCTCTTTACCCCAGCTATCCCTTATAGCTGACCTCTACGTTCATTGGTTGGGGCCAGTGACTGGCCAATGTGTAAATGTGTCACGAGTGGACACGGGGTGTTTTTTTTTTTTTTTACTTTTAAGTCGTCGAGCTGTGCGGTTGTGTTCCAGTTGTTTTGTACTTGTTTTTACTGAATTAAAGAGTTTTTGTTCATTGAAAAGCCATGTGTTTGACTTGAGACTCCATAAGAAGTAATCTACTAACCATACCCCTAGATCAAGCCGTTACAATATATATATATATATATATATATATATATGTTGTATATATATATATATATATATATATATATATGTTGTCCCCGCCCCCACCCCTTGTAATCTATTGAATATATATATATATAAATTAGTGTTTAAAAAATTAAAACCAATGATTGAAAACAATTTTTTTTTAATTGTTACTTTTGCTGAAAATATAACCGTAAAAATTGTTTTATTTCCAGAGATTGAAGATTTACCTATTTGACAACGTGAGTAAGGATGCAGACAAATACTTCCAGTCTATATTATACAACACTATAGAGGACAGAAAGCAGTTGGCCAATGATGGGCATAAACCTTACACAGACCTTTTCCAAAATCTCATCTCTGCTAAAGAAGCTGGAGACAAGGAAGTCATGAATTCTTCTGGTAAGTTTCTGTTTATCTAACACAGGAAACTAAAAGTCAACTTCTTAAAGAAAAAAAAATACGTAGTACTAAAAACAAAGTAGATTCTAACTGTTTATTTATTTTGTATAAAGAAACTTATTCTGAAAGTTTGTCTTTTCTAAATAAAATCCTTTTTTTAATTATTTATAAAGAAGAACAAAAATGCATTGTCCGTTCAGTTAAGAAATTATTTTTCTTTGTTTGTAAACCATGATGAAATATGAGATTGTGAGGCCATCAAAGGGAATTTTTGTTCGTATTTTGAGACGTTTGATGCGTTATATTGTATCTTATTTGAAATGAGATTTGACCAGAAAAACATCAAGTATTGTGGTTTAGAAAATTTATAGGTTTTATTGATTGTTGTTAAAATCTATAGCTAGTCAAGTGTACAGTTTATAAAGTGTCTTTTAATAAATTATTTAGTTAAAACAAAAGATACATATTAATGGTTTCTGTTTTATGATCTCTCCATCAGGTTCCATTAACAATGACTCCTGGGATACATTGCCTAAAACCATGTCTGAAGAAGAACTACTTGGCCAGTCTATGTTTATAATATTTGCAGGTTTCGATACAACAGCTACAACACTACAGATGTGTTGTTATTATTTGGCCAAACATCCAGAAGTGGATGTAAGTAGTTGCTTACACACAACATCGTAGTGTATCTGCAATGATGTGGATCTAAGTTTATATTTCGCTAATTTTATAACAAATCTTATAAGCCTGCAAGTATTAATAAATGACTGCCCTCTCTAAGGAAGACATAATATTGTTACGTACTTGGGTTACAAATAGAAAAGAGTACTGACCCATTGACCCTTCATTGTTCGTATCTGAGTCCGAGGAGAGATGACGTTAGAATTTGTTTTTAAAATAATTCAAAATTGTGATGTCCACCTATTGGAAGTTGATGTTTCGGCTTTTTTGAAATGTCTGTAGATTTGAATTTCTGAAAATAAGCATTATTATCGGCTGTCAACTATCTGGGACAACCAATCCGAGATGTAGAATTTTCTTTCCTCGTGGGGTCCAGCCTTAGTATATTCAGTTCTTGTTTAGTGCTTGCTGATGTATTAACATGTATATTTTCATCTAGAATGTATTTCTTCTGTAAATATTTTATCGCCGTAGTCTACTGTTGCTTTAAAACTTAAATAAATTTATATTGTTTGACAAAATGGCGTTAAATCACTACATCTTCTGAATGATATTGATTGCAAGACTGGTGTTATTATTTACAAGTTGAAATCCCCAGCGAAGACATCCATCTAACAAGAAATAATTAGGGCATCAATACGATGAAATATTATTTTGAACCCATATAAACGTTTCATATAATATAGCTTTCGTTGATCACTTGAAAAGGCAGTAATGTGAAATCACATCAAGCCTATTAGGTATCCCATGATGGCTTGAAAGGTACATTTTTTCACATCCTCTGTCCGTAGTATTTCTTTCAAGCTTATTTATTTTAAACCATAATGAATTTTCTTTTTTTTTTAAAAATCTAAAATCGTTAAGCTCCTAATGATGAAAAATTATTATAAAGTCTTCTCCGCTCTAATTAATTTAATAGCATTGTGCTAGCCACAAAATTTCACTGTGACAAAGAAACGTGTTTCCTGTATTATTTGTACGCCTTGATACCTCTTATATGGACTCTATGTACTTTATTTATTGTTTAATTACATACACTTCGACAAAAACAATAAACTTGTTTGAGTTTTTCCGTTTTTTTTTGTATATTTTTACAGGCCAAAGTGTATGAAGAAATCCAGAAAGTTGTTACATCAGATTTACCCACATATGAAGAAATCTCACAACTGAAGTACATGGAACAAGTTCTCAATGAAACACTCAGAATATGCCCTCCTGCTCCAATTATGACCAGGCAAGCGCTGGAAAGTAGAACCTACGGGAGCGTCACTATTCCAAAAGGCGCAGGGGTCTTTATTCCGATCGACATGGTCATGAGGGATCCGAAAAATTTTCCAGATCCCGAGAAATTTGACCCGGAGAGGTTCTCGGAACAAAACCTTTTATCACGTGACCCCATGGCCTTTATGCCTTTTGGTTATGGGCCCCGTCAATGCATCGGTTTGAGACTGGCTTACATGGTGTTAAAGTTATGTCTCGTCCATGTCTTGAGAAAAGTGAAATTTGAGCTGAATGAAAGAACTCATCCAAAACCTGGCGGAGACATCGAGATATTTTTTAACGGGGTCATCTTTGTGAAAAATCCAATTATGTTAGGGGTCAAACAAAGACAGAAATAGACGTAACACAAGGTTGACATACCAATCTGTGTTAGCAGTCAGACAACAGCTTCAATAGACATACAATATTTACATACTGATGATGTTGGCAGTTAGCTCCACGACATACGATGTTAATAACCCAATCACTTGTTAATAAACCTATCACTTGCTAATAAACCAATCATATGTTAACAAAACCAATCGTATGTTAATAAACCAATCACGTGAACACGTTAAACAAGACTTATAGGGTACATATGAAGTTTACATAGGCCATCAACTGATTTCCTTTTTTTTTATATTCGAAATATTGTGTTACCTTTATACTATTGAAATAAAGCATGATATCTTTTCATAAATATATTTATATATTTTTTCAAAAATCCATATTAATCATTGTCTGTAAAAGTATAATTTTTTAATCTTGATGAAAAGTCTGCATGACATTTTTTCTCTTAGAGGCACTACAAAAAATGTGTTTATATTCATTTTATTAAACATTTTTTTAAACATTATAACTTTGTCATTGTTGTTTGAAGACCAGGAAATTAAGCTTTGGCTCTCTTTGCTGTATGTTGTTGGATGTTATGGACACAGAAAAGATCATTACAAACGTAATGGTGAATAGTGAAAGGCCAGTGGTCTGTCTAATCAACTTGTAATACAGCAGTGGTTCACCTCATCATCAACTTATGGTGTTTAGTTCTATTTAATGCTTTTTTTCCCCCAATGTGTGTGCATGAGAGAGAGAGAGATGGAGTAAAGGGCGAGAAAGAGAGAGAAGGGAGAATTGTAAAAAAAAAATACTATGTTCTAAAGAATACCTGCGCAACAAAGTTTTTTTTGTTCTAAATTCACTGCAGGCAATAAATGTCTACTCTCCTCCCCTCTCCCAAACGAGTGGATTATACCAAACAAATGTCTAACTGATATCTTTAAATACATGTATAATACAAAACAGTTAAATAACTGGAAAAACACGCAAATAAAGCTTGAAATAAAGTACTCAAAATCAAGAAAAAAAACACTGTAAAGTTTACATAAAAAATTAAAAACAGCAACACAATATTTTTTTTTCATTAAACGAGTTTGCCATTACATTTGTTCTTGATCAAAAATATATTGCTAAGCTTATTAACCGAGTCATACACTTTAACCAAAAACAGCATAGAGAAAAAGTGAGAATATAATAACATGTTTTATTTCAAATACACTGAATCTAATAACAGACAATAGTAAAATGATAACAATGTTTTTTTTTAGAAATGATAATTATAGAACCACGTCCAATGTAATAAGTAAAAAAACAACACACAAAAAAGAAGTTTTGAACAAAAAGAAAGAAAATGTTTCTACGTGTGGGAGAGTTTCTACTTTCTACGTCGTGGAGGCGTACCTGGTTAGCAGAAGAAAAGGTTCTTTAAGACAACTCAGAATTATTTCCGGATTTCTCCAACACGATATATGCCTCGCTGTTTGGTGATAAACCCGGAGGTGGTAAAAGAAGAATAGCTAGTGTGGCAACACAAGTCAAGCTTCTGTGCTTCACAAACTAGCTACACACTATGCAGCAGTGGCGTAGCTAGGGAGGGGCAGGGGGAGGGACATATGTCCCCGGGCGCCACGTTAGGGGGCGCCAAAAGGAGTATTAAAACGAATTATTTAATTTTATTTTGATGTAAACTAATGTATCCCAAATACGTTTGCAAGATTGAATTTTGGAGCTCCACAAATATCTTTATTACAAACCAGTTGGCAAGCATGATTTTGGCGCCCCCATTAGGCATTAAGGGGCGCCATTCTACTCATACAACAAATAACACATCCACAATGTAGGATTGCTGATGGCGTTTTTTTTTTAAACAAAGATTAGTTCGGGTTCAAATATTATTCTTCATGTACTGAAAGTGGCAACTGGTTTTAACAATTATACAGGTTGGATAATTTTGAGTCGAATATACTTAGCATGAGTCTACTCAGCTAAACATGATCCAGTTGTTATCACATATTTTGGAATAGTTGAAAGAATATATTTGTTTTTCTCTCGTTGAACAACTGGTTGGGGAGAATTAAAAAGAGTTGTGCCATTCACAGTGAAGAGGGAGTCTGAAACACGCTGGGGTGCACGATCAGAAGATGCTAAAGCTATTTATGAAGGACTAGATGAACTAGTAGAGCTGTTGGAAAAAAATATCAGAAGATGCAACTATGACGCTTGACATCATAAGTGATGCAGAACCTTGTCTGGCAGGTATATTAAACTTTAACTTCCTAGTTTTGTTACATTTCTGGAACATCATACTTGGGAAAAATGATCGTGTCCAGAAACGGTTGCAGGATCCTACTTTGAATTTAAAGGAAGCAGCAAGCATCTGAACTTGAATCGCTATAGCAAGAACTTGTCATCATTCGTGATAATTTGAGCCAGGTTGCGATAGACAATGGAAAAACAAGATGCACAACTTGGGGAATCGATGTTGACAGAAGGATTAGCCGACAAAGGAGGATGCCTGGAGAATTAGCAAGAGATGCAGGACTTACTGCAGAAGAAGAAATTGCACGTGTTAGGAACAGCGTAATTGATAGAATCAGGAGATATCAATACGGTTTTTACGTCTAAAAAGCTAAACACCAAATTTGGATTTTTACTAGACGTCAAAACTCTTTTTGCTGAGACAAATGTCGATACACTTCGTCAAAATTGCAAAATTTTTACGACACTGACGTCTGTTACGAAACGTAAATTTATACATTGTACCATAATTAAATGACTAATCGTTCATAAGAATTGCCATAGTAATGATCGAAATTATTTCATAAGCCAAGACTTCTTGGGTTTTCCCAGCTACATCACCGGACAACATGGCCGATTTCAAACGTTGTTGGTGGTCATATTCGGATATTCCATCGCACGCTAGTATTTTATTATATATTCTCTATTTACAACAGCCATGATGCAATACATTTTCTTGTATTCGGTTATGGTATCGTATCGACCAATATCATAGACCCATGAGAATCAGTCCCAAGATTACATCAGTTCTTTGGCATCTATCGACTAGTAAAGACATATTTTTTTAATGCTCTGAAATAAAATTCTTAAGGATATATTCTACAAAGATTTCAATATTGTTTTACCAGTAGTTTAAATGCTATTCATAGCCTATTGAATATTTTTCTTATACTTTCTACGGAATATGTGCTATTCTTAACCACTTGTGTATATATAATTTTTCTATTTTGGATTTTAATGATTCTGTGATTAAACCAATAATTCGTTTGTTTACAAAACTTGATTTATATAAGTTTTTAACGTTCCAGTATAGTGCGTATTTTATTTATACTACAATAGTAATTGTCAACACTACTTTCATCAGATTCCAAATATTCATATTTATCATATTCTTTACTTCATTTATAGGCCTACTTATAAACTTATCTTCATACATAATGATATAATATGTCAAATTATAGGCGAAGAAAGGTGTAACCACTCATATAAATTTGGGTTCGAATCTATCTGTCTATCTATCTGTCTGCCTATCCGTCTACCCGTCTATCCGTCTATCCGTCAATCCGTCTATCTATCTGTCTATCTGTCTATCTGTCTATCAATCTATCCATCTTCTTAAATGTCTGTCTATCAATGTCTATTTCTATTTTAATTGTCTATTTAGTATTTTTATCTAGGCCTATATTATGCTATCTATTTATAAATTCTTCAATAGGCCTAGGCCCCCTATAGCCTATCATACTTTTTTTTAAAAGTATTTTTTTCGTATTTCATAATTCTTATATTATGTGTACTTTAAATATCACCCAAGACTACTGTCAAATACGTAAAGAACAATTATATTCCATATGAATGCTTGCATTTTATATGATGTAACCAATATGGTGCTCGGTAAATTTGGCAATGGTAAATTCGGAACCGGTATTTAAGGCAAGGTGATTTTGGCAAAGGTAATTTAGAAATAGGTAAATTCGGCAAAACACGCAAAGCGGTAAAATTGGCAACGGTAAAATTGGCAATCATATAATATCCACTGTTTTTATTAAAAGTATTGGTTAGACTACACTCTAGTCCATGGATAGGCAACCTATGCAATGTGTGCCATACTTGGCACACAGAGTGTTTTTAAATGGCACATGAAAGACCACCAAAATGGTGAAAAGAGCATGATAACATTAAGGAGCAATTTGGCACGTTATTTAATTGAACGTCATCTAATGATCAAAGACAAACATTTTAAATAGGCGCCAAATGTACCCCTTCCCCAGCCCTGGCGTTTCTTCCCACCCCCTCAAGTTACGCCTCGGCAAATGTAAAGGTACGCCTATGTGTGTAAGGTAGCCAAATTGACTTTAGGCATCAAAGCATACGTTTGTCTCCCCCACGATATTACGTAACTCTGACTACCTGACCGCCACCCCTACACCGTATGATGCTGGTTGTGTAAACAAGAACAAACGTAGAGTGCCCCCTCCCCTCCCGCCCCCGACCAGACTCTCCTTTCAGGCACGACCATACTAAATACTTTACGAATGAGCCCAGGTTTGTTTAGATCGTACGGGAAAAATTGCAAACACATTACAACCCTCCTACTTGATATATCTATCAAAAACGAACACAGTCCTTATTCCCCTCTCCCGAGATACACGAATTTTCTTGACCGGTTACGTCAGGGAGAGTTAAGGAATTACTTTGCTGACCTATAGGCCTATTCTCTCAACACGGGTTGTTGAGTGTGTGTGTGGGGGGGGGGGGGGACACATGGCCACCATAAAACATTTTATCACATTCCATTGCAGTCGGCTATTTGCCGTCAATCAGTAGGTTAACTTTTGTCTTTGTAATTTTAAACCTTGTACCTTCTATGTTATAACGATACAAGTATACATTACTTAGACATATAGGCATACAACAATACATAATAGTTGGCTATATTTGACATAGAAACCTCGATAACTTACAAGATATTTGTAGCTAAATGTGCCTTATAGCCTAAGTAAATTGGTTTAAACATTGAAAGTACTTTTATACAATTTAAATGTTTTATTTACTGACAACTCTCGTTTGTAATATAATTTAAATATATAAGAAAAGTAAATAACTAAATTTTTTTTTTCAAAATTGTAATAATAAAATGAAATCCAATATCATTATCAATGTTTTGATAGAAATACTGATTTGTTTTACTAATAACAACAATGTTCTGGGATTAAAAAGGAATTTAAACGAATACCCCCCCCCCCCAAACCTCTTTTAGTTTTCACTGCTTATACAGTGCTTAGCCTGGTGCTACCAAGCTGGTCACTAACACTTTAATCGGTGGGGAAACGGAGTTGGGGAGACGAGGGTGGGGAGACGGGGTGGTGAGACGGGGGAGGGAGGGGCTAGAGTTTGCTTTTGTTAACACGGCGAGTCTCATTCTGGTGTTTAAAAAAGAAGAAGGGATGGCAACTAATCTACATTATGTAACATTGCTTTGCCTTGTTTCCTTGTGCTATAGACAAGGGGGGGGAGTGGTTACATTTGGCGTCTATTTAAATGTTCCTTTTTATGCATTAGTTAACTAACGTAAATGGTTTTTTAAAAAAAAACGGTGGTTTTATTCAGTTTTTCTTAAATTTAATTTTTAGTCAAACGAACTAATTAACTATTTTTTGTTACCTAATTTGTATGCTTTATATATCGGGGGCGGGAGGGAAGGGGGGCATTCTACGTCTGCTCTTGCAAACACTACCAGTATCATGATGTAGGTCAAGTAGTCAGAGTTACGTAATCTCGCCAATGTGCTATAAACGGAGGAAGTTTATAGGGACGTTTTGGAGATAAGGGAATGCATTGATGCGTAAAGATCTAAACAGAACACCTTTGGGGGTGGGGTGCGGTGGGCTGGGGGGGAGGGTACCTTTGGCTCCTATTTAAAATTTTTGTTTTTGATCATTAGAGGATGTTAAATTAAATCACGTGCCAAAGTGTGCCTTAATGTTTCCCTGCTCTTTTCACCATTTTGGTGGTCTTTCATGTGCCATTTAAAACCGTTTGGCGTGCCAAGGATGGCACGCATTCCATAGGTTGCCGATACATGGAATAGATTGTAGTCCTATAAATGCTTTTAATAAAAACAGTGGATATTATATGATTGCCAATTTTACCGTTGCCAATTTTACCGCTTTGCTAGTTTTGCCGAATTTACCTATTCCAAATTTACCTTTGCCAAAATTACCTTGCCGAAAATACCGTTGACGAAAATACCGTTGCCAAATTTACAGTGATTCAACCTATATAGGCCTAAAAATAAGATATGAATGTGGCTCTTATTGATTTAAAGTAAATCTAGCATATAATATGATAACTACATTGAATTATAGACCTATATTCTATATGCTATATTATAGCCTATGGCTACGTAGGCCCTACATAAAATAATAGTTTGCTATAAAGGAAAAAAAATACTTCTATGTGTTTTTTTTAATTTTTAACCTTTAACCTATTTTGATACAAACGTATCACCAATGGCTTTTATACAGATCTAAAATAATAGAAAACATGATTGTTTGGTTGTTTACCTTTTATGGGAATGAAAGGTCGATCTTTTTGTCTTATTTCATGCGAGTTTTACAATGTCTAGAGTTTATCTACCAAGTCTGTGCTGTGCCGAAGTTACCCATTACAAGACCTGTTACTGACCTTTGGCCTACATGTATGACGTTGAAGGCCAAAGTAAGAGTTGTTAGTTACAGTTAGTACCCTTGCTGTATAGTTTAGTCGCGCCGATAGCGAAATTGTCAACGAGGGTATTAATTGTAACTAACCAAAAACACCACAGGTCTACATAGTTAAGATTTATCTTTTAAATAGGTAATCGGGAAGTTTTGTTTTTATGTAATCTAGAAAGCTTTAAAAATGGATTTTAATTTGAGTGTGTTTAAAAAAAAATGTTAATCCTATAATGCCCCCCCCCCCTTTACCGTTCCAGCTAGATTGACCTTCCTGGTTTCTATACAATGGAGTCCGATGCTGGTTGCTGTGTGACGTTCTATCTGTCGGTGGCTGTCTGCGGCCCCTTGCGGCGTACATCTTCTACAAACAGGTGCTGACCAAAGACAGCTGGGGGAAGTATGGGGTCAAAGAGATCAGCCTGACCAGAGTCATGATACATGTTTTCAAGTGAGTAAAATTTTACAACACCAATAGGCGTAGCACGTGGGAAGGAGTGCACGTTCCCCACAAAACCTCGTCCAACACACATCACTTCATTTTCTTCCAAACCTTGGATTTTTTAAAATATTGTAACAAATTATATATATAATTTTTTTGAAATATTTACGAAATTTAATTTTACTTTAAATACAGGTTGATAGCTTATTTTATGATTTTTATCCCCATCCCGCCCCAACCCCCCCCCCCCTCATCTTAAATCCTGGTTACGCTAATGAAAATTAAACTTTTTGCCTCATACAGTTTTGTTCGTAAAATGAGAGTTTCGAATTTCATTTTTTTTAAAAGAAATATTTAATTAATCAAAATTTTACATTTTAACCATTGATAATTGTATACAAGATTAGTTTTTCTATTAGATTAGGGGGCATAGTGAACTAGTTCTGAACCCCAACACCCCCTTTACACTATTTGCCTCCCCCACCTTGAATTCCTGGCTTTGCCAATGTATAACACTATTTATATTATTTATATTAAAGTATTATTTGGATGTGCATGTGTAGGTCTACTATTTACATGTATGCAAGGATTATAAACATTGAATTGAAGTAATTACAAATTAGAAGCAAAAACAAAGTAAATAAATGAAACAAGCCAATATTTGTCAAAAAAGTTTATCTTATAAAGCTCGTAGGCCTATAAAGTTTTTCTGCAATTTTTCTACATCTTCTTGTGTCTTTCTGCTGTCCGCCTCACCCAATTTCCAACCTCCACCCCCATACAGACAAGCGACCAACAGAGTCATAGAAGAAGAAGGGGACACTGTTGGCTTCAACATGGTGGAGATGCTGTTGTTGACACGTGACCTGTACATACTGAAGCAGGTCATTGTGAAAGATTTTAACAATTTCGTTGAACGCGCAGTGCTCATCGCCTCCAACTCCCTTATCGTGAAGGGCTTTGTCATCTTGGGTGGCCAGGACTGGAGGCGGGTTCGACAGGTCATCATACCATCCTTTAGGTAGGCTGTCGTTATCCATTCATTGTCTGCTTGTAGTTTTAAAAATAATCATTTTTGTTTTGTGCTTGTAGTTTTAAAACAATCTTTGGTTTTTAAATTGTTTGCTAGTAATTTTTAAAACAAATATTTTTTTTTTACATTTCTATCACAAAAATCAAAAAGGTATATGTACTCTGTCTTTCAGATTTTTTCTGTTCTATCAGCTCAAGAAAACATTTAAGAAAGTGATAGAACAAATTAAAAGATCTTTTAGTCTCATTACATTTAAAATTGTAACTTTTAGCCCAATAGTGAAATCTTAAAACACGAGCGAAGTAGTATTTACTAATCATGTTTTCCAGACGTTCCTTCTAGATAGAAGAATAACACGTCCACTAGGCCTAAAACTCCTGCAGGGCGGCAATGATCGGTCGGCGGCAGGGATAGAACCCGAGAAGTGTCGGTGGGCCCGCAGGGCTAGCTGTCCTCTCAATAATAGTAATAATACATAAAGCATACATTTTTACAAGGCCATAATAATCTATTCAAACTTTGAGAAGAAGAAAAAAAAGAAGAAAAAAAAAATGGTTATAAAGTTTCTTTTATTTCCAAGTGGCATCTAGAAATAGAATTATGTGTCAGGAGATAACCAAAAAAAAAAAAAACAATTTGTCATCATTAAAAATTAAAAAAAAATGATATAAAAATGCTAGACCAGAATCGGGCCGCATAAAACACAATAACTTTGTGCAGAGCTTGAGTGTCAGTTATATAATAAAAAAGGTCTGCTTCTCAAACACGATTTTCTCAATTTACACAAAGTGGTCCCCTCCCCCTCCCAATCCACACCCACCCGCCTACCCCAAACTAACTGTATATCATTATGATGTTACGTCTAGCTATCTAGGGTGGGCGGTTTCTTCACAATTAATTTACCAAAAGAATGTGACCATCAGTTACAAAGTAGCTAATTACAACAGAACAAAACAAGGGAGTTAATTTATTATAACTTCATACATCACAATGATGCTGCAGAAATGTCTACTATGTGTTAGAATGCTTTAAAACATAAAGACAAAAAAAAATTCCTTGTCCCTTATGCGAGAACAAATGCCTATAAGTACTCTTTCTTCCCGAGTGGCATTCGGGCATGAAATGGGTTGCCTGAACAGACTACACTCGGACCACGGATGAGCGTAGGACGCAATAATCTTCTTTATAGAAGGAGCGTCTGTAATGTATAAGAAAAGAGAAGATAAGAAATGATAACGATTCTCACTCTCCCTACACCCATCAATGTTTGTTTATTTTCTCAGCACAGGGAAACTAAAACGTATTACCGAATTCATCAACGAGTCCGGTGTGAAGCTGGCCAACCTGATGGACACGTACGTTAAGTAAGATGGCCTCATGGAGATCAGGCAGGCGATGTGTCAGTTCACGGGTGAGATCATCGCCAGGACTGGGTTTAGTCTGAAGTCGGACTGCATCGGCAAGGCCGGCGACGACGAATTCACTTCCTACACCAAAAAATGTTTGTTATATCTGGACGAATATTGAACTTCTTAATGCTAATAATTTTACAATGGAGATGGATGCATTTATTTCTAGTGAAGGTTTGGTAACCTTTTAATATTTAATTTAATTTATTTCTTATATAAAGACATTAATCTGGTCAAAGACTATAATAAGATGGACCACTTGCTTAGATATTCCTGGTATTTAATAAAATAAAACAGTTTCGGAATTTCAGATCGCACTAAGTCATCTAGACTTCCGGTTTAGTAATTCGCTATAATTTTCTCAAAGGAAAATTAAGATTAAAATCGAAAGTGGTATACAGCGGAAACCTTCAATGCAATCGTAGGAGCGTAGAAGTCATTCAAGACATCCTTATTGGTTGCGCACGGAAAAAAAGAACGTATGAGCTCTATAAATAGAGCAAACGGTCCATACTATTATACTCTTTGCTTTGATGTCTTCGTATTGAGATCACTCGAATTCTATAGTTCTAAACTTGATTAACCACTAAGCATTATAAGAACTTGCTTTGGGAACCATGGGGACACAAGAAACTCTGAGAAAACTTCCATTACTGTGGTTCTCGGTAAATTTGGCAATGGTAAATTCGGAACCGGTATTTAAGGCAAGGTGATTTTGGCAAAGGTAATTTCCGAATAGGTAAATTCGGCAAAACACGCAAAGCGGTAAAATTGGCAACGGTAAAATTGGCAATCATATAATATCCACTGTTTTTATTAAAAGTATTGGTTAGACTACACTCTAGTCCATGGATAGGCAACCTATGCAATGCGTGCCATGCTTGGCACACAGAGTGTTTTTAAATGGCACATGAAAGACCACCAAAATGGTGAAAAGAGCATGATAACATTAAGGAGCAATTTGGCACGTTATTTAATAGAACGTCATCTAATGATCAAAGACAAACATTTTAAATAGGCGCCAAATGTACCCCTTCCCCAGCCCTGGCGTTTCTTCCCCCCCCCCTCAAATTACGCCTCGCAAATGTAAAGGTACGCCTATGTGTGTAAGGTAGCCAAATTGACTTTAGGCATCAAAGCATACGTTTGTCTCCCCCACGATATTACGTAACTCTGACTACCTGACCGCCACCCCTACACCGTATGATGCTGGTTGTGTAAACAAGAGCAAACGTAGAGTGACCCCTCCCGCCCCCGACCAACTCTCCTTTCAGGCACGACCATACTAAGTCCTTTACGAATGAGCCCAGGTTTGTTTAGATCGTACGGGAAAAATTGCAAAAACATTACAACCCTCCTACTTTATATATCTATCAAAAACGAACACAGTCCTTATTCTCCTCTCCCGAGATACACGAATTTTCTTGACCGGTTACGTCAGGGAAAGTTAAGGAATTACTTTGCTGACCTATAGGCCTATTCTCTCAACACGGGTTGTTGAGTGTGTGTGTGTGGGGGGGGGGGAACACATGGCCACCATAAAACATTTTATCACATTCCATTGCAGTCGGCTATTTGCCGTCAATCAGTAGGCTAACTTTTGTCTTTGTAGTTTTAAACCTTGTACCTTCTATGTTATAACGATACAAGTATACATTACTTAGACATATAGGCCTACAACAATACATAATAGTTGGCTATATTTGACATAGAAACCTCGATAACTTACAAGATATTTGTAGCTAAATGTGCCTTATAGCCTAAGTAAATTGGTTTAAACATTGAAAGTACTTTTATACAATTTAAATGTTTTATTTACAACTCTCGTTTGTAATATAATTTAAATATATAAGAAAAGTAAATAACTAAATTGTAATAATAAAATGAAATCCAATATCATTATCAATGTTTTGATAGAAATACTGATTTTTTTTTACTAATAATAATAACAACAATGTTCTGGGATTAAAAAGGAATTTAAACGAATACCCCCCCCCCCCCTCCCAAACCTCTTTTAGTTTTCACTGCTTATACAGTGCTTAGCCTGGTGCTACCAAGCTGGTCACTAACACTTTAATCGGTGGGGAGACGGGGTTGGGGAGACGAGGGTGGGGAGACGGGGTGGTGAGACGGGGGAGGGAGGGGCTAGAGTTTGCTTTTGTTAACACGGCGAGTCTCATTCTGGTGTTTAAAAAAGAAGAGGGAGATGGCAACTAATCTACATTATGTAACACTGCTTTGCCTTGTTTCCTTGTGCTATAGACAAGGGAAGGGGGGGGAGGGGTTACATTTGGCGTCTATTTAAATGTTCCTTTTTATGCATTAGTTAAATAACGTATATGGTTTTAAAAAAAAAACGGTGGTTTTATTCAGTTTTTCTTAAATTTAATTTTTAGTCAAACGAACTAATTAACTATTTTTTGTTACCTAATTTTTATGCTTTTTATATCGGGGGCGGGAGGGAAGGGGGGCATTCTACGTCTGCTCTTGCAAAAAATACCAGTATCATGGTGTAGGTCAAGTAGTCAGAGTTACGTAATCTCGCCAATGTGCTATAAACAGAGGAAGTTTATAGGGACATTTTGGAGATAAGGGAATGCATTGATGCGTAAAGATCTAAACAGAACTCCAAGTGATCGTCAGTTGGGCTACCTTACACACATACCACCTTTGGGGGTGGGGTGCGGTGGGCTGGGGGGGGGGGAGGGTACATTGGCTCCTATTTAAAATTTTCGTTTTTGATCATTAGAGGATGTTAAATTAAATTACGTGCCAAAGTGTGCCTTAATGTTTCCCTGCTCTTTTCACCATTTTGGTGGTCTTTCATGTGCCATTTAAAACCGTTTGGCGTGCCAAGGATGGCACGCATACCATAGGTTGCCGATACATGGAATAGATTGTAGTCCTATCAATGCTTTTAATAAAAACAGTGGATATTATATGATTGCCAATTTTACCGTTGCCAATTTTACCGCTTTGCTAGTTTTGCCGAATTTACCTATTCCAAATTTACCTTTGCCAAATCTACCTTGCCGAAAATACCGTTGACGAAAATACCGTTGCCAAATTTACAGTGATTCATTACTGTAACTTAGATGTTATTATGCTTTACTTTTACTTTATTTACTTGAACTTGGATGTGTCACTGTGTTAATTGCTGCATAAGTAAAAGTAAGTAAAGTTTCCCATCGGACCAAATTGATTCATAGGGCCGGTGAAGCATACAACTTCAAAAAAAAGAAATAATAAAAAAAAATAAAAAAAAAAAAAAAAAAAATATTTTTTAACAGAAATTTAAATTCTTCATAGGAGGTGATAGGGGCACCATAATCTTTTAAGTGTTCCGGCCGTGCTCTAAAGTATTACATTTTTTTTGTATTTTAGATTTTAATAAGAACATTTTGGGCGTTCAACTTTGACTTTAGACTATGTGGAACATGGCTTGCAATATACTCATAACATGGCCCTTTATGTGGCCCACTAGTGTCCACACAAATTTATTGTGTGCAGTGTGGTTCGAATTCGTTCATGATAGTATTTGCCTCAGTTCTGTATTTCTTCTAAATCTCTCCTTCGTTTATCTCAATATTTCTAAAATAATAAATACATATCTTTTTTTTTTAATGTCTGTTCGTTATAAGAGTGTTAATAATGTATATGTTACGGCCAAAGCCCGAAGTGCGGCCAGATCGCGATCTGGCCGAGGCGCTTGGCCAATGTCCGATGTGCTTGAAATTGCCAGTGTTTACGCTACTTTGGCCGGCCACTTCGAGATGTGGCTGGCAATCCCTGGCCAATGTCCGATGTACTGATGCTAGAATGTTCGGTAGGGGGCACAGGTGTGATGGCGGCTTGCATAAGGTAGTAAGGACAGTGATACATACGCTGTGACGATAATTTTCTGTTCATTTTCTGCTTTTCAGAGAAAGTCCTGCCGAAATGGTTACTAATTATCAAGGAAATTAATTTTCACACGATTTAGTAAACTATATACCTGTATAAAAACACCATTTGCGTTATAAATTGTCTGGATGGTGTCTGTGAGTAGAGGATTGACTTTTGATAATCCACAAAGGTGGTCAGGTCAGGCAGGAGCGACCGTATTTTTATATAGCCATTGTCCGCGCGGTCTAGTTTCATGTGTTGTATAAACACCACCAAGTGCTCAACAAATCGATGCAAATGTAGAACTAACAAACTGCTGTGCAATTCGAAATGCCATAAAAGTTTATCTTGGTGTAACAAGTGATTATAGATCTAAAATGTACTATGATAGATGAACATGACTGATTTTGTAATTTAGTATAAATAAAGATGGATAATTTACTATGATAAACTAATTTGACAGATTTTTAAATTTATTTTAATTAAATATTGTTAATTTACTATAATAAACTAATTTGACTGATTTCGTAATTTAGCTTAATTATTAATCAATATAGGTCCAATGTGATAATTACGGTATACAAACACTCAAAGTCTGCTCATGACCTTCTTAATCGGGCTTTGGCCGATCGCCCCTGGCCATTTCGCGATCTGGCCGGCCAGATGTTAGACCATAGGGACCAAATTCGGAGAAGGCTCTAATGCCAACATTCTTTAAGGAACAACGGGGGCTTTTTTTGTTTGGAAAAGAAGAGCTAACGGAACGTTGGAAACTTTGTGAAACATAAGGAAGGTGTGGTTTGTTAAGTAAAAATATGAGGGCATTTCATCAGTGTGTAGGCCAGGGTTGGCATCCATTTCATGGTAGTGTGCCAAAGCAGAATTTCAAATATATTCGTCGTGCCAATACAGCTTGAAAGTTTTTTTTAGCACACAATTTCTTGTAGAAGATACTTGAATTGCATTTTGGGGGGCCTTTCACGTGCCAATGAAAATTGCTCTGCGTGCCAAGTCTGGCACCTGTGCCATAGGTTGCCGACTCCTGGTGTCGACAATTTAGAGAAAGTGTCACTATGTTGTATTAGTTGACTCTAGCTGTCCAAGGAACCAATAAAATAAACGCAAGAGAGCTGTTGCGTAATGACAGTATAAAATATTGTATGTGTGTATGATCTCTGATAAATCATCCATGACGCCAACATTATTTCCCTTCCTACTCCGTTATGGTCATGACCTGAGTGTGTTCCCTCACTATTGACGTTACCCGTGACCTAAATGACCTAAATCTGTGTGCTACATCTAAACGAGGCCGAGGTACGACTGCTGCTTTTTAAATAAACAGAAACGATTGTGAAACTGGCATTTGCAAAACAAAAATATAGCAGAGTAGACTTACCTGCTTAGTGGAGTATGAGCTAAGTGCGATATGTGCTAACAGAAAACAATTGCTTCATTGGGTTGGCCTATAGATCTAGACCTACATTATAAGGCTCTAAAAATATGTTTGATTTTACTAATTGAATCCAATATATTTTTGGTAAGTACTTCATATTTGTTTTTAACTCATAAATTGTAGGCCTACACTTAAATTTTAACGTTATAGTTTTTTCAACATGCTAGTTTATAGATCTATACCAATATAACATGTAGCTTACATTTACAACAATAACACATATTTACACAGTGTTAATTTGTAACACGGGTATAGACCACAGACTCTTCACTTGTCTTAACCAGATGATTAACCATTGTAAGCCCATTGAATGATGTCATAATATGTTGTTAAACAAAACTAGTTTTTATTCAATGATGTCATATGTTGTTAATAAACTCAAGAAATCTGTATTTAATGGTTTAAGATCCGAAATTAATTGATCCTGCGTTGAATGAAACTAGGTGCCAGTTATAGAAAATGGACTCTGAAGCCTGCTGCAGTACTACATTCTTCTTGTCTGTGGCTGTGTTTGGACTTGTTGCATACATTATCTATAAGCAGGTGTTGACCAAAGATACCTGGGGGAAGTATGGGGTCAAACAGATCAGCATGATGAAAATAATGACCAGTGATTTCAAGTAAGACTTTTAAAAATGCAATTTCGCTATGATTTAAATTTTTGTTTAAAAATAGGCTCTATCAAATATCAATTTTAAAATGTCAATTTACTAGAGCTTTCAATCTACTGTAATAACTAGAGAGAGAATGCTGTAATTGACTTTAAATAATGTATCTTGAGAAAAATTTGGCTGAAGTTACTTTAAAACCCATTCTATCAGCCCACGTATTAAGCTGGCGTGTGGCTACAATTTAATAGTTAAATTACAGACCCCGTTGCAGATATCTACCCGAAGTTTTGGAATGGTTAAATGTCATGGTTAAAGGCAGTTAGAGTTCTTAGCTGTCTAAAACTTTGCGGAATAAAAAAGGAAACAAAACGTTATCCAACTCTTATTTCATCACCTTTTTCCAGCAGCTCCCAATTTGTAGTAGACATAACCCATACCCATGGAATGAAGGGTATGCAATGAACCTATAGAAGGAAAAATAATAGCTTCTTGGCATTGTGCTGGTCACACGCTAACCTAATACGTAATAACCATAGGTTCTAAAATGCAATATGGTGAGGTACGCCTTCTACTTCTATACGCCCAGACTTTAAAACCAAAAGGCGTGTGTGTGGTTTAGGTATTCTGAAGAAAAATATAACCTCTTTCCATTGACCACTTTTTGGAATTAACATACTTTTACGCACAATTACCAAAGTTTATATCCAGATGTCCAAGGAATGAGAAATGCCAGATCTTAGTAGGCCTACATTAGAGAGTCCCAGTCTGTTATTCTTTAGGCCTACTTCATCAGAAAAAAAGTTCTATAAACCTTCGAAAACTTTCACGCGAAACGTTAGATTTCTTTAACTATTATTACTTCTTGCACTGTCTCTGCACCTTTTTTTAGACAAGCCACCAACAAAATTCTGCAAGAAGAAGGAGACACTGTTGGTTTCAACATGGGTCTGATGATGCTGTTGACGCGTGACCTGAACATACTTAAACAAGTCATGGTCAAAGATTTCAACAACTTCGTGGACCGCGCAGTTCTGGTCGTGTCCAATTCACCTGTTGAGAAAGGAGTTTTCTTCCTTGGCGGTCAGGACTGGAAGAGGGTGCGCCACGTCATGACACCTTCTTTTAGGTACGTCGGGATTTGTCACGTCGTTAAAATTGTCACGTTGTTAAAATTGTCACGTTGTTAAAATTGTCACGTTGTTAAAATTGAGGCGTTGTTAAAATTGTCACGCTGTTAAAATTGACGCGTTGTTAAAATTGTCACGTTGTTAAAATTGTCACGTTGTTAAAATTGTCACGTTGTTAAAATTGTCATATTTTTAAAATTATCACGCTGTTAAAATTGTCACGTTGTTAAAATTGTTAAAATTTTCAAGTTATTAAAATTGTCGCATTGTTAAAATTGTCGCGTCGTTGACATTGTCAAACCATTAAAATTATCCTATTATAATATATGTTATTAGTCTATTACGATGTATAGAATTGTTAGCTCATTGAATGCTTATCTCCATGTACAAAAACCACATGGTAACTATAATAATACGTAGATAAAAATAATTGCACATGGATGTCTAATTGTATAATGAAATTGTCCATAATTAATCAAAGGATAACTTAAGGTCAAAATTATATAAACGCAATAGTTGTATGCATACAGGGAAAGTGTCTTGCATATCATATTATTATAATATAAGAGAAAAAAAAGAAGGTTAAAAGTATTCAACCGAGTCATCCCTTTCCCAACTTGTGTCCTTGTCAGTATAAGTATAAGAATATAAAAAAAAACACCTTGAAATGATAATACGTAATAATACTTAATTGATAGCTCCTAAATTTATACAACGAATAAATTATGAATGCACCTAAATGAAAGAATTTTAATTTCATATATATTGAAACAGCACTGGTAAACTAAAACTAGTGGTTAATTTTGTCAACGAATCCGGCGTGAAGTTGGCCAATCTGCTGGACACGTACGCCAAGAAAGATGACCTTATGGACATCAAGCAGGTAATGGGTCAGTTCACGGGAGAGATCATCGCCAGGACTGGGTTTAGTCTGAAGACGGACTGCATCGGCAAGGACGCGGACGACGAGTTCAATACTTACAGCAAGACACTGTTTATTACTCCAGGCAGAATTCTCAATTTCTTCATGATAATCATGTTTCAATTTAGGAGGCTGCATACGTTCCTTGTCAAGGTAAAACCTTCGAAACCACAAAAAAAATTATTTCTCCCTAAATTGATGTCTGTATATTAACGAACTTCTTATCAATTATATGAAAGGTATAGGCCTATACTAGAACTTTATTAAAAAAAACACGTTGGCTTTACTTATTACTATTATATTCGTTGTATAGTAATTATAATAGTTAATAATTCATTCATGATTTTTTTTATTATTTCTAGTATAAATACGTTATATGCTTCGTTCGTTTGAAATTGGTTTTTGTTTCTTCCAGTGTATTGATTCCCTGCTAACTGATAAAATAGTTTATAGCAATACAAAATAGAATATATATTGTTGATAATATATGAATAATTCTAAACTATGATAGAAATTAATATTAAGATGTTTTATAAATGAAAACTTAAAAAAAGGAAAGAACGCAAGGCTTTCACAAGCTTTGGGATGAAAATTATCTTCCCGCCATATGCTATGTTCAAAACTCCAGTTCTGTCTCTAAGTCTCTAAAAATTGAGTACTATTTATTCCATTGGTGGCAAGCGATTCTCATTGGAGGAATATTACCGGGGGTCAAAGTTTAACCAACCAAATTGATATAGATCTAACTAGTTATATAACTGGACTAAAGTTAAATCTTCCCGCTATCTGCTGTGCCCAAATCTCAAAATTCTGTCTCTCTAAATCTCTAAAAATGGAGAACTGTACTATTTATTCCATTGGTTAGAATGCAAGTGATTCTCATTGGATGAATAATACCGCGGGTGAAATTTTAACCACCAAATAGGTCTAGATCTAGCTAATTAGTCCTATATAACTAAACTAAAGATAAATCCAGAAATAGAATTTGAGTTCAACTTTCAACGGTATGTTCTCGGGGTAGGGAGAAATATACATAATTTTACAGCTGCAAAATGAGTAGCTCCCTCATACTTAATTGCTCTTTAGCATTTCGGCTCTTTCTCTCGCTATATATATATATATTTGTTGTCACCGCCCCCACCCCCTGTAATATTTTCAAAACATATATATATTTAGAGAGTGAGAGAAAGAGATAAAAAATTCATCATCATCATCTGTCCTTTGGGTTCCTTGTGGAACATAGGGCCTCTGTCAAAGCACAGCACTTTCCATGGTCTCTTTCCAGTCGTTTCAGTTCTTCCCAGCTCTTTCCAGTTCGTCCAGCCTCATCCAATACGCTTCGTCTCCATGTTCGCTTGGGCCTTCCTCTATGTCGTTTGACCTGGGGTTCCACTCTAAGACCTGTCTAATTCTGAAAATTAATATGCGAAAAATTGAAACCAAATATTAAAAACAGGTTTTTTCCATTGTCTCTTTTGCGGAAAATTCTGACTGTAAAAATTGTTTTGTTTCCAGAGGTTGAAGATTTACCTATTCGACAGTGTGAGTAAAGACGCGGACAAATACTTCCAGTCTATATTATACAACACTATAGAGGACAGGAAACAATTGGCCAATGATGGACATAAACCTTACACAGACCTTTTCCAAAATCTCATCTCTGCTAAAGAAGCTGGAGACAGGGAAGTGAAGAATTCTTCAGGTATTTTTTTTTTAAACAGAAAACAAAATTCAACTTCTAAAAGGATAAATTTTAAAAATTACATATTTACTAAAAACAAATTAGATTTAACTTTTGTAAACAAATGTACTAAAAAAATTGTTGTTCTTTTTTTTTTTTAGTTTAAAATATATTGTCCTTTCATTAAAGAAAAAAATTTTTTTTTGGGTAAACCATGATGAAATATGGGATTGTGAGGCAATCAAAGCATTTTTGTTCCTAATTTGAGACAAGTTTTATACATTATATTGTATCATATTTAAAATGAGATTTGACCAGAAAAACAACAAATATTGTGTTTAGAAAAAGTAAAGTAAGATCAACATTTCTTTCTTAGGACTTATTGAATGTTGTTAAAATCTATAGCTAGTAAAGTATACTATTTATAATAAATTATTTAGTTAAATCAAAAGCTAAAATTTAATGGTTTTTCACTTCTTTTATTTTTTCGATCAGGTTCCACCAACAACGACTCCTGGGATACATTGCCTAAAACCATGTCTGAAGAAGAACTACTTGGTCAGTCTATGTTTATAATATTTGCCGGTTTCGATACAACAGCTACAACACTACAGATGTGTTGTTATTATTTGGCCAAACATCCTGAAGTTGATGTAAGTAATTGCGTACACACGACATCCTAGTGTATCTGTAATGATGTGGATAAAATAAGGTTATATTTCGTTAAATTATAACAAGTCTTAGAAACCTGCAAGTTTTACTGAAAGACTGCCATATCTAAGGAAGACATTAATAATGTTATGAACTTGAGATATACACAGAGAGAGTACTGACCCATTGGCCCATTGACCCTTCATTGTTCGTATTAGAGTCCGAGGAGAGAGGGGCAGATGACCTTTGAATTTTTTTTTCAATAAATAAAAATTGTTATGTCCACACATTGGAAGTTGCTGTGTGTTTGGCTTCTTTGAAAAGTCTTTAGATACCATGAAGGGGTTAGAATGTATTCCTTCTGTATATATTTTATCGTCTAGTCTACTGTTACTTTGAACTTAAATAAATGTAAATTGTTTTTACAAAATCGCGTTGAATTACTACATCTTCTGATTGTTGAATGGAAGGCTGGTGTTGTTATTTACTATAAATGAAATCAGACATACATCTAGCAGGCAATAATTAGTGTTTCCTTACAATGATTACGATTCATCGAACCTATATAAATGATTCTTATAATATAGCTTTCGTTGCTTGAAATGGCAGCAATGTGAAATCACATCAGTTCTATGAAGTATCCCAATATGGGATAATACTTCAATGAATGAACAATACTTCACATTCTTTGTCAAACGTATTTTTATTCAAGCTGACTTATTTCAAACCATAATTAATTTTTTTTAAAGTCAAAGATTGTTAAACTCCTAATTATGAAACATTATTATAAAGTCTGATTCGCTCTAATAAATCTAAAAGCGCAATGAAAGCAACAAAGTCTCATTGTGACACAGGTGTTTCCTGTTTATTTTTGCGCCTCGGTAACTCTTATAAGGATTCTATTGTCTATTTATTTATCATTTAAAAACATAAACTTCGACAAAAACAATAAACTTGTTCACGTTTTTACGTTGTTGTTGTTTTTTGTACAGGCCAAAATGTATGAAGAAATCCAGAAAGTTGTGAAGTCTGATTTACCAACATATGAAGAAATTTCACAACTGAAGTACATGGAACAAGTTCTCAATGAAACACTCAGACTATGCCCACCTGCTCCAATAATGACCAGGCAAGCTCTGGAAAGTAAAACCTACGGGAGCGTCACTATTCCAAAAGGCGCAGCGGTCATCATTCCGATTGACATGGTCATGAGAGATCCCAAACATTATCCAGATCCCGAGAAATTTGACCCGGAGAGGTTCTCGGAACAAAACCTTTTATCACGTGACCCGATGTCCTTTATGCCGTTTGGTTATGGGCCCCGTCAGTGCATCGGTTTGAGGCTGGCATACATGGTGTTAAAGTTATGTCTTGTCCATGTCTTGAAAAAGGTGAAATTTGAATTGAATGAAAGAACCGAACCCAAGCCTGGTGGGGACATCGAGATATTTTTTAACGGGGTCATCTTTGTGAAAAATCCAATTATGTTAGGGGTTAAACCAAGACAAAAATAGACGTAACACTAGGTTGACGTACCAATCTGTGTTAGCGGTCAGAGAAGACATACAATATTTACATACTGATGATGTTAGCAGTTAGCTCCACGACATTTGATGTTAATAAACCAATCAACTGTTAATAAACCAATCACGTGTTAATTAACAAATCAATTGTTAATAAACCAATCAACTCATAATAAACCAATCACATGTTAATAAACCAATCACTTGTGAATAAACAAATCATATGATAATAAACCAATCACGTGTTAATAAACTAATCACTTGTTAATAAACCAATTATATGATAATAAACCAATCACGTGTTAATAAACCAATCATATGATAATAAACCAATTACGTGAACAGATTAAACAAGACATATGCATGAAAAGTTGACATAATGTTGTTACCTTTTATACTATTAAAATAAAGCATGATTTCTTTTCATTAACATATTTGTATATTTAAAAAAAATGAAATTATTGCCTGTACAAGTATAATTTTTTAATCTTGATAAAAAGTGTGCATGTTATTTTTCTCCTAGAGGCAACATAAACAAAATGTGTTTATATTCATATTATTAAAGATTTTGTTAAAACTTATAACATACTTTCTCATTGTTTGATGATGAGAAGAATAAACTTAGGATCTATTTGCTTTATGTTGTTGGATATTAATTGTATGGTCATGGCGCACACTTCGATTCCGATTACTAATGTGTGTGTGTGTGTATGGGGGGGGGGTATTTGTGGTCGGGACTGGTTGTGAGAATTTCAGAAATTGCGTTTGGAGTCTCTAGTCTTAACGTGAATGCTTTTTTTGCGTGTTAATCCCATTTTTATTTTGATGACGTCTCTGTGGATGTCAAGTTGTATCCCAATGAGATGTACATTTAGTAGGTTATGATAATACACGTGATTTACACAAAGAAAAAACACCAAAGTTTGTCTTTAAGGGCTGGTAGTTTCATGATACTAGCATTTTGCAGATATTTCGGTCAAAGACTGTTTTATTTCTGTTGATCTTCTCTCTGGTTTTAAAATTACAGAGAAGCCCAAAAACCAGATCTGGCCTCAAAGTGCCAACATGTACGAAAAGTCCTGGGGCCCTAAACCAGGTTTGGCCTCAAAGTGCGAACATGCAAAAAAAAACACTCTAGGGCCTAAAACCAAGTGTCACCAAGAAAGTCTTGTTCTTCAGAGAAACCGGGATGGTGGTCTAAGTTGAAAGTGGGAAATTCAATGTGGAACGCAGAAGAAGTTCAGAAGTTTTTACGAATTGCTTTGACTCAATGTGTTCATTTATACCATGAGTGTGCAACAAGCGGCCCACGGGATACGACATGTTATGTTTGCCTTTCCTCTCAAATCTTGTGACGGCGATCCCATAACAACCATTGCATTAATAATGTAAAGTGTTCAGAATGTGTAACACAATTTATTGTATTAAAGCCATTATAAGGCCGAATGATTTTTTAAAGCAAGTTGCACACCCCTGCTTTACAGCAATGAGGTTTTAGGCCTAATTATGCAAGTTTGGCAAGGGTTGCATTACAAATAGAAAAAGAACTAGAGTAAAATAAACACCCCCGTTTGAAGGTCGACACAACTATATATAGAAATAACTGAAAAATGTTGTAGCTTAGATAAAAAACAAAATCTAGGCAATGATTGGATAAAAAAGGAGCCTTTCATAATGCTGATAAAAGGAGGGACAAGGATTAGGTCATTTGAATAAAATGTAGAACTATGTTCAGGCTTTTTGTAAAATTACGATAGCTTCTTTATAAAAATTACAGTTTTATTTTTATGTTTCACATTTTAACTTTCTGTACTCGCTATTGGGCTTGTTCTTTGACACAAAGACTTACACGGGAAGGTGTTCGTAGAGGCTTTTTAGAATTGGACGAAAGTCTCCGAATTACGGTCCGTGGATCAGATCCAGCCAGTCAGTGTAGGCTTAATAAAAACGGACCTGAGACGTGTCCGCGATAAAATATGTGCTGTTTGCATGAATTTCATGTAACTGTCCTTTATTTTTCTTATGACAACCTGATTCCAGACCTGCATCGCCCCCAAAAAGTGTTTTGGAACTTGAAGTAACTCTGTACCCATGAGCTTCTGGTTCGCCGAGTCTGACCCTTGGGCTAATGCATGGGACCCGAGGTCGCCGTGTACTTCCACCAACGTTATTTTTCTTTCAATATATAAGATACATAAAAGTAACTGTTTTTCAATTTAATTTGGTTAAATCCGTTTTGTTCTAAAGGTGTCCGGTATTTTCAGAAAAGGTATCCGGCGACTCTAACAACAGTAGGCCTATACTAAATATAAAAACAAGAATGATATATGTGGAAGCCCATTATTACCCCCCCCCCCCTCTTAAACTAGAAACACTGGTTATTAACTATGCTTATTTTTTATATTTTGTTTTAAAGCCAATATTTACACTTTTTTTTATTAGTTAGCTAACTTGATATAAATATGCATGGTGAGAGCTAAAAGCGTGTAGTTAAAGTTATGTCTTGTTCTCGTCTTGAGAAAAGTGAAATTTGAGTTAAATGAAAGAACGGAGCCCAAGCCTGGTGGGGACATCGAAATCTTTTTTAACGGGATCATGTTTGTGAAAAATCATATTATGTTAGGGCTCAAACCAATACAGAAATAGACGTAACACTAGGTTGACATACCAATATGTGTTAGCAGTCAACAACAGCTTCAATAAACATACAATATTTACATTCTGATGATGTTAGCACAACATTTGATGTTAATTAACCGATCACTTGTTTATAAACCAACCACGTGTTAATAAACCAATTATTTGTTAATAAACCAATCACATGATAATAAAGCAATCACTTGCAAATAATCCAATCATATGATAATCAACCAATTACGTGAACAGGTCAAACAAGACATATACATAAAAAGTTTACATATTGTTGTTACCTTTTATACTATTGAAATAAAGCATGATTTCTTTTCATAAACATGTTTGTATATTTGAAACAAAAATCAAATTATTGCCTGTACAAATATAATTTTTTAATCTTGATGAAAAATGTGCATGTTTTTTTTCTTTTAGAGGCAACACAAACAAAATGTGTTTATATTCATATTATTAAAGATTCTGTTTAAATTTATAACATACTTTGTCATTGTTTGATGACGAGAAGAATAAACTTTGGATCTATTTGCTGTATGTTGTTGGATATTATGGACACAGAAAAGTGTCCTGTCTAATCAACTTGTAATACAGCAGTGGTCCATCTCAGCAACTTTTGGTGTTAGTTCAATTTAATGCTTCCCCCCTCCCCCCTAAATGCCTACGTCTTTTGTGTGTGTGATTGAGTGAGAGAGATAAAGGTAGTAAAGAGTTAGAAAGAGAGAGAAGGGGGCATTGTACAAAAATACTATATTATACAGAATACCCGCGGTAGAAAGTTACTTTTGCTCTCAATTCTCTGCAGGCATTAAAAGTCTACTCTCCCCATCTCTCCCAATCGACGAGTGGATTAGACAAAACAAATTTCTGATATCTTTAAGAGAAATTTAAAATACAAAACAGTTAAGTAACTGGAATAACACGCACATAAAGCTTGACAAAAAATGTTTATTATAAAAACCTTTCAAATACAAAAAAGAAGTACTTAAAACCAAGAATAAACAACGACAATGTATAGTTTACATAAAAAAAATAATTTAAAACAATATTATAGAAATGTTTTTTTTTATTTAGATGAGTTAGACATTACATTTGTTTTTGGTCAAAAAAATTATTGCTAAGCTTTTATACCTAGTCATACACTTTAGCCCACACAGTAAAGTGAGAATCTAATATGTTTTATTTCAAAAACACTGAAAATAATAACATACAATAGTAAAATGGTAACACGTTTTACTTGAGAAATGATAATTATAGATCCCCGTTTACCTAACATGTAAAAAAAAAATGAAACAAAAACAAAACCGAGAGAAGTTTTGAACAAAAAGATAGAAAGAAAATGCCTCCATTCTACGTGTGGAAGACTTTATAAGTGATGTAGGAGTTCCTGGTTAACAGAATAAAAGAACTTTTAGAGAACTCAGAATTATTTCCGATTTCACAAACACGATCTATTCCTCGCTGTTTGGTGATAAATCCTGGAGGTGGGCCTAGAAAAAATGTGGGTGTTTGCGTGTCTCTGCTGTGTGTTGGGGGCGACTGACTGGACTGCGGTCATGGGTGTATGAGTGATTTCAACTACCTCAAAAATGTACTTAGCCTAACTGTGAGCCTAACAACCGTAAGCCTAACTAACACGAAGCTTAGCCTTCCCCCTCCCTTTTGCACTTTTGTGCAAGCAGCAAAGATAATTTTGTCATAAACAGCAGGCAAGCTTTGATAATTAGACCCGTATAATATTTCTATACTACACACATATTATATGTATATAGTGGACCAGACGATAAATAATACCAATTGCTACTAATAAAATATATGTTATTACATCATCACTAAACAACACATAGTAAATTGATAGTTTTAAAAAATAATTTTAAATATATAATTTCTAATAGTAATAGGAGAAATTTCATTTGAGATATCTCTGGAATTGAAAACGCCCATTTCTCGATTTCTATTTATAAATTTTTCAGCTTGATCTCAAGACTTGAAGTACAAATATTTCTCTACAATTCCAATCATCGATGTATTTTAAAATATCTTAAGTACAGCAACAGTAAATATATGCAAATGCGACACTTTATATGCCTAATGGTGAATACTTCAAAGCTATATCATACAATTACTCTAGTATTAGTTTCTTTTAATATACCATGCATTTGTTTCTTCATATTAGTTTTTTTGGGCTGTTTTGTTCAAACCAGTATTGGTGTATATGGTTCACAATATATTGTATATTTTCTCGTTTGGATTCTTCAGGGAGTTCTTAGCTTGACAGATAGCATTAAAGGCTTGTCTGGAATCAAGAGCCCCAGATCTCGGAACGTTGGCTCCACGCCCAATTTCGGCTCCGTCTTCTCGTTCAGCTCAAATTTGACATGGCGGACAGAATGAGCCAGTGCGGACTTAAGTTGCAGGTAGACGAGCCTCATTCCGATACACAGGTGCGGGCCGAAGCCGAATGGGATGAACGCCATGGGGTCTCGGCCGGATCGGTTGGCCTCGCTGAACCTGTCGGGGTCAAAGGTTTCGGGGTCGGGGTAGAACTTGGGATCCTTGAGGATGGCGAACAGGGGGACTATGACAGCAGCGCCCTTCGGGATAGTGACGGAGCCGTACGTCCGGGTCTCCGCCGCCTGCCGCGAGATGATGGACGTAGGCGGGTAGAGGCGTAAGGTTTCGTTGATGAACTGTTCCGTGTAGGTCAGCTGGGAAAGCTCTTCGTAGGTTGGCGACTCGGATTGGACCACTCGTTCTATTTCTTCGTAAACCATTTCCTGTTTAGACATAAAGAGAGAATTGTATTCAAATGTAATGCAACAATTTATTATTAGGAAAAAGCTGAACAAATCTTTAAAAAAAAAACAGCCCCAACAGAAGACAGTGAAATCGGTTAAACCTCAACAGAAAAAAAGCTAAAACTCATCAGAAAACATTTAAACTCCGATAGCCTCCAAACATTTAAGCCTCAACCGAAATCAATTATCCCAAAAGTAAACATTTAAAGATCCAACTGACAAATTGATTACCCCAACTAAAGTCAGGTACCCAGGTACCCATCAGAGCTGGGTAGACTCAGGACTTCAGTCTCGAGAATAAATCCTACCCTTCACCGGGATTCCAACCCAGGACCTTCGGTACGCCTGCCCAACGCGCTCACATTGCCCCCAGCAACAATTAAATCGATTATCATTCAATCGATTATTATTTAATCGATTATCATTTCATCAATCACCTAAATACTAAGCTCTGTACTGATGTAAAAAGAAGTGACATCAAATGACTGAAAATGTAAATTTTGTCTGCAGAACTAATAGATCGTTCTCAGTGGGCGGAGCTTAATTTTTTTTTGTAAATTTAGTGACGTATTTGTGTAAATATAGAACCCACTTGAGGTACAAACGTAACGTGGTGAAGATGTTCTTCATCATGTTAAATTCACATCTGAATATTGGCTATCCTACTCACAAATTAGGAGGTAAATAGTCGTATATAATCTTCCTAGTCCAAGAGAAAGCCTGACATGGTATTTTTTCAACGATTTTCAACATTTTACGCCCATTTGATTATCTTCATATCCGACCGGTAAGTGTTGCAATCGAATTGATTTTATTGATATTATAATTAGGCCTAATAATTAATAATCGTTCGGTACAACATTAATTATATGTATTCCCCTATTTTAAAAGTTAAATACTGTAGATTAATTGATTATTGTGATTAGGCTAGGGCCGGTTAGACCTATTTACACTTTCAATTTCACTACTTCATATGAAACTTTATTAATACAGCGGCCATCTTTGTTTGTACACCACTACTACGCAAAGTAAACACAAATCACGTGCTTTTTGTCACGTGATTGCAAACGCCCTATTGATAAAAATATAGAATATAGAACTGTAGCACTAGAAAAAGTCTAGACTTATATATAGAAAATAGGCTGATAGACAACTAAACGAAAATATAATTTATATATAAAAAAAAAATTGACAACTACATAAAAGTTTCAAATGACTCACTTGAAATTCTGGATATTTGGCCAACATATAGTAACACATTTGTAACACAGTGGAAGCTGTCTCGAATCCAGCAAATATTACGATGAGAGCCTGGCCCAACAGTTCCTCTTCAGACATGGTCCTATCCAAATGAGGGTCGCTGACCAGCTTTGCGTGAGTCTCGTCTTCTTTATCTGTGACCTCTTCTAAAAGCATCATATGATAAAAACTAGTTACCTTCTTATAGAATACCATAGTCAGAACTGTAAGTTTAACTATTATACTGACATTATTAAATTTGTTTTTTGGGAAATGCTAAAATTTTGGACAATAGCAGTGGTCTTTTTGTGGGGTGTTGGAAAACGTTATATAAAAATTCTGAAAAATCCTAGAATATAAAAACGTCCAGGTATGGGAAGGTTTCCCTGTCCTTATGTTTGCGAAAGATTAAAGACAGTCTTGACTTTCTTCTGGCCACACAATCATTGTACATGAGGTCGCAAATATATTATGTCATCCGTAGGTCATGAAGGGGAAGATTGTGTAGTTTCTTAGGTCTCTAACTTTAACCTTTCCCCTAGCTCTCATCGCTGTGTTATGTGCTGCAAAGATGGTCTCTTCTACAGAGCCCACACAAGCCTATGTAGAGCACCAGAGCAAAAGTTTCAGCGACGCCCCCTTGCTTTGGTTACTGCTAAAATTAGACTTCTAAAGACAACCAATGACAAGAAGATTAGAATCTATTTACTTAAGTAGACAAATTTGTTTTTGTTTTTTTTTTGTACCTGGGTGCTCTGATGTCCTGGCGTTGATAAAGTTTTGCAAGAGGTCGGAGGGTAACTTCTGGCCTTTACGCTCGGCTTCCTGTCTCTCTTCTATGGTCTTGCGCAGCGTAGCCGTGAAGTAGTTGTCTGCCCCTTCATCAAAAGAATCGAAAAGCCTCCACTTTAGAGTCTATGGAGATGGAACAAATATTATATTATATCTTTTATATTAATACAGATTCTAAAGGGAGATTTAATAAGCCCACAAACATGTTTGATTTGCATTATACCAATGAGGTTAGGCCTAGATACAAGAGTTGTCTACCGCCTGACAATGTGGATACTAGGCTGAAATAGGGCCATGATATAATTTGGTTGAAATCCAAACTTATCCTCAGATATGCCTCTTGCAAACAGGGTTTTAATACTTTTTTTTTTTTTAAGAAAATTTTTTTACGACGTTAACCTCAACTATTTATTAAAAAGATTAAAACAGATGGAATAAGTATTTATTTAACCTCAGAAGCTGTGGCGTTTTAAGGAAAAAAATTGGCGCCTATGTAATGTGTTACTTTTCATTTATTCGTAAGATTGACTAAAAATCTCTGAACTATCCTGAATACAATGAAATTATTTGATAAGAATCCTTACCTTGACTAGAAATCTCTGAACTCTCGGGAACGCCATAAACAGAAGCATCAGGAAGTTTACGCTTTTACTCTGCAGCTTGAAAAATCTCTTGCAGTGGTAGATGAACTCATCGTCCTCCTCCCCTTGGCAATCCGAATTCAGCCCGAAGGCCGACCTGGCGATAACCTCGCCCGTGAACTGGCTCGAGTTGTGTTTTATTGGGACAAGTTTGTCCTTTCTGGCGAAGTCCTCCAGGACCTGTGCAAGTTTCTTGGCTCTGTCGTCAATGATTTTGTAAATGTTTTTCAGTTTTCCGGTGCTGGGGGGCAGATATTAGAATAAATGATAAGTTGATATAACCTCAGCAGTAAGAGAACATACACAAAAGACGTCATTAAACTTAAACGTTTGCAATTTGTATTACATTAAGATTTTTGACGCTATTACTATTCTTGTACACAACCCATTATAATCACCTAGTAAAGTTCGCATCTTCCAAAAAACAAAACGTATTCTAAAGATGAACAATATTTAGAACTTATACCGATGGAATTTTTTTAAATGAAAGAATAAAAGTGAACATATTTTACTTGACACCTATCAGATTGTGGACGCAATCCAAGTTATCCAATGCGCTGTAGTTGTTTCTTTAAGTAATACATATCAACCTGAAAGGGGGGGGGGTGTCAAGCAGTTGTAGGAATACATATGTAAACCTAAAAAATTACTTCGGCTAAAATATAACATAATATAACATCTGCAACACACACAAGAAACAACTAGTAAAGTCAACTTCTTAAGACTAGATTACACTGATTCCCATATCAATGACCTGATATTTTATCAACTAATTATACCCTCTTATTACCTGTAAGCTGGAGTTATAATGTGCCTGACTCGCTTCCAGTCTTGACCTTTCAGAAATATCAGACTTTTAGACACGTGGGAAAGTGTAGCCGGTGACATCGGCCTGTCTATGAAATTGCCGAAATCCTTCACGAAGACCTCTCTCAGAATTTGGAAGTCTTTCGTCACGAGCATCAGCTGAATGTTTTTGAGACCCACCGTGTCTCCGCTCTCTTGCATAAGTTTTCCGAAACCGTCCCTGAAAAGTAGGCGAAGACTTGCATTCAATGATGAGTACTTCTTTTTTTTTTCTTTCAAAAAGGCTAGTAAAAAATAGTATAACAAAAACTATGCAAAACATTCGATGAGAATTTTGCACCAGCAAAAATAAAAGTGTAAGAATATTGGCAAGATCGCTCTTAATTAATAGTAGCGGAGATTTTAAAAGGCAGATTGAATGGTCAGTTCATCTGGAAATAATTCCAAACAACATTGAGGTGGGCCCTACAGATAAAACTATCTGTTTGCCTTGCTAAATGGGTCCATGCATCACAAACTGTAATGTGGTCTGTCGGTACTGTCTAGAAATAGACTTTTTAATTAAACAGAACGTTTTGCACTACTTTCCCTAAACGAACAAAAAGCATTTTAAACGAAGTCTTTTACCTCAGACGTGTTATGTAAGTAATCGATAAATTGCCTGTCTTGACGCCATATTTCTCCCAGCTTTCATTGTCCACGAGTTTCTTATAGGCCAGGTACAGCATCACTGTGGCAGCGGCGATGCCCAGGCAGAAAGATACGCTGCAGCAAGGACCGGAAGTGTCCTCCATCTTGCAAATGACTATTACCTGTGGAAAAGATAATCATGCCATAACCAGGAATCACTTTGAAAAGCAGGGTTGGAACAGTGGGCAACCGCGGTCCGAACACTATAAAAGCAGTTTTTGTGTTGTAAAATAAAATTATTTGTCCAGGCATGAAATGAAATTGCAATCTTCACCTGTGAAACTATTGAGTTTGAAATCACCATTCTATGTTGCCGAACGCTACCAACTTATTGCTAAATCACTGAAGTCGTAACAACGTCTATGTGCGATGCTGATTTGACGATTGCGTATTTCTAGTTGCTGATTATACTACTAGTGCAATTAAGACATTTTGCTGGAAATTAAAGCAGAACTGGAGAAAACCACAATCCACAACCTTGTAGGGGAAACTGATACACAGACAGATAGACAGAACAGATAACAAGGACAAAACATTAATGGATAGCTAGATAGATAAGAGATGGAAATGGATTGGCCACACCCACATACCGACAAGCGCTCACTTGGAACCCTCAAGACAAAAGGAAAAGAGGTCGGCCGAGAAACACCTGGAGGCGAGATATGATAATTGATAATAAAAAGCTAGGACTTAACTGGGGTCAGATATAAAAATTGGCCCAGGATCAGGATACCTGGCGGACTCTTGTTGTGCGGCCTATGTTCCTGGCGCGGCCTATGTGGAGCCAAATACATAAGTAAATAAGATAGATAAAGCAAGCATACGTCGAGGCATATCTCTGTCAATAAGGAAAACAGATCCGCTAAAAGGTATCAGAGAGGTAGACAGACAGACAGACATACTATCTTACTGATATATTTATTAATAGATAGACATACAGACAGACTAAGAGATATATAGATAGACAGACAGACAAACAGACAGACAGATAGAAAAATAAAAAGAAGATTAATAGATAGATCGATAGATCGATAGATCGATAGATCGATAGATCGATAGATCGATAGATCGATAGATCGATAGATCGATAGATCGATAGATCGATAGATCGATAGATCGATAGATCGATCGATAGATAGATAGATAGATAGATAGATAGATAGATAGATAGATAGATAGATAGATAGATAGATAGACAGCCAGCGAGATAAACGAGTAGACAAAGATGCATATCTTGGTGTGCCAAGGGAAATCAAATCCTTTAGAAATAAATGTATTTTCAAAAAACAAGTCCTAAGTAAATAATGTAAATATGTAGGCCTAAAACTCCAATAGGCGCACGAAGAGGTCAAATAGAAGAAAAAACGGTTTGGAATAGATTTATTTATTTCTTCAATACAATAGGCCATATCAAAACAATAATTTATGATAATTACATTTATCCTACATAAAACATTCTAAAGTCGTATATATAAAAAAAGACATGTAAACAGCAGTGCAGTGCTAAGCCCTACATTAATAAAGCATACGTATAGAGTTCCCTAGCATTGAATTGCTGACAGGCAGTCTGGCACAGATAATCTCAACAATGTTTAATCTCTTGGTCAAATAAATGAAGAAGATAAACAAAACAAAAAAAACGTCGTTACAGATAAAATGGGCGTACATTAGAATAAATCTTGACATCTGATCCGAGGTTGGTAAATTATAGGTGCCTTGTTGGTTTTGTATGGTCATGGGCCACACTTCGATTCCGATGCTTAATGTAGGGGGAAATATTTGTAGTCGGGAATGGTTGTGAGAACTTCAGAAATTGCATGTGGGGTCTTTAGTGACACTTGTGACTTTAGTCTTAACCTGAATGCTTTTTTGCGTTATGGTATGCTTTTTTTGGTGCCGTTTTTGTTGTCTGGTTGTATTACAGCCTGACAGTGAAATTTAATTTAGTAGGTTATGATAATACATATGGTTTTAAAGGTTGTTATCGCCGGGGGTGGTAGTGGGGATAAGTTCCCACTTCCTATAAAATGCTCCCATTGGCATTCATCTCAAATCTCAAATAGCCTCTGACAACCAAGTCCAGTGCTTGGCCTTCCCGTGTGGCTTAACTACTAAGTCCAACAAAATCGTTTCTACTGACAGGAGAAGGGGCATAGGCGTTCCACTGGCGCCTCAAAACCAGTCGCATCGTTAACCTTGGATGTTAGTCTGTCTAGGAGAAGAATACTCTTGACTCCAAACCTCCGCTGCCTTGCGGATGACCCCTTCACGGGAAAGGCTAAGGGAGTAAACCCGGAAAAAAATCAGGAGCTGGAGTCCCTAAGGCGGTTTGACTTTGTCTCGTCATCACCGGCAACTCCTGCGGCGTATTTGAAGCTAAGATGTATCGACTTTGTCGCTCCCATGGATCCGTCAGCTGCGAGGAGAGGGGGGATGCTGCTGCATGGGCACCAGCTGACTCTCCATATTATTTCGCCCAGGCTCTGTAGCTCATCTGGAGAGGACACTCCAGCGTCATCGCAAGATGCCGACCCTACACGGGATGGGACTGTTACCGGATATAAGCTCGTTCGATTGGCGAAGGAAACGAGCGCCAGGGGTCCCCTTCGACGGTGGGAAAGGTCATCGTGCCTCATTGGATGGATACAACCCGCCTCAAGCTGGGAAATCCCCAGCCAGTTACGTGCCGACGACGATAATACATTTGTGATTTACACAAAGAAAATAAAAACAAGTTTGTCTTTAAGGGCTGGTAGTTGCATGATATTAGCATTTTGCAGATATTTCGGTCAAAGACTGTTTTACTTTTGTTGATCTTCTCTCTGGTTTTAAAATTACAGAGATGCCCAAAAAAAACAGATGTGGACTCAAAGTGCCAACATGTACGAAAAGTCCTGGGGCCCGAAACCAGGTTCGGCCTCAAAGTGCCAATATGCAAGAATAGACCTAGGGCCAAAACGAAGTGTCATCAAGAGTGTCTTGTTTTTCAGAGAAACGGGGATGGTTGTCTAAATTGAAAGGGGTAAATATAATGTGGAACGTAGAGGGAGTTCATAATTTTTTATCAACTGCTTTGACTAATTGTATTCATTTACACCATGAGTGTGCAACAAGCGGCCCACGGGCCACAACATGTCCCGTCATACGTTATGTTTGCCTTTCCCCTCAAATATTTCCGACGACGATTCAATAACAACCATTGCATTAATAATGTAAATAATGTTCAGAATGTCTTCACAATAAACAATGTACAAGTTGCACACCCATGCTTTACACTAATGAGGTTGTAGGCCCTAGTTATGCACGTTTTGGCAAAGGTTGCAATACAAATAGAAAAAAGAGCTCAAGCAATATAAACACCCCCGTTTGAAGATCGACACAACTATATATAGATATAACTGGAATATGTTGTAGCTTAGACGAAAAGGAAATTTAAGCATGGATTGGATAAAAACGAACCTTTCATAATGCCGATAAAAGGAGGGACAAGGATTAGGCCGTCATTTGAATGAAATATAGAACTATGTTTTGGCTTTTTTTTTATACGATAGCTTTATAAACGTTAAGTAGACCTTCAGTTTCCGATGCTGAATGTGTAGGGAAATATTTGCGGTCGGGAATGGTTGTCAGGACTTTAGAAATTGCATGTCATTGTGGAGTCTCTAGTCTTAACCTGAATGCTTTTTGCAACATTTGTCCAATTTGTTTTCTTGCCGTTTATTGGTGTATGATTATATCCCAGTGAGATGTAATTTAGTAGGTTAAGAGTGCCAACATGCAAGAAAAGCCACAGGGTCGGAAACCAAGTCTCATCAAGTCATTAAGAGTATTGTTCTTCAAAGATACGGGGATGGTTGTCTAAGTTGAAAGGGGGAGATTTAATGTGGAACGCAGAGTAAGTTCAGAATTTTTTACGAACACCGTTTATGCTTTGACTCAATGAATTATTTTACACCAGGATTGTGCAACAGGCGGCCCGCGGGCGCAACCTGTCCCGCCAATCGGTTACGTTTGCCTTTCCTCTCAAATTTTCTGACGTCTATCCAATGACAACAATTATTGCATTAATGATGTAAATAATGTTAAAATGTGTGTCACATCTTATTGTATTAAATGCCTTATAGGGCCAAACCATAAATTTTTTTAAAAAAAATTGCATACCCATGCTTGACATTAATGAGGCTGCAGGCCTATTTGTGCAAGTTTGGCAAGTGTCGCAACACTAATAGAAAAAGAACTCGGGTAAGCAAACACACCCGTTTGAAAGTCGACACATAGAAATAACTGGAATAGTATGTAGCTTAGACAAAAAAAGGAAATATTAAGCAAGGATTGGATAAAAACTAACCTTTCATACTGCTGATAAAAGGAGAGACAAGAATTAGGCCTTCATTTGAATAAAATGTGGAACTATGTTTGGGCTTTTTTTTAAATACGATAGTTTCTTTATAAAAAATTAAGTAGGCCTACAGTTTTCTTTTTAATGTTTCACATTTCAACTTTCTGTACTCGCTATTGGGCTTGTTCGTTGACACAAAGACTTCCAAAGGTATGTGTTCGTAGCGACATTTTAGAATAGGACGAGGGACTCCAAACTACGGTCCGTAGGTCAGATCCAGCCAGCCAGTGTAGGCCTACTTAAAACCGACATGAGCGTGTCCGCGATAAGATATGTGCTGTTTGAATTGAAACTCGTGTAACTGTCCTTTCTTTTTCTTTTACACGTTAATTCCAGACCTGCCTCTCCCCAAAAAATGTCTGATCTGAAAGATATTAAACCAATGATACCGTGTTTCGGAACTCGAAGTAACCCTGCACCCATGAGCGTCAAAGCTGGCGACGTGTGAAAACCACTGGTTCCCCGAGTCTAACCAGTGGGTATGCATGGGACAAGCGGTCGCCGAGATACTTCAACTCCCATCTCTGTGGGTGATGGAGAGAGGCGTGGTATCTTGAGTTGCAGGTTAGGGAGTAAATCGACTAGTTCTGTTCTCCCGCCCTGGGTGCTTGTGGCAGAGGTACCCCACTAACCGATCTCTGATGCCCCCGGAGGTGAGGGCTGGTGCAACGTACGGAAAGGTATACAATCCTTCCTGAACAAAGGCGGGTTTCAAATGTGGCCTTGAGGGGATGTGTTCACTTTATTTTCTGAAGGTGTCCGAAATGTTCCGAAGGTGTCTTGTATTATCTAAGGGTGTTCGATATGTTCTGAATGCGTCCTGTATTTTATGACGATGCCCTGTAATTTCTGAAGGTGTCCTTTATTTTCTAAAGGTGCCATATATTTTCCGAAGGTGTTAATTATATTCTGAAGACATCCTGCATTTTCTGAAGCTATCCGTTTTGTTCTGAATGTGTCAGTTATGTTCTAAAGGTGTCCGGTAATTTCAGAAAAGGTATCCAGCAACCTTAACAACAGTATACTAAATATAAAAAGTAGAATGATATATGTGGATGCCCGTCATTAAAAAAGACCTTACACTAGCAACACTGGTTATCAATTATGCTTTTTTTTTATTATGGGCACTTTTTAAGTTAGATAACCTTTATATAAAAATGCATGGTGAGAGCTAAAGGCGTGTAGTGGTGTAGTAGGGTTCTAGGAAGACCTTTGCTTATGCAGAGCTTCGAATAATGGAAAACAAAACGAAAAAACAGACAATGTTGTAAACAAGAGAAAGAAGTATCTATGATAGTCTAAATCTGAATTGAGAAATGGACACGAATCAATATCAGCGACCCACGTGATCGCCAGGCACTTATGGTTGCAAGATTGCTACGCCTACTGCTATTATGTGTAGGTAACTAGCTAAATTACCCGGCGTTGCCAGGGGTAACAATTAAGCAAACATTGATGTACAAATTGCACATTTTTATAATGAAATATATATTCTATTGATAAAAACAGAAATATTTTCATCCTCAATTTTAAGTTAAATAACTTGAGTTTGTTGTAGGTCTACAGTTAACCGTTTTGCTTGGGAGGACACAAGTAGGAAGGGAATTGGCAAAAGTAAAATATAAATAAGACAATAAAGAAACCTGTCTTTTTTTTTAACCAATGGGGATCAGTTTTTCCATAAACATATTCTAGTTTATATTATACCTGATTCAGAACAAGAAACGTAATAACAGAATCAAGGGGCATAATCCCTTTCCCTGTACCTATACGCACCTAAAGACATCCGGCCATTCTACCATCCCCTACCTTAAATGGTATATTGTATCAAATATATAGCTAGATCTATATTTTTTAAAATGCCAATTGGCATTTCTCGATAAAAGACTTTTTAAAACATATTTTTAGAAATCAACCATTCTAATAGTAATAGATCCTCAGCTGAAGTACTAATACATTTACAGAGTAAAATTATCAAATCTATAGTCTACCGGTAAGCCTTACATTCAAGCCATTTAATAGTACAAATATGTAACATAGACTATGTTGCTATATAGATCTGCCTATCTAGCAAAGCCTCCAGGTGAGGTACTAGATCGATTATTAATTGATGTAAACAGATGTTAGCCTAAACAATACTTACTGTCTTGTCGCCTGACTGCTGCGATAAACTAGGTGTGACTGAAAAATCGATAGGCCTATATTATGGAAATCAATGAAATAATTGAAACTACCAATATACAAAATACAACTTAATGCCTGGATGAAGGCAACGGAAGTTACACGGGCAACAACCAAACTGATGTGTTCTGCTTTCACTTATTTTTAAACGTTTTAATGTGCTGTGTTTTTCTCTCTTGCTCTTCGACCGTGTAGACCGCCTCAATATTGGCTAATCTAGGTCAGTAGAACAGATTTGTTTACATGACCAGCTGGCCTTGAAGCGCGCGCACAAACACACCCCGATAAAGGGAGATTAGTCAGCTGAAATCGGGTGGGGTTGTCTGTATTGAATATGCTTGCAATTTTTACAATATTATATTTTAAGCTTGGCGCTTAACCCAAAAAAAGAGGTGAGAGCGGACATTGTCAATGAACCTAGGGGAGGGGATCCATAAAGGCATTTATATAGGGCCTACCCTTCGTAATTTTAAAAAAATAATTTGTAAATTAGATGTGACTGGATAAACCATTTTATTTCCTTCACTGTCCATAAGAAAAGCCTACAATTTCATTTAGTGTGTTTAACATAAACGAGGGTAGGGCCTACACAAACTGATTTAATATATAGGCCTAACAGCCAAATACCTTTTTATCATGTGCAAAATAAAAATGCAGACGAACTCAAAGAAAAAGGATCGTATTTATTTTTATATAATTTGTTTACATTATTATCTAGCAGGGCTGCGCAACAATCATAGGCATTTAACTAGACGGGTCAAACATTCCGAAAGTGCAGGAAATTTATAAATAGCCTACAATGAATTTTAAAAAGCTGCCATTTGATGCTCTGTGGGGACCACAGTAATATAGACTTATATTTAATGAATCTTAATTGGCTTTTCACTATTTATATTTTAGTTGTTCAATAGTTTAGAGGGAAATAATTTTTTGCACCAGTTGAGATTAGCCTTTTACTTTCACTGTAAGTTCGCTTTCCCTCTGGCATAATTGTCCCCCCTCCCTCTTTCCCAGCACTCCTACGTCTCATACCTTGCATTCTTTGCCACCCCCACCTTGCAATCCTGGCTACGCAACTGAAAATAATACATTTTTTTTCTCGTAGCCTACAATTTTCTTCCAGAAAATTAGAAATTAAATTACAAAAAAAAAATATATTTAATTCACCTTATATGAACATATCACTTATTGTAATGTAGTTACCAAAAAAAAATGTATTAGTTTATTTATCAGAATTAGGGATGTTAAAGAAATCCGATATTCGGTTTTGTTTGTTTGCCAAATTATTTAGCCTTCCTGTGATGTGGGCATGCATTTTTTTATAGAGGAAATATTTTAAAATAAACATGTTGGATTCGCACAATACACTTGATTTAATGCTTCGCAATCAATAAATAGTCTAAATTGTTTTTTTTTTCTATTATCAACTATCGCTTGCTTATAACGTCAAACGTCCTTTTGATCTACGTAAACTTTTGATGTTCGTACTTTAGTCACAAAAAAACTCAGTTTTCCAGCTGACGCTGACAGTTTTCGACAGCTTGTTGATGTTTCTGTGTTTTTGTGATTCAAGTCACCATGTCTCGCTAAACGGCGAAAGCGAGGTGATTCTTATCATCATTCAATTCGCTAACACTATCATTTTTTTCAACCCATACTTAGAGCTATATACTAAAAAAATGAACACTAAAAGACTTGTCAAAAGTAGTATGTCTATCCCATAATCAATATATTTCTATTAACGTATAAATCACATTTAATTGTTTACTATGTATGTGAAAATGAACGAATATAGACTTTTGGATCAAACAGTATGTTACTTTACATGCTTTGGTGGGGGTTACGAGTTAAAGTGGTCTGTCTGATCAACTTGTGATGTTTATTTATATTTTATTCTTCCATTTTTTTCAATGGTTACATCTTTTCGTGTCAGGTGGAATGAGAGAGACAGAAGGAAAGTAAGTGAAAGAAAGGTGAGAGAGAAAATAGAAAGGGAGAGTGAAAGAGAGAGAGAGAGAGGAGTAGTGGATAAACAGACAAAGGAAAAGATAGAGGGAAAGAAAGAGAGTGAGAGAGAGAATGGAGTGTTGTAAATATATATATAAAATAAAGCTAAACCTGCATTACTTAGTCATTTTTGGTTGTAAAATCACTGCAGGCTATACCTGTCACCATCGATATGTTTAAAGCTAAACAAATCTAATTTTATTATGTAAGATCCAGTACAACAAAACAACTCAACCAAAACGTAGGACACCAGGCTTGATAGGAATGATTTATTATTTGATTAAATTAATTCAACCAAAGTCAATAAACGTTTAACAAAGCTGCAAATTCAAACACCAAAAACAACAACATAAATTACATAAAAAATTGAAAACAACAACATACCTTCAATATATTTTATTATACAAGCTTGCCATTAAATTAGATCTTGGTCAAAAGATTTATTGATAATTATAGTTAACACTTAAGCCCACACAGTATATAGACAAAAGTTAGTATCTAATTTATTTATTGTTTTTAAATACATTGAATGCAAATCATACACCTATAAACGGTAGGCCCAAATATTTGCATATAGTGGTGTAACATGGCGATTTTTTTTTTAAACAATCCTAGACGAAAAGCCCATACATGTAGCGATTTGGTTAAAGACGGAACGTGAGTCAATCACGTCACATTATTGGTTGCAGAATAGTGGATAATAGTCACGTCACATAGGGGTTTTGAGATAATGTGTCAAACAATATCACGTCAAATCGGCTTTTGGCGTGGTTTGATTTAGTGGTTGGTCCGCTTAGTGTGCTGTGAATTTAATTGATGTCAAACAATATTTCTTTATTTATGAGACATCGGGGCTCTTTAGCTAATACATCTCCCACTGCAAATCACACCAAGAGCGCACTGAGCATGCTAATTTAATAGCATGGATAGAAGCCCTATAAGAAATGCCCATTCTTATCTTATCTTAACAAAGGTAAATCTTGAATCAGGAAACTATACTTGACACTAAGAAAGACAACTCAGACATAGATTCTTTGATTCAGTAAATGCTAGTACAGTAAGTGATATTCTAATCGTTATTTACATTATCCCATTGCATTAACGAAACTAATGGTGTAGGCCTATGTAGGCCTAGATAATTTTTTTTTAAAGTCATAAAAATCAATAATTTAAAAGAGACACATTACCATCTATAAATATTTAAACTAGATATCTAAACTCATAGTACATAGATTTCTCTACTCATCAAATCATTTTGATCTTTTTTTAAAAATATGACGTAAGTACAGAAACAGTAAATATTTGCTAATGCTACTCTATCTAAGCGTCTCAGCATGAATTCTTAAAAAGTTATATTATACAATAACTATGATAATAACTTTTTTTTTTAAATTGATCCATTTTCACGTTAATGTTTTGGGTTGTTATGTTTACAACAGTGCTGATGTATATTGTTTACAATATATTTTGTTTTGTTTTTCGTTTGCATTCTTTAGTGATTTCTTGGCTTGACAGATAGCATCAAAGGCTTGTTTGGAATCAGGAGCAAAAGCCCCAAGTACCGGAAAGTTGGCTCTTCGCCCAATTTCGGCTCCGTCTTTTCGTTCAGCTCAAATCTGACGTGGCGGACAGAATGGGCCAGAGCGGACTTAAGTTGCAGGTAGACCAGCCTCATTCCTATACACAGGTGCGGGCCTAAACCGAATGGGATAAACGCCATGGGGTCTCGGCAGGCCCGGTTGGCCTCGTTGAACCTGTCGGGGTCAAAGGTTTCGGGGTCAGGATAGAACTTGGGATCCTTGAGGATGGCGAACAGGGGGGCGATGACGGCGGCGCCCTTAGGGATGGTGACGGTGCCGTACGTCCGGGTCTCCGCCGCCTGCCGCGAGATGATGGACGTAGGCGGGTAGAGGCGTAAGGTTTCGTTGATGAACTGTTCCGTGTAGGTCAGCTGGGAAAGCTCTTCGTAGGTTGGCGACTCAGATTGGACTACTCGTTCTATTTCCTCGTAAACCTTTTCCTGTTTAGACATAGAGAGAGAAAGGTATGCAAACCTAGAAATGCAACTATATATATTCTATTTATTCTAAGGAAAAAGGCTGATAAAAAAAGTTAAAAGTTATATCTCAAAAGAAAGCAGTTAAACCTCAAAAGAAAGCAGTTAAACCTCAACAGAAAGCAGTTAAACCTCAACAGAAAACACTTACACTTCAAATAAGAAAATTTAGCCTCAACAGAACGTTATAAACCCCAACAAAGAAAAAAAAACTAACTGTTAAATTTTGCAGGAATAAAGTTAAACCTAAACAGAAAACAGTTATAACCTCAACCAAAATCAGTTAAACTCATACAGAAAAACTTAAACTCCTAACAGAAATCATTTAATCGACTATTGCTTTATCAATTTACAATTTTGCTCTGTTCTGTTTTGTAGGGAATGCATAGCAAATGATAGTAAATTTAATTTTTGTCTGTAGAACTAATTGATAACTAATAAAATATAGAACTTGTACCTTTAGAAAAAGGCTATATGTTTAGTCATAGAAAATATACATTTCCACATATGTCGGCTGATTGGCGACTATTACAAATATCATTTGTCTATACTATACCAACAATAGAAAATATAACTACATTAAAAAAAAACAATTTTAAATGACTCACTTGAAATTCTGGGTATTTGGCCAACATATAGTAACACATTTGTAACGCCGTGGAAGCCGAGTCGAATCCAGCAAATATTACGATGAGAGACTGACCCAAAAGTTCCTCTTCAGACATATATCTATCCAAATGGGGGTCGCTGGCCGAATTTGCATGACTGTCCTCTTCTTTATCCGTGACCTCTTCTAAAAGTATGATATGTAAAACTAGTTACCTTCTTATATAATACGTTAGTTAGAACTGTAGGTTTAACTATTATATTGCCTATATATGGCATATTCATGACGTCAATGGGAAGAAGTGTAGTTTCTTTGATCTTAAGCCTTTTCTTCTTCTTCTTCTTCTTCTATTAGCCAGTCTGCAGAGCTGTTTGCTCTTTTGCAGTCAATGCCAGACAAACATATTTACATGTCTTTTTCAGTTGTTTCTTAAGCCTTTTACACTAGCTCTCCTCTCTGTTTTTTTTTTATAAAGGTGGCATATTATTCCATCTGACTGTCATAAAGTGGATAACTAATTGTCCTGGCATTTAGTAGTCAATGCTATTCATCACTTAGCCCTCACAATAATTTCACAGTTTTAATAAGATGACCTTTGGTGCGCCATGAAACCAGTCAAGGCCAAACGAGTTAGTGATAGTTGTTCCTCGGTTTTAAGATAAAAGACTGTAGTCATGGGGGCCACAAAGGCGTGTTTGTTTAGAAAGCGCCAACTGGATGTAAGGGGCGTCCCTGGCCTTATAATTATATTGACACGTGACAGTGTCAGAAATTGATTTGAAATCTGATGACGAAAACAGATCTAGGCGCCAGATCTAAAGTAGATACAACTATTTGTGTCTCTTTCGAACCACTTGACATTCCTTATTTCTCCACCACTTTCATTTCTCTAGATTGACACACTGGAAATAAAAATTTCCTACAAAGTGATAGATCTAGACCCCTCCCCATTTTATTAGGTGGTTTGGTGGTGGTGGGGGGGGGGAGAGACTGAAAAAGAAGAACGTTATAACCCTTTGAATTTATTTATACCTTGATGCTCTGATTTCTTGGCGTTGATAAAGTTCTGCAAGAGATCGTCGGGTGACTTCTGGCCTCTGCGCTCGGCCTCCTGCCTCTCTTCTATGGCATTGCGCAGCGTAGCCGTAAAGTAGTTGTCTGCGTCTTCATCGAAAGAATCGAAAAACCTCAACTTAAGAGTCTATGGAGATGGAACAAATTTATCTTTTTTTTGTAATGCCTTGGAAGAGAGAGATTTTAAGGGGAGACAAAAAACAAAACGACATTCACTGTAACATTTTCAACAAACTTGTAAGGATAGGCATAGATACAAGAGTTGTCTACCGCCTGACAGTGTCAATGCTAGGCTGAAATATGGCGCTGATATAATTTAGTTCAAATCAAAACTTATCCTCCGATAGTCCTCTTGCAGATATGGTTTTAAAAATGATGAATGTTTTTATAGCCTCATTTCAGCTATTAATTTAAATGATTAAAAGCGAAAGAAAAAGTATTTACTTAATCTCAGAAGCAATGGCGTATTTAGGGGACAATTTTTACCTGGGTGCATTTGGGAAAGGGGAAAATCAACTTCTATTTAATATTTAAGTTTATTTATGTTAGTAAGCGTACACATAAAGTAGCTAAGAAAGGGTCAGTATGGCGCCTTTTCGAATTTTGGCGTCAGAAGCGGTCCCATCCTCTGCCATCCTCCTCCAATTACACAAATTACTGCTAAGAAGTTCTACACGTAAATTATCCGGGTCATGTCGACTTTCCGCATACAAAAGGGAGATTACGTAGAAAGTACATTACCTAGTTGCCTTATATTATCTCTGTATACTCTTTGGAACGCCATGAACTTATTTGATAAGAATCCTTACCTTGACAAAAAATCTCTGACCTCTCGGGAACGCCATAAAAAGAAGCATCAGGAAGTTTACGCTTTTACTCTGCAGCTTGAAAAATCTCTTGCAGTGGTAGATGAACTCATCGTCCTCCTCCCCTTGGCAATCCGAATTCAGCCCGAAGGCCGACCTGGCGATAACCTCGCCCGTGAACTGGCTCGAATTGTGTTTTATTGGGACAAGTTTGCCCTTTCTGGCGAAGTCCGCCAGGACTTGTGCAAGCTTCTTGGCTCTGTCGTCTATGATTTTGTAAATGTTTTTCAGTTTTCCGGTGCTGTACATGTTTACAGGTTGAAAAGAAAAATATATTTGATACAATGGAAATATCATGACAAGTATGTAATTGGTATTAATATAAATAATAAGAATGTAGCAACTATGGAGCATGCATACAAAAAAATCACTCAACATTTGCGTTATACAAAACCTTTTGACCTTATAAAAATTCTCAACAACAATCAAATAGTCACGCAGTAATGTAATAAATCTTTAAAATTAAAATATTCTAATCCCTATGGGATTTCTTATACGCGATTACAAGTTTATGATGTAGTATATAAATAAATATGTTATTATTTCAGTCTTATACGTTATATCGGTAAATAGAATAAACAATTGAAAGAATTGAGTACCCTTACTTTACATCTGTTTACTAAGCTCTTCACAAACTTCGTATCAGATTGTAGAAGCAGTCCAACACAATGTGATTTAGATTTGTATTAAATATGTTTCTACTCAAGTCATTAAGTGAAAATACTAACATCAAGAGTGGGGAGGAGGGGGTGGGGGTGAGGTCAAACAGTAGTATGAATACATAAATAAACCTCAGAAAATACTGAGTTTTTACTTTTACATTAATTGGGTAAATGTTACATGGGGCTGTTTGTGGGTTTCACAAAAACCATAACAAGTAAATTCGAATTCGTACTGCAGTACCCAGCCTTAAGACTAGATTGGCGCTAGATGGTACTTTTTCTCATATCATACATCTGCATTACCTGTATGCCGGGCTTATAATGTGCCTGACTCGCTTCCAGTCTTGACCTTTAAGAGATATCAGACTTTTAGACACGTGGGAAAGAGTAGCCGGTGTCATCGGCCTGTCTATGAAATTGCCAAAATCTTTCACGAAGACCTCTCTCAGAATTTGGAAGTCTTTCGTCACGAGCATCAGCTGGTACGCCTTGAGTCCGACAGTGTCTCCGTTCTCTTGCAGAAGTTTTCCAAAACCGTCCCTGAAATGTAGGCAAAGACTTACGATAAAATATTATAACTTTTTTTATATTCAAAACGCCTTGTAAAAAAAATAGTAGCCTAAAATTTAAAAAAACAAACACACACACTAAACATTGGACGGAACATTAGTACCAGCAAAGAAAAAATGTTTATATTGTACCAAAATCATTGGCTACTTAATAAATATAGTAGCAGAGATTAAACATGTCAGGCTACAGTGGTCAGTTCAGTTGGAAAGAATTCCCAAACAACATAGGTATAGAGTTGATATATCCTAGGGGAAAACGACCAAAAGGCAGATCCAGGCTAAGATGGATAGATGATAATGTTGAGATGAGCATACAACAGCTTGGGGTCCAGACATGAAGACAAAAAATGAAGCCAATAGGTGTGAGTGGAAGAAACTGGTCAGGCAGGTCTGTAGCCTCATATATTATGATGAACATGATGTCCGACAATCGTATATGCAGAATCCTCCTAAGACAGTGTATAGCAGTAGACTATTTAATTTAACAGTAACAGTACATTTTGAACTACCTGCCCTAAACGAACAAAAATTAAGTTATACGAAGCCATTTACCTAAGACGTGTTATGTTAGTGATCGGTATAGTGCCTGTCTTGACTCCATATTTCTCCCAGCTTTCATTGTCCACGAGTTTCTTATAGGCCAGGTACAGCATCATTGTGGCAGCTGCAATGCCCAGATAGAAGGTTAAGCTACAGCAAGCAACGGAATCCTCCTCCATCTTGGGCAATTATCTGTAAAGAAAATGATTCTATAAGAAGGAATCACTTGGAAAACTAGGTTAGAAACAGTGGACAGTCACAATACAATTTAGGCAGAGAACATTCCTAATTTATTTTTTTCCGTTTCGCTCTAGCCACTAAATCTAGTTCACATTTGTCAAGTTTACTAGCTTATAAGCTCCTTACTAATATTTTTAAAGTTGTTTTTTTTTTCTTTGGTATAACTATTTTGAAATAATATTGTAATGTAGCTGAACGTTTATGAATTATTGTATTGTCATCACTAAATTAAATGGAAGTTTAGAAAACCTAACAACAAAGGCATAATAAGGTGTATAAGGTATTTATATATAAGGTGTATAAGGTATAAGTGTATAAGATGTTTGTTTTTCTTTCTGCACTAATTATTCTCTACTGCCGCGCACCGGAGAAAATTGTTATGTATGGTGTGTTAATAGTGTGCATCAAAGTGGCGATAAAATGGGGTCATCCCGATATTACTGTACGTACATAAATATCATAGGTTCATACCCCTTCCTCATTTTTGCAGTCCGTACAGTTTTTGGATAGCATTAATCGATTAAAGATTTTTTGTTTACAAATCAACACTTTTAGTAGGGAACTATTCCATGGTAACATTTTGATTCAACACCGGTAGGTCCTACATACAAGTCATTCAATGGTAATCCTATAAAAAATAGTCTATATAAAAAAGCATCCAGGTGAGGTACTACATAATGAATGTAAACAGATGTTAACCTGGACTTTACTTACTGCCACACTAAACAGCTGATAGTGTCAGAAAAATCGATTTAGCCTCGTCTAGCGACATCAATGAAATAAGTGAAAGTGTCAACAACAAAATAATGCTTGGATCCAGGCAACGGTTATACACACCGGCAACAACTCAATCTGATGTATGATGCTTTTACTTAGATCTATTGTTTTTAAACATATGTTTTAGTGTGTTTGTTTTTCTTTCGGTATTTCCTTCGTGTAGTGTGTTCGCCTCAATGGCTAATCTAGGTCAGTAGTACAGGTTTGTCTTCAGTACCAGCTGGTCTTCAAGCGCACGCACGTTCACGCTAGCGTCACACCCCGTATAAAGGGAGGCTATTCGTGCCACAAAATAGGTATAGAACAGAATGCGCAATCCATATATGCACAGTCACTAAAAGTGAAGGTTTGCTTCCGCCATTTTCTTTTGATTCAAGGCAGCGGTCACTAGAAACACTACTATAGTAAAATGAGAAAGGCTTAATTTATTTCTGATATCTACTCTTGGCAAGCTTAAGACTGAAGCAAGGTTACTAATATTAAGTAATATGAGGTTACAACTTTCCGTTGTTATCCTTTACGAGGTCAGGAAAGCCATGTAGTTTCACATGCTTATTTGTACGATAATCTATCGTTTTCGCATCATTGTTGCAGTTTATTACACAGCAGCCTTTGTACCTTTAGCCTGAAACACTAGCTTTGGGTGTTCGAAATTGTAGATTTGATGAAAAAGACATTGTAAATAAGCATAAATATATAGTGTAACCAGGACCGCTGCGTTTAAACAGTATGGCGTCGGTATTACTTCCGGAAAGAGAAAAAAATGCGATTGCGCATTCTGTTCTATATTTATTCTGTGATTCGTGCTGAAATTGTATGGGATTGTCTGTATTTAAAATGTTTGCAATTTTTAAATTATTATTTTGTAATCTGGGCGCTTAAAAAAATGTGGCAGGCATCGTCAATAAGCGTAGGGAGGGATGCTATACGGCCATTCGTAACCTTAAAAGAAATTCTTTTTTTTTTAAATTAAATTTACATAACAACTAGACCTATTACTTAACATTTGCCTTAAGAGATTATTAAAATATTGGTAGGCCTACGTCCTATTTGAACCTTTTTTACCTTGGTATGCAGTGGCTGAAATCGTCTGCGGTTCCATGCACAGTGAGTTGTCCAGTGTGGGTTGTTGTTTGAGGGGAGAGGGGGAAAGGGAAGGGGGGATTAGATATTATTTCCTATTGCATGGGCCCAAATACATTTTCAATGAGTGTATGTAGAGTCTAGCCTAAATTAGAGTTTGGGCCAACACAAACTGATTACAATATATTACAGCTAAATAGCCTAGTTTTTATGTCCAAAATGAAATTGCAAACAAACTTAAACAAACTGTTTCTGTATAAATGTCTTTCAATTTGTTACTTTTCTAAATTTTTCTCAGCCCGAATTATGCTGTGTACAGAAAATAAGTTGTTATTTATATTTTTTTAAATCCCTTTTGTTCCATCTATTTCTCTGTTCATTCTCAGTGTCTCACGTGTCCCCCCGCCCCCCTATTTTACTTACTTTATATTTTCTTTAAAAAGACAAAAGGAAAAGGGTTTGGATCTAGGTGGAAGTAGCCATAAAGCGAAACGTGTGCTCACACAGACACACTATACACACTCTCAATACACGCATGTATTACGATAAGCCGATATTAACGATCTTTGTAAATCTGCATTACATTATCACAACGTTTCAAAGAAAACCGTCGAACAGTGTACACATGAAACCTTCATTATTTACATTATTACATCATTGAATTAGCGTCATCCATACACATAGACATAATATGTTTGAAATATTGTTTATGAAAAAAACTACTATTGATATTTATTTTAAGTTCAGAGATAAGGGAGATCCATTCCTAGAAAACGCCCCTGCAAATCCCCATTTTGTACTCAGTCTATGATTTAAGGCGTTGTATCCCAACTAGAGATGTCTCGCGAATTCCAAAATGGGCTTTAAATTCTGAAATAAAGATATTGTCAGTTTTAAAGTTTTGGCCGACGTATTTTAGATCTAATTATACATATATATTTTTGTTTTCACAATTACACGTTCAGAACAGTTGAAACATTGGCAAGAGAATAATGATGGTTGTCCATGAAATACCAATTTGTATGGCCTCGATAACTACAAACATTGAACAAACCAAAATGAAAATTGTTGGCGATGTCACTCATTGAAATTGTTTTTAAAAAGTCACTCCTTTATGTTTTATTTTTTTATTAATAATTTTGTTGGGGTTTTGGCTTGAAAAAAAAAGTTTGTTTCAAGATTTATTGTACAAAAAGTTATGGAAAATATGATTAAAGCACTGATACTGACCTTGCTGGGGTAAGGTTTGCAAATTGCAGGTTGTGCTTAATTTAAAACAAATTCCAAAATTGTAATGTCCAAAAAAAAAAAACGTTTGGTCAACAGCGCAAGGTGAGTCTTTACACATCCAAAATAAAAAAAAAATGATAAAAATCAATATAATTTCGCTTTAAAATGTACAGCACTGATAGAAAAGTTTAAAATCTGTTAAACTATATTAAATTCTGAGTTTTACTCATAGAGTTGTAAATGTCTGAGAAATCCATGACAGGTTAAACTTTTTAACTATGTTAATTTCTGAGTTTGACGCAAAGTGTTATACGTTTCTGTGACATCAAAAGCCCCAACTTTTCAGATTTAGGATCTTGATCTTTCTTCGGCTCTGTTCTATCATTCAATTCAAACTGAACTTTACGAACGCTAAGGCCATTTTGAGTTCTAGATAAGCCATCCTCTTCCCAATACATAGTCTGGGGCCTGCGCCGAAAGGGATGAACGCCATGGGGTAACGTTTTGCCACACTCTCCTCATTGAACCTTTCAGGGTCAAACTTTTCTGGTTCCGGGAAATGCTTGGGGTCTTTGAGGATGGAGAATATTGGGATGAAGACTGTGACGCTTTCGGTATTGTGATGCTTCCGTAGGTTTTGGTCGCGGTGGCCTCTCTGGACACGATGGCTATTTGTGGATAAAGTCTGAGTGTCTCGTTGATCACCTGTTCCATGTAGGTCAGCCGAGACAGATATTCGTATGTCGGGGACTCAGACTGGATAACTCTTTCAATCTCTTTGTACAATTTTTCCTACAAAAAACAAACAGATATGAAAAAATAGTGCAATATATACACGACTCTATTTTACAATTCTCAGAAACGTTATTTTCTAATATTAATGCTAATTTGTTGTTACAAATCCGGGTCTTCTGATGTCTGTCTACGATCTTGCTAAAAATGAAATAATAAACTCAAACCATTCTATTAATATTTAAAGACCTTGATATGCACCCCCATTGGTCCACCACTTAACATTGTTACGTCCTCGACGTAAGAATCCGAAGGCTTGTTCGGTATTTTGGAGACACTTGAAATCGGTTGCATAGGCAAAGGGAAATTTGTTGAAAATGTCACGTTCTATGTGAGCGTGGTTTGATAAACGGCATCGGTGTTCAATAGAATGTCCATGTAATTTAGTGTCTAAACTCACCTGTACATCTGGGTGCTGTGCCAGCAGGTAATAACACATCTGTAAGGGAGACGAGATCGTCTCGAATCCAGCCAAAATAATCAGAAGGGATTGGCCAATCAGCTCGTCTTCTGACATGGTTCTTTTGGTGACATTGACCTTCAATGCCTGACTTTTTCCTTTTAGGGGTGAAGGCTGCGCAGAAGTCAAATGCAGGCCGCCTTATCAAAGAAATAGTTTTGCCATACATGTATCACTGTCCCAACATTACGACACACTATTTTATATTAGTAAACGCATGCATTCTAATGGTTGCTCTATTATCGTAAAACATGAAATAGGTCTAAAATTATCAATAAATAAAAGCATTGCAATGCTATTTACTATAAATACCATTCTCTTTTCCCGAAGGTTTCTGGATGCAAAAGAAAAGGCTTACTAGAATGTGGCAGAGGCTACGAGAAACAATATCGCTGTTATTACCTCATAATAAATAACCAGCGACGCAATTAATCTCTACACCAAAATTAAATGTAAATAAAGAACTCTACATGAACTAGCGAGGCAATCTAACAATACAATATAGAAACTATTATTACATGCTATAGAGCGTTCTCAGTAGGCGGAGCTTAAGTTTTTTTGTGTAAATTTAGTGACGTATTTGTGTAAATATAGAACCCACTTGAGGTACAAACGTAACGTGGTGAAAGTGAAGTACTTCTTTATCATGCAAAATTCACATCTGAATATTGGCTATCCTACTCAAAAATAAAAGTCAACCTGTTCTATTATACGTTAAAAAATATTTTATAGGACAATTAATTTAACTCCGTAGCAAGACCAAGGTCAAAAGCAAAGGAGATTTATAGAGAAAATAGTAAAAGCGTTCTATATTTAATAAAAAAAATAAACGTGTTTGTGATTATCATGCTTTTTTTTTTTTTTACATCTATATCAATACAATATTTTATTAGTCAACTTAACAAATACACTAATGGTAACCATTGTCTAAATATTATTTTGGTACTCAAGATGAAGATCTAACACTTAGTAATATTAATTATGTTTGATTACTGAAATGTCCTTTTAATAAATGTATTTAAATCAATGACTGTTGGAGCCGTAATACCGTTAAGCAGAAAGGATACGTTGTAATCAAACAAACTGGGTACTTAATGTAATGTTTGAAAATATACACATAAATTCTTTAGTCATAAAATATTTGTACAATTTTCAAATACTTTAAAAAAGTGTTTAAAGTTAAAGTTTAAAGTTTTTAAAGTTATACATTGTAAGTCATTTATTCTTTTATAAAAGAAATAAAAAGGAACATACTAAAATTATTAGCGTAAATAAAATGCTGAAATTATCTCCCTTTAATAAAAAAAACCGTTTCCAAATTTGATTCAAAAGTGATGCCCAACAAGATATGTTTTGTAATATAATAATATTACTGACTTATTTTTATTTCTTTATAAGTGTAAGTTGAACCAAAAGTTGAAAGTAGAACAGCAAATGCCTATCAGTTGAGAAAAGCAGATGACTTACATAAGCTAAGCAGCTTCCTTTCAGATTTTTGTGCGCAAAAGGGACATTTGGATGCACATGTTTGAAAAGTTTTTGAAAGTCTAGCATTTGGATAGAAAACTCCACTTTGAGTACTTCGATGTACTTCTGAAAAAGCCATAACTACCTATCTAAATATATGTCTTAATATAGGGATGTACATGTAGTTAAATGTTTTGGAATTGATTTTACGGCAAGATATATGTCCAGTGGTCCTTGTAAATGCAAGCTCAACTCTCTCAAATGTGTCATTCAGAAACATCGACTTCAACAGTCAATTTTCCATATTCAGAACCAGAAAATGTTGTTGTTTTTTTCATTAAAAAAATTAAATATCTTGGAGCCATTGAAAATTGCTCTGCGTGCCAAGTTGGCATGCGTTCCTTAGGTTGCCGACCCCTGACACAATCTATCAACGCTTGTTGAAAGGCTCTAAATATTTACAACACTGATACATTGTGATTATCTTATGATTTAGAACAAAAAAGGACAACACCAAAAGTTCTTTAAGTCGTAAACAAAAATGCTCTTAGATTTTTTTTTTACTATCAATAGCCTTTTCTGCTATGGGAATTTTTGATATGAAGGACATTAATCTTTAAAACGTGTTGTTTGAAAATGTAAAGATTTACCTTAACGAGTAACTTTTGTAACCACGGAAAACGTTGAAATATTATCGAGCAAAATTTTAAGATTTTACTCCGTAACTTCAGGAGCTTTTTTCAGGAGTAAGTAAATTCATTGTCCTTATCTCCAAGGCAGTTCGAGTTCAGACCAAACGCAGTTCTGGCGATAATTTCACAGGTGTACTGACCAGTTATGTGTTTAATGGACACTAGTTTATTCTTCTTGGCATATTCTTCAAAAACTTCAGTTAATTTTCCGGCCCTGTCTTCCACTGTTCTGAAAATGTGTTTGAGTTTACCAGTACTGGGGGGGGGGGGGGGGGGGGGAAGAAAACTATTTATTGTATAAAATCTGCCTCATCTACAATGTTAAAATAAATGTAATGAACGTCTTCTTCTTTTTATATATTAGAGAAGCTCCTTCTATAAAGAGGATTATTGCATCCTACGTTCATGGTCTTGCATTTTTATTAGTGTTTTAGATGATTTTAAGTTACTGGTTTTCCTGGATTGTTAAGGCAGCCCATTCCATGCCCGGATGCCACTCGGAAAGAAATAGTATTTATATTATGCATTTGTTCTTGCATAACGGATAAGGAGAGTGTTTTTGTCCTTATGTTTGTGTGAGCATTGTAACCGGTTGTTATTGTGTTGTATTTCTGAATTGAGAGTTTATTGCCTAATGTATAATTACTAGTTTGTTCTTTGCCCTTCTGTTCTCTAGTGTTTCTAGGTTTAATGATTTAAGTATTGGTATAACTCTTGTCAGTTGTGAGCATTCGCTAGTAATGAACTAACGGGTTTAATTGTTGTATTATAGATATAGAGCCTTGTGTATAGTGGACATATGTAGCGCTGTATTTTGATACGAAGTGTAAGAGCTAGTGGAACACGCATGCTTGTAAATGTGGGAAACTTGAACTAAGTCACTCGAGATTTTTGTCGAATTTCTTTATCAAGAATATTTGTATTAAAGGTCAATATAAGGGTTGTCAAACTCAATGGCACCGGGGACTAAAACTCATCACTAAAGATGACGTACCAAATGGAATATTTTTTTTATAAATGGAGAAAAGAATCTTAAAAAATAATATGAGTTCTCTCTCTGAATATAATTTTTTGCAGGGACCGGATGTGTCTCTGACGCCTTGAGTTTCACCACCCTGGTTAAATAAAGGTACTGATAGAAATTAGTAATTATACCATTTGTTCACATAAGTAGTTTTAATCAGGTTATTTACAAGCTACATATAGTGTTCAATATTTTATTTGTGTGTGTGTTACAGCAGCTGTCGCTTGTGTGTACTTGGAAAGGAATATGAAATGCTCTAACTTTTCATTAACTTCTTGTTTTTATTTTAAGATGTCATACTACTTGCTAACGTAGCATAATTAGATCAGCCTTTAATACAGTATATCTTTTTACTCTGACCCCGGTTGCCCTAGCAACGTGCGTTCCCTGACATGCGCTCTTCCTAGAAGGCAGGAATAAAAATAATGCCTTCTTCTACTCTTAGTATTTTACTAAAAGCATTGTGATTTTTTAATTGCGTTTAATATACTTACTGTTTTATATTATAATAAAGACCATTAAAGACCATTGCAAACCTTATATAAGGGAGCGAACTGTTAAAACACTAAAACGCTAAGAACTACATTTTGTATCGAAAAGCATTTATTAGGCCTAGGCTATTTTTAACCGTCGGCTAGTGTCGTTGCGTTGTTAAATAGGCCTAGCCCTAGCTATCACTCGTCTTGATTAATAAAAAGACAAATGTAATTTTAGATTATTATGTTTAACAGAGATAAAGGCAAGATGCGTCTTCACGAATATAAAACCCATAGCAAATATGATAAACTTTTATTTAAAAAATGTTTATTGTTCATATGTCGTTTGACCGTATTAGTCACATATTCACATTGTAGATGCAATATAACTGAAAACTCATAGAAGAAAACACACATAGGCCTATGTTGCTAATATAAAAAATAGGCCTAAATAGGCCTTCATAATTACTTAATTATTTTATGCAATCGGCACATTGTTGGACTAAATTAAAAAACGAAAAGGTCTATATAATACACCATTGATTCTCAAACCTTTCAGTGTGGCAGACCGGGAAGACATTAAATTTACCTTTTTTATTATAAATATATCATTCAAATTTTATCAATATAGGGCTAAAAAAATATAAATAATAATCTCTAGGAATATCTTGGGGAAGCTTTGATCTCCCACATAGCGCGTCGCCGGGTGGCGGATAGGGGAATGTCCTTTAGATATAAGGGTTAGCCATGAATAAGGATCCCCACCTACTCCCCAAAAACAAATATTGTTTTTTCTTATTTCGAAACCAACCCTGTCATATGCAATCTTAAAGAATTCTAATATATCTGCCAGACATTGTTTGTTTTTTAACCATGCAGCACTGAAATGACAGAATATCAAAATTTCCTATTGCGGTAGTGAAACTACTATCATTCATCGTTAAAACTTACATCAACAGTAATACCATGAAATGTACTCTCTTACCTGAAGGAAGGTGTTATAATGTGTCGTATTCGTCTTTAGTCCTGACCTTTCGGGAAGAAGACGCCCTTTCTTATGAGTGACCTTGATATCAGTTCAAAACGACGGTCAGTGAAATCGTTAAAGTCTTTGACCATGACCTCTTTGAAAATGGACAGATCCCTGGTGACCAGGGCCAGTTTGTTTGTCTTGATCCCCACAGTCTCGCCGTGTTCTTGAATTAGCTTTTCATTACCGTCTCTGAAATAGCGATAGTAAGAGTTAACTGCGCATTGTTGCAGTAGCTATACATTGCAATAAGTGCTGCTATTTTATTGTATTAGTTTATCATTATACTACTTAGATATTAAAACACATTTTAGTACAGCTTCTAGTTAAGTTGAGTGGCATTTGACACATTAATTGGTACACAGTTTGTATGAACGTTTATTGTGAATATGAAAGTTTTATAAAATAGTTTATAATCGCATGTGTGCTTGACTAAATTATTAAAGGAATATGAAATTTTTATAAAATAGCTTATAATCGTAGGTGTGCTTGACTAAATTATTAAAGGAATATTATATTATAAATTATAAATATTATAAATTGGAAATCTACCGGCATCGCGTTCGGCTGGCGTTCCGAAGGTCCAGAATCCTGCTGAAGGCTAGGATTTTTTATCCGGGACTGGGGGGTGTCCCTGAGGCTTTCCAGCTCTGATGGGTACCTGACTTTAGTTGGGGTGAAGCAAAGGCGGCTGGACATTGTGCTGGCCACAATATCCCCTAGTATGCCTTTGCCACAGAAACTGGTGAACGCTGCTTTCACTGGTCCCAATTATCAGTTTGGTCCGACGGGATACTTTACTACTTAAGTATATAATCAAATACAACACTCATTGTTAACGGTTGTATAATATTAACTAACAAGATATGAAAATTATTCAAACTACACAAGAATGACTACGTGTCTAATTACTACAAGGCCTATAGCTATGGTGAATTGAACAGTGGTTTCCAGGTCTGTCTCTTTTCCATACAGTCTGGTGTTGGTGGAGGTCATCTGCGGCCAGAACCTGTTGCAAGCTGTTTTGTAAAGTGAGCTTTGAATGTTTTTTTTTTCATTTCTTAAAATAAATTTTTAACGTCGAAAAATGAATAAATAGAAAAACTAAACTTTTCACGCATTTTATTCTTCTTCTACTGCAGGTGTCGGCAACCTTTTGATAATAGTGTACCAAAGTGGGATTGCTAATGAATTCAGCGTGCAAGCAGCCCAAAAGTCATTCTGCTTTAGCACTCAATTTCTAATAGAAGATACTGTAATAGTTTTTTAGGAGTCTTCCGGGTGCCATTGAAAATAGTTCTGTGCCCCAAGTCTGGCACGCGTTCCGTAGGTTGCCGACCCCTGTTCTAGTGTATCGTGGAGTGTGTGTGTTTTTTTTCGACAAAGTTGACCATACGTGTTTGAGGTTGGTGGGGACACTGTCTACACTACAGTATGGTGGGTTTATTGTGTTTAGGTGTTAGCTCAGTGCTTTATTAGGTCCTGTTCCTAACTGGAACATGGTACCTTGTTCCTTGCAAGTACCTTATGTTGTCTTGTTTGATGGGCTTGTTCCTTGCAAGTACCTTATGTTGCCTTGTTTAATGGGCTTGTTCCTTGCAAGTACCTTATGTTGTCTTGTTTAATGGGCTTGTTCCTTGCAAGTACCTTATGTTGTCTTGTTTGATGGGCTTGTTCCTTGCAAGTACCTTATGTTGTCTTGTTTGATGGGCTTGTTCCTTGCAAGTACCTTATGTTGTCTTGTTTGATGGGCTTGTTCCTTGCAAGTACCTTATGTTGTCTTGTTTGATGGGCTTGTTCCTTGCAAGTACCTTATGTTGTCTTGTTCGATGGGCTTGTTCCTTGCAAGTACCTTATGTTGTCTTGTTCGATGGGCTTGTTCCTTGCAAGTACCTTATGTTGTCTTGTTTGATGGGCTTGTTCCTTGCAAGTACCTTATGTTGTCTTGTTTGATGGGCTTGTTCCTTGCAAGTACCTTATGTTGTCTTGTTTGATTGGCTTGTTCATTGCAAGTACCTTATGTTGTCTTGTTCGATGGGCTTGTTCCTTGCAAGTACCTTATGTTGTCTTGTTTGATGGGCTTGTTCCTTGCAAGTACCTTATGTTGTCTTGTTTGATGGGCTTGTTCCTTGCAAGTACCTTATGTTGTCTTGTTTGATGGGCTTGTTCCTTGCAAGTACCTTATGTTGTCTTGTTCGATGGGCTTGTTCCTTGCAAGTACCTTGTGTTGTCTTGTTCGATGGGCTTGTTCCTTGTGTTATGGCCCTCTTTATGATGACTATGATTACGACTCGTTAAATCGGATTCAATAAATATAGTTGTATCTTTATTAGAAGTCTCTAGATTCTGCTAATCTGTAGCCCAAGCTAGGGGTTCCTTGACTGACAGGTCTATGCAGTAATGTAGTTATATTCGTGATAATTATCTTCAACACATTTCTCAACAATGATAGATCAAACAACTCCAGTTGTTGAATAAACAATTTTATTTAAATTGTAGACTCAATATAAACGATCAATAAACTTTATCAACTGATGGCAACATAAGTTTCAATAAAATGACATTATATGTACAAGTATTAATATAGCGACTTCACTCTACAAACGTTTAAACTGAACTAACTTTAAGGAGGTCGGAACTTTACAAAGAAAACTATCATCGAAGATTCTACAGGGTCTTAATACGCATTTTAACCTCTTTCTCTATAATTACTACGATCCAGAATTATCCTCCAATTTCCACGGGATTTGAACGAATTATTTTATTTAAACTGCCCTCAGGGCATAAAGGTCAAACCTTGGTCGCCTTGGACTCTGATACGCACTTGTTAAGAGGTCAATGCCTTACTACGTCATTCCTCTATGACCGATATTCGTAACACTTGCAAGTACCTTGTGTTGTCTTGTTCGATGGGTTTGTTCCTTGAAAGTACCTTATGTTGTCTTGTTTGATGGGCTTGTTCCTTGCAAGTACCTTATGTTGTCTTGTTTGACGGGCTTGTTCCTTGCAAGTACCTTATGTTGTCTTGTTTGATGGGCTTGTTCCTTGCAAGTACCTTATGTTGTCTTGTTTGATGGGCTTGTTCCTTGCAAGTACCTTGTGTTGTCTTGTTCGATGGGCTTGTTCCTTGCAAGTACCTTGTGTTGTCTTGTTCGATGGGTTTGTTCCTTGCAAGTACCTTATGTTGTCTTGTTTGATGGGCTTGTTCCTTGCAAGTACCTTATGTTGTCTTGTTTGATGGGCTTGTTCCTTGCAAGTACCTTATGTTGTCTTGTTTGATGGGCTTGTTCCTTGCAAGCACCTTATGTTGTCTTGTTTGATGGGCTTGTTCCTTGCAAGTACCTTATGTTGTCTTGTTTGATGGGCTTGTTCCTTGCAAGTACCTTATGTTGTCTTGTTTGATGGGCTTGTTCCTTGCAAGTACCTTATGTTGTCTTGTTCGATGGGCTTGTTCCTTGCAAGTACCTTATGTTGTCTTGTTTGATGGGCTTGTTCCTTGCAAGTACCTTATGTTGTCTTGTTTGATGGGCTTGTTCCTTGCAAGTACCTTATGTTGTCTTGTTTGATGGGCTTGTTCCTTGCAAGTACCTTATGTTGTCTTGTTTGATGGGCTTGTTCCTTGCAAGTACCTTATGTTGTCTTGTTTGATGGGCTTGTTCCTTGCAAGTACCTTATGTTGTCTTGTTTGATGGGCTTGTTCCTTGCAAGTACCTTATGTTGTCTTGTTTGATGGGCTTGTTCCTTGCAAGTACCTTATGTTGTCTTGTTTGATGGGCTTGTTCCTTGCAAGTAGCTTATGTTGTCTTGTTTGATGGGCTTGTTCCTTGCAAGTACCTTATGTTTTCTTGTTTGATGGGCTTGTTCCTTGCAAGTACCTTATGTTGTCTTGTTTGATGGGCTTGTTCCTTGCAAGTACCTTATGTTGTCTTGTTTGATGGGCTTGTTCCTTGCAAGTACCTTATGTTGTCTTGTTCGATGGGCTTGTTCCTTGCAAGTACCTTATGTTGTCTTGTTTGATGGGCTTGTTCCTTGCAAGTACCTTATGTTGTCTTGTTTGATGGGCTTGTTCCTTGCAAGTACCTTATGTTGTCTTGTTTGATGGGCTTGTTCCTTGCAAGTACCTTATGTTGTCTTGTTTGATGGGCTTGTTCCTTGCAAGTACCTTATGTTGTCTTGTTTGATGGGCTTGTTCCTTGCAAGTACCTTATGTTGTCTTGTTTGATGGGCTTGTTCCTTGCAAGTACCTTATGTTGTCTTGTTTGATGGGCTTGTTCCTTGCAAGTACCTTATGTTGTCTTGTTTGATGGGCTTGTTCCTTGCAAGTAGCTTATGTTGTCTTGTTTGATGGGCTTGTTCCTTGCAAGTACCTTATGTTTTCTTGTTTGATGGGCTTGTTCCTTGCAAGTACCTTATGTTGTCTTGTTTGATGGGCTTGTTCCTTGCAAGTACCTTATGTTGTCTTGTTTGATGGGCTTGTTCCTTGCAAGTACCTTATGTTGTCTTGTTTGATGGGCTTGTTCCTTGCAAGTACCTTATGTTGTCTTGTTTGATGGGCTTGTTCCTTGCAAGTACCTTATGTTGTCTTGTTTGATGGGCTTGTTCCTTGCAAGTACCTTATGTTGTCTTGTTTGATGGGCTTGTTCCTTGCAAGTACCTTATGTTGTCTTGTTTGATGGGCTTGTTCCTTGCAAGTACCTTATGTTGTCTTGTTTGATGGGCTTGTTCCTTGCAAGTACCTTATGTTGTCTTGTTTGATGGGCTTGTTCCTTGCAAGTACCTTATGTTGTCTTGTTTGATGGGCTTGTTCCTTGCAAGTACCTTATGTTGTCTTGTTCGATGTGCTTGTTCGTTGCAAGTACCTTATGTTGTCTTGTTCGATGGGCTTGTTCCTTGCAAGTACCTTATGTTGTCTTGTTCGATGGGCTTGTTCCTTGCAAGTACCTTATGTTGTCTTGTTCGATGGGCTTGTTCCTTGCAAGTACCTTATGTTGTCTTGTTCGATGGGCTTGTTCCTTGCAAGTACCTTGTGTTGTCTTGTTCGATGGGTTTGTTCCTTGCAAGTACCTTATGTTGTCTTGTTCGATGGGCTTGTTCCTTGCAAGTACCTTATGTTGTCTTGTTTGATGGGCTTGTTCCTTGCAAGTACCTTATGTTGTCTTGTTTGATGGGCTTGTTCCTTGCAAGTACCTTATGTTGTCTTGTTTGATGGGCTTGTTCCTTGCAAGTACCTTATGTTGTCTTGTTTGATGGGCTTGTTCCTTGCAAGTACCTTATGTTGTCTTGTTTGATGGGCTTGTTCCTTGCAAGTACCTTATGTTGTCTTGTTTGATGGGATTGTTCCTTGCAAGTACCTTATGTTGTCTTGTTTGATGGGCTTGTTCCTTGCAAGTACCTTATGTTGTCTTGTTTGATTGGCTTGTTCATTGCAAGTACCTTATGTTGTCTTGTTTGATGGGCTTGTTCCTTGCAAGTATTTTATGTTGTCTTGTTTGATGGGCTTGTTCCTTGCAAGTATTTTATGTTGTCTTGTTTGATGGGCTTGTTCCTTGCAAGTACCTTATGTTGTCTTGTTCGATGGGCTTGTTCCTTGCAAGTACCTTATGTTGTCTTGTTCGATTGGCTTGTTCCTTGCAAGTACCTTGTGTTGTCTTGTTCGATGGGCTTGTTCCTTGCAAGTACCTTATGTTGTCTTGTTTGATGGGCTTGTTCCTTGCAAGTACCTTATGTTGTCTTGTTTGATGGGCTTGTTCCTTGCAAGTACCTTATGTTGTCTTGTTTGATGGGCTTGTTCCTTGCAAGTACCTTATGTTGTCTTGTTTGATGGGCTTGTTCCTTGCAAGTACCTTATGTTGTCTTGTTTGATGGGCTTGTTCCTTGCAAGTACCTTATGTTGTCTTGTTTGATGGGCTTGTTCCTTGCAAGTACCTTATGTTGTCTTGTTTGATGGGCTTGTTCCTTGCAAGTACCTTATGTTGTCTTGTTTGATGGGCTTGTTCCTTGCAAGTACCTTATGTTGTCTTGTTTGATGGGCTTGTTTCTTGCAAGTACCTTATGTTGTCTTGTTTGATGGGTTTGTTCATTGCTCTGTATATATTTCCTCTAGTTTTTTCTTGTAACTCTTGATTCAGCAATTTTTTTGTTCTCAAAGTTGTTTTTCTTTCAACATGATACATATTGTGTTGTAGCTGACATATTTTTCATGTTGGTAAATACTTGCTCCTTTTCTAGCTAGTCCTTTTCTATTTTTGTGTGTTCATTTCCACCCTCCCAAAAATCTGTGCACCATGTGTTTCTTATGAAGGTTTTGGTTGGTGCATATTTCTGTAGACTTAAATTTGCTTAAACATAATATATTAGAATATGACCGTTTCTCTTTTGCTTTATGTTCTTTTAAAATGGTTGTAAGAGTAAGTTCTGAAACAACACAGATAAACAATACAAAAAATTGAACATAAAGGAAAATATTAATATTTATTCAAAACGTATTAAAAGCATAAAAAGTATATTAATCTCTAAATGTATAGGCCTACCGAATTTAAAATGTCTGAATGAAAACCGGACAAGCCTCCCGGTGTAACGATGTTTAGGGGTGAACCAGGGGGGGAGGGGGGCTGGTGAGCACAATAGGGTTCTGTCTGGGCGCTAGCCACACCACGGCACGGTTTCCGCAGTCAGATGTACTATTTACTCCCCCCGCGGAATTTCATCGGATCGTTATCGTTGTGGCTCGCCCGTATATCTGCAATGTCGCCCCGTAGCACAAATCCCATACTATAGGTATGGGCATCCAGGCACCAGGGTGGGCTTGATTCGGACTGCTGCGCTTATTGCTTCCTCTCCACCGAAGCTCGCAGCCTCTCGCCGGTGCAATGAACCTCGAACGCACAGAAAGGGCTGTCCCCCATGCGTTCGCCCGCCGGTGTATTATTATTGTGAACGTATCGGCGGTTTACACACTTCGCCAGTCTTTGAGACCCATGAGTACAGAAGTGCTAAATGTATATTAAGCATCCGCTACCCATTAATTAAACACGTAGGCTACAATGTCCAATAAACAAAAACATTACTACTCATAAAATATAAATTATCCATTATAAAGTAGATAACTGTTTAAGACGATCTAATCTACCGTATAAGATAAACAAAGCCATTTGCCTTATTTACAATATAATTAGCTATCTGACACGTCGCGGGTTCTAGCCCGGCCACCGGTGGATCCCTGTCGCCCTGCAGAAGTTTTGGGCCTGTAAACATATTTGCGCCAGCAGGCAGCATTGTGTTTACAGAGCGCACTGAGCATGCTAAAATAGCATGGATAGAAGCGCTATATAAGTAACCAATTAAATTTTTTTTATTTATCTTATCAACCTCAAAACCGACGTACCCGGGAAGATTATTATACTTTTGCAACGTGCGCGTACCGCTTTGTATGTGTATGTTTCTTAAGAAGTATAAGTAAACAATATTTATGTTTTCATTTATTTGATTTTACCTCAAGTCTAATAAGTTATAAGTCACATTGGATAAAACTATACATAATGTAAACATATAGAAAATATCAAGTTTTTTTTTATGTATTGATATTTTTAATGTTTCAATAAAACTATCGAAAATATAGTAAACATAAAATACGCCTTTAGTTTCCGAAAAACCTGAAAATGTATTAATTTATGAGTTTAACTGACAAACTAATTCCTTAGTTTAACAGACAGACTTATTGGTGTTTCTGGAACTAAAAATCCTAAATTTCTCATTTTCGGCTCTTCTCCAATCCTGGGTTCCGTTTTATCGTTTAACTCGAAGTTGACTCTACGCAAGCTGACCGCCAAGGCTGTCTTCACTTCCAGCAACGCCAGCTTCATTCCGAGGCAGATGCGAGGGCCGTACCCGAAAGGCATGAAGGCCATGGGGTCACGCTTGGCTGTGTTCTCCTTGCTGAATCTCTCAGGGTCGAACCTGTCCGGGTCCGGGAAGTGCTTGGGGTCCTTGAGGATCGAGAAGATGGGGATGAACACGGCGGCGCCCCTGGGGATGGTGATGCTCCCGTAAGTTTTGGTGTCGGAGGCCACTCGGCTGGTGATGTTGACCGGAGGGTAGATCCGCATCGTCTCGTTGATGACTTTCTCCGTGTAGGTCAACTGAGAGAGCTCATCGTATGTCGGACAGTCGGACTGGATGACGCTCTCGATTTCAGTATAAACCTTTTCCTATTTAAAAGCGATATAAAAGAAACCCATACAAAATAAACAATAACAAAAATCACTTAAAGGTTTATAACAATACTTTAAAGCAATAGATGATAACGTATTCATATTAGTTTTATTGACCCATTTTTTGCTGAGGTCGTGAAATTGTGTAATTTTTCGGATATTATTTCGTTTTTGGGCCACACTGGAAAAGATAGCTTTTGAATTTTGTTTAAATTGAAAAATAGTCGAAATGTTGACGTTATAGACAATTGTATCATTGGTCAGTTTCAGGTACCTTACCCATAACTGCCCATTTCGGTCATTCGACAATACAATCAGGCTGACCTTAGATCGGTCCAACAAGTATCAGTTGTTGTTTTTTTAGGAAAAAGGGGTATAAAGGACCTATTGGCCACTGGGCAGATAGTCACATAAATTGGTATAGTATTTTAATTAAATTCATTTCAATTAAGCCCACTGAGAAGAAGTTAGTAAAGTGATTAAAACACATTTTTTCCGTTATACGACCATTATTAAACATAATAGATGTATTATCTAAGTGTTGTGTATTGAAAAGTGATGACGGCTACACCCTATATGCTTTAAGTCCAATGCGAATGGTATTTGGTGTCGGGCGTCGGGGGATAGTTACAGAGCACTGGTCTACCATTTCAAAGAGCTCGGTCTTCAAGCATGATATACGCCATAATCTCACAGTGTCCCAGTGTCCTGGCCGTTGCATATAATGGCCAACCACAGCAACCAACAATAATTACTTCGCAAAAATTGGATTGTCTTGTAAATTTCAAGTTCGGGGGAAAGGGAGATCAGGCCTATTGTGTTTCACTCCATGTATGTGACCGGAAATGACCTCACCTGGACTTCTGGGTATCTGGCCAGCATGTAGTAACACATCTGCAATGTCGTGGACGTGGTCTCGAAGGCCGCGAAGAGGATAATTAGGCACTGACCCATTAGTTCGTCTTCGGACATGGCCTTCACTATGACCTGATGCTCCCATGACTGGTCAGATCTGGGCGTATCCTTATCAGTAGTTGGAACTATGAGGGCAAACAAAAAAACATTAGAGTAAGGCGATCGCGCAGATAGTTGCTAATGTTGTTTACCAAGGATGGTTTCACAGTTGATAACATCCTGTGCATGCAGATAAAAATGCATCCTAATAAGCATCAACAATATAGATTTACACACTGAATACATCAACACACTTAGTATGCACCTTTACACATTGAATACATCAATACACTTAGTATGCACCTTTACACATTGAATACATCAACACACTTAGTATGCACCTTTACACATTGAATACATCAACACACTTAGTATGCACCTTTACACATTGAATACATCAACACACTTAGTATGCACCTTTACACATTGAATACATCAACACACTTAGTATGCACCTTTACACATTGAATACATCAACACACTTAGTATGCACCTTTACACATTGAATACATCAACACACTTAGTATGCACCTTTACACATTGAATACATCAACACACTTAGTATGCACCTTTACACATTGAATACATCAACACACTTAGTATGCACCTTTACACATTGAATACATCAACACACTTAGTATGCACCTTTACACATTGAATACATCAACACACTTAGTATGCACCTTTACACATTGAATACATCAACACACTTAGTATGCACCTTTACACATTGAATACATCAACACACTTAGTATGCACCTTTACACATTGAATACATCAACACACTTAGTATGCACCTTTACACATTGAATACATCAACACACTTAGTATGCACCTTTACACATTGAATACATCAACACACTTAGTATGCACCATTAAAATGCACATGGAATGACAGATAAAGAAAGATAAGTGAGAAAGAAAGACAGAGAGAGAGAGAGATAGAGAGACAGAGAGAGAGAGAGAGAGAGAGAGAGAGAGAGAGATAGACGGGGGATAGAAAAAGGATGAGATGGGAAGAGATATAGTGAATGACAAAGTTAGAATGATTACGCCATAGAGAGAAAGAGAGACAGAAAAAAGAAAAGAATGAATCAATGCAGATTTCAATTATCTTTATCAGATCTTTGCTTTTATTATCAGATTCGTGGAAAAACAAGTTAAGCAGTCACTATATCGTGTTAACTGTAAATAACATTGATATGTCGCGCTGTTTTCAAACGAAAAGTAAAGAATGTCAAAATCATTTCAAGAGTTGTTGTTGTTGTTTTTTTACCAAGGGATAGAAGTGTTTAGGCTTTGTATTGAAGAAGTTCACGTTCTCCAAGCGAAATTTGTTTTCAGAAATAAATAAAGAAAACTATTATCACATTTTTACGTTGATCTACAACTTGTTAATATTATCCTTTTTGTTTCTTCTTACCATCATTGTCCGCTTGTTCCCCAGCTTTCATGGCTTTAATTAAACTCTGCAGCAGGTCTGCGGGTAACTTTTGACATCTGCTCTCCGCATCAAGCCTCTCCTCCAGAGATTGTCGCAGAACGCCGCTCAGGTACTGGTCGGCCTCCACGGAGACGCTGTCAAAGGCTTGGAGCTTCATGATCTTAAATGGACAAAATGTGGCATGGACGTCAATGAAGGCTAGAAATAGTTAATGGACATTTGGGACTTACTTAAGTTTTGCGTAAAACAAATAATATTTAGTTTTTCTTCAGTTTTTAGCGGATAACCTGGAAGGTAAGACGATGCCCAATCATAAGCTTAATTAAATACTTAGAGAAATTTTCACGAACCAAGAGCGAAAAGAGCAGAACGTCTTAAGGATAGAAACGATGCCAATATACTTTCACTGGAAATCATTTATTAAACGATAAAGTCAAGTAGAGCGCCACTATCTCTTTCAGAACATGTTTGGCCCATAGCGCCAGTAAGGCAGTGTTCAGCAGTTTATATAAAATTGTGTGACCAGCACGACGTCCAGTAACATTTACTTGACACAAATAATGGCAGGGGACAATCGGAAATAGCTAAACTCAGGGACATTCTCCAGATCCCGGTTAAAGCGCATAAATTCACACTCCTGGCTTTTTGAAAGGCAATACCGAACGCACGACTCACTAGAATACCAAGCACCACGGTAATGAAGTAAACAAAACGAAATGAAAATGTTTACCTTGACAAAAAGTTTTGGTATCCACGGAAACCGTTGAAAAAAAGGCAACAGAAAAGTAAACGTTCTATTTGTGAACCTGACCAATCGCTTGCTGTTGCGGGTGAACTCGTCATCATCTCCCCCGAGACAGTCAGCATTCAGCCCGAAGGCCGTCCTGGCGACGATCTCACTGCTAAATTGGCCAGCGATGTGTTTAAGTGGAACGAGCATGTCACGTCTGGCGCACTCTTCAAACACCTGAGTCAGCTTGTGGGATCTGTCTTTTATGGTGGTGTAAACCTGTTTGAGTTTGGATGTGCTGAAATGTAAATCGAAACATTAGTTTGAAGTTCCTGTTTTTTTTTGGCACTAGTTGGAGTAAATTAAAGGCGTCTGGGCATTGTGCTGGCCACACATCCCTTAGTATGCCGTGGCCAAATAAACTGATTAACGCTGCTTTACCAGTCCTATGACCAGTTTGGTCCGAAAGGTACTTTACTAACTTTATTCGTATATAACAAAAAATCGTTTTTTGCTGTAGTAAAAATAAGACCTAGATCTAAGTAGAAAAATCAACAGATTACCTAAAAGAAGGAGTTATGATGTGTCTGATCCGTCGCCAGTCGCCGCCTTTGAGGAAGAATACGCCTTTCCCGACCAGTGAACGCGTGTTTGCTTCGAACGGTCGGTCAGTGAAATTGTAGAAGTCCTTGACCATGACCTCTTTGAGAATGGACAGATCCCTGGTCACCAGCCACAGCTTGTTCCGTTTGATGCCCACCGTGTCGCCGTGATCTCGGATGAGATTTTCGAATCCTTCTCTGTAAATAGATCAGGATATAACGCTACAATAGAGCATTTGCAATAGGCGTGGCTTAGGTTTTCTAGGTCACGTGACTATGTAAATAGAAGCCATGATGGAGACATGGTGGAATAAAATTGTTCTTTACCATGTCTATTTTACACCCAAAATATAAGGAATTCGTTTCAGTAAATCCATGATATTTAACTGTGATTCTTAGTAGTCCGTCCACGAAGTAAACAAGATTTAAGGCTTTTATAGTTTTTCAATAGCTATTGTGATACATTTCACAGCCTGCCCTTATGCTTTACTTTTAGATAGTAAGTTAAGCTAAATTTCGACTATTGACATCTTCAATTAAATATTCGGCTCTTACGGAACCTATTCCATTGATTTTTAATGGTTTAAATTTTATCTTTGAATGTTAATTTTCATCGCATGACAGTGTTTTATATATTTTTACGTCATATTGTTTAAATGATCATTTTTCAAAATAAAACCTTAATAGTAATGCGCTGCCATTGTTCAACACACCACAAGTAAAAAAACACGTGCTTTTTGTCACGTGATTGCAAATGCTCTATCGGTTTATTAGGATATATTAGGCCTAGGCCTATATAGAGGCCATACAGTCATGGCAATAGCCACGTTATCCCATGCCATCGTTATTGCTGTACATCAATATGAATTTTTTTTTGTTATTAACTTTTCTATTTTTTTAAATAAAAAATAATTTAAAAAAAATGATTCTTAAATTCGTGTATGGTGCATCGCGTTTAATATAATATGCGGGATTCACCCATAAAGAGTTAAATCCCTAATGAAAGAGAGTTGGTCAGTTTCATTGGCTACAACAGCGAATGTGTGGCCAGAACAAGACCTTTATATTTGTACCAAGCATGAACTTGACTTGGCGTCATCTAGTTTAAATATTAAAAAGAAAAAAATATATTTACTATTAGACAAGAACTAGAATCAACCAGTTAAATCTCCTTTATTTAAACCAGGGGTCTCAAAAAAGCGGCCAGGGGGCCATATGCGGCCCACCAAGTGGATGTTTGTGCCCTGCCAGTAAGCTTACAAAAATGTACTATTTGTGAAATTCAGATAGCCAGTACTGATACACATCAAATTGTATTGTTAATTTGATATACATAACATCCCTATTATTAGTGATGAGTAGTAAAATTAGTTAAGATGTATGAAGTTGTTTTTGTTTTGTTTACTAGATTCGGGTTGTTGGGGGGGGGGGGGTGTGCGGGGCTTGGCACATTGATAAAATGGCACATGCCTTCATCCGAGTCTGAGTCCCCAGGTTTAAACTATATTTCCTTTGGTCCATTCTCAACACACGGCTATTAAACGACTAAGAAATGTGTCTTTAACAAAACCGCTGGTGATATTATTGGCATCATTTGAAGAATTAGAAAATGGCCCATTTATGGAATAATGAAAAGTAGTTCTATCCGGAAATGTGCGCCACAACCTTATTTTGCGCTCTGTGCCTCAGTACCACTGGCGCCGCATTGGGTGCGTAACTGAAACGGATAATTTCTTGGCCCAACAGTGCTAGGATCAAAGGGATAAGAAAAAATCCTATCTCTACCGCAGGGGTCGGCAACCTACGGAACGCGTTTAGGACTTGACACGCAGAGCTATTTTTAATGGCACGCAAAAGACCCTCCCCCAAAACAAAGAGAGATTTTTCAATGCAAGTCAAAACAACACACGTCAGCGCAATTAATGGCTGCTGCTTGTCATACCTAAGAAGTGACCACATTTATAAAATACCTTACATTGAACAATTAGGGCACTCAATGGCAATTCACACATTAATTTTTTCATGATTATTAAATTTAAACTAGTTTTTCTTTAATTAAAGGGAGATAATAAACACGTTTTAGTTGCGTTAATATTTCTAAGGTGTATCTTTTTTTTCCCTTATAAAATAATAAATTGAATGCAATTTTTAACTTTAAAATGATCAAATTAATTAAAACATATTGAAAATTATATACATTCTTTATTACTAATCATAAATATGATATATACAATTTTTAAACATCAGATTAGCTACCGAGTTTGTAAAATTAATTGCGCATCTATCGATTGAACAGTATTTGATCTGAAAGAAATTCATATATTTCATTGGCTTGTATATTATGAGTGTTCATTGTTTATATGCTGAGCTCGCTGAAGGCAAGAGAGCTACTGGCAGTCCCCAACTCAGGTTCAAGGACGTCTGCAAACGTGACCTAAAGGCTATAGATCTAGAGGTCGGAAACTGGGAGAACCTTGCTCAGCACAGAAATAGTTGGAGAGGCACCTTACACACCGGTATAAATGCGGCAGAGTGCAAACTTCGCCTTATAGCGGAGGCTAAAAGAGCAGCGAAGAAAAGTAAAGAACACAGGCTGCCCCTAACAATCTCCAACGGTCCAGCTTTCAAGTGCCAGAGATGCGACAGAGCCTGTCTCTCAAGGATAGGTCTCCACAGACACAGTCAATTTTGCAGGGCTGGTCCAATCACAGGAGCGCAAATCTAATCGTTTTTCGAAACTATGGAGCCAATGATGATGATGGACATCTCAGTTTATCAAACTGCGATCGAATTATTATCGGATTATAGTATATTTACAGTTAGTAGAACTCGGAACCTTCGGTACGCCAGCCGAACGCATGCGCTTCCAGCATGGCTACCGTACCCCACACAGTTGAGTATTAGAACTGCTAAAAATAAAGACTCAACAATGTTTCTTGGTTGACTTACTTTAACTGCACCAGTGGCATGGAGACGTGCTTGACCCCATACCTCTCCCAGTTCTCTGTGCCCGTCCCACACAGACTCAAGGTCCAGTATAGAAATACACAGACCGTTCCTACGGCTAACAAGACTGTCCAGCTGTGGACATCAGGGATCATCAAACCTAAGGTCTCCAACATCGCTTCCATCCAGTTGTTTTTCTCAATGTGTCTATGGCTACCTAGGCCAATTTCTTATTAGGATTAGAATTTCATGCTCTAGTTTCTACTGCGTTCTGAATACAGTGAATAATTAAAGACTTCACGTAACATCACATGTACCTTTAACCTTCAACACTGTTTGGATTGTGTAAAGGTCAAGAAGCATAACAATTGTTGTTGTTTGTTTTTTTTAGTTAGTGGTTCTAAAGTTCTCATATACATATATCCCAGTAGATCACACATATACTTTAGATATACCGGTTAAAGGTTAGAGTCTACCAATAAAGTACTCATTTAGGTTTCTTTAAATGTTGACTCATTAAAAAAGCGATGATGGATATTTGGTAAATTGTAACACTGTTTTCGCTTATTTTTTGTCTCCTATTATCTTTAATGTGAGAGACGCTTTAGTCTTAAGGAGATTTATTCAGAATTCAGAATGTGTGTTTTCTGCGGCTTTTCACTTTACCTGAGCGGAAATTCCACGGGTTGCCCAAGTTGTAGCAGAATAAAACCATGTCGTAGTTACAGTTACATCTCTTTGTGTGACTTTGGGAAACAATTAAACAAGTTTCACTCCAAACATTAAGTAGCGGCATGTCCTGGGTTCGTATCCGTTTGAAGGCAAGAATTCGTTCCCGAGTCTGGAGGGTGTCCCTGAGTCTAGCCAGCTCTGATGGGCACCTGAGTTTAGTTGGTGTAAAGTAAAGGCGGCTAAGCATTGAGCTGGCCACACAATCTCCTAGTATGCCATGGCCACAGAAACCGGGTAACTCTGCTTTATTTGCCCCGTGGATCAGACACAAACACTCCTGATTGGCTAAGTAAGCAGTGGTGTTAACAAGTTTACCGAAAAAAAACAAAGGGCAGTCAAGATAACTCTTATTGAGGTCATACAGGTCGTGATTGGTTTTCAAAATGGTCATACTTAAGGTCAAGTTTTTCGTAATGGTTATCTTACTTCTAAAAATTTCATAGTAGAACACACTGGTCATGTTTTTACCTTTACCTAAAAAAATATTTTTAGGGAGGGGATATATACACCCTACCCTCTTTCACCACCCAAAAAAATCTACTCCACACCGATATAAACGAGTTTATACCGGTACTTTATAGTTCTACTAGCTAAATTGTCCGTGGCATCAAGGGGTAACAATTAGCCTACATTTTCATTCCGTTCAACCAAGCGGTGTAAGTTTACATGGTTCGGTCACCTGTTGCGGCCTAATAACCAGCCAATAACCATCCTCCCGGGCACTGTAGAAGGAGGATGTCGAAGAGGCTGTCAGCGGAAATGCTGCTTCGACCAAAAAAAAAAAGATTGGAGTGGGCTCCAAATGACTGAACTATTGACAACCGCTTAACATATGCAAAAATGTAGAAAGATGACTATTTACGATTGTTTTGTTAATCCAGCCCCCCCCCTCCCCTCCCCCCCCCCCCCATGTGTACTTAAAACGTTGGAGAATGTTCGCTTAAACCAGTCAGTAGGCAATAATCCAAACAAATTTCTAAATAAAATGTGTAGGCATTTAGTCCGAAACCAAGCACTAAGCTTTAAAATGAAGACGTCACATTAACTAATGCCAGACTTATTACATTAGAGAAGTGATAACTAAGACCAGTCCAAATACAAGAGGACTTGAAGACAAGGACTGAAGAGATGTCAGTCATCCATTTTGAAAGTCATAATACAGGTAAAACTATTAATATAATGAATTAAACATAAACATAAAACATCGTTACTATATTTCAGGTAAAAATGAATACTACTTTATTATTTTATCTTTTATTTATATACAAAACTTAAAAAAAAAAACATACTTTACACACATTGATTTTCAGAGTCTACACTATTCAATGCGTCAACAACAAAATATATTCCAATTTCATTGCACGTCTGTGTTGAGTTGAATTGAAATGTCTTTGTCTTGAACAATGTCTTGTGAGATACAGATTTATAATATAAATACATATAAAGCAAAGGCCTACAATTTGTAAAAGAAATCTCATTTAATTTTTTTTGGCAGAAGATATAATATATTATATATATAATACAGAAGACGTTAGTTTCAACAAACAAAAGTATGAAATCCTACTGGGTGTGACTTGCTAGATATAATCATTTCTTTTTATCCAAAGCATTTGTTGAAGTAGTAAAACAAATCTCAATCTACTAAATCAATAGACTAATCACTAAAATGAATCAAAGCAAATGATTGAGGAATAAAAATGATCTGAATATAGGCCTTTTATCGACAGTTTAAAATTTAACATGCATCTACAATTAAGACAATTTTATAATGTATATATTTTTTTTAATATGCAATGTACAATTAATAGATTTAAGTGTTTCTGAATAGTATACCTAATTTTAAATTAACACACTTAAAATGTCCCCCCTTTCCCAAATAAAAAGAAATAAATGTGTATTTTAATATCAATCCAAAATGGAGCAGTATTATAATTAAAATTATATCCTACACTAACCTGATAAACAAAATATTGTGTTAATATGTTATGCACAGAAAGTAAAATACAAAGTCTTGTATGCTTATACTTTTTTTAAAGTATAGACCAGGGGTCGGCAACCATTTACTAACAGCGTGCCAAACTAGGATTTTCTAAATCATTCTGCGTGCCAACAGCCTAAAAGCCAATCTGTTCTATTATTAAAAAAAGTTAAGTACCCCTCAGACCGAATTGATCCATAGGTCCGATGATGCAGCGTTCACCAGTTTCTGTGGCCACGGCATACTAGGTGATTGTGTGGCCAGCACTATGCACAGCCGCCTTTACTTTACCCCGACTAAGGTCAGGTACCCATCAGAGCGTAGTAGTCTCGGGGACACCCTCCAGACGCGGGAAAAAAATCATAGCCTGCACCAGGATTCGAACCCGGGACCTCTGTTCTTTTATAGGTCTTTTAAAAAATTATTTGTATAGCACAATTATTATTAATCGAACTCCATAGCAAGACCAAGGCAAAAAATATAGGAGATTATTTATAAAGAAAATAGTTAAAGCGTTTTATATTTAATGAAAACGTTAACGTATTTGTTATTATCACCCTTTTTATTTGCTTTTATATCAAATACAATATTTTATTAGTCTACTTAACTTAAACATTTGTAGTAATTATTGTCTAAAGTCTTATCATTATTTTGTACTCAAGATGAAGATCTAAAACGAATATTGATTATATTGTGATCAAAATTTACTGAGAACTGAGATGTAATTTAATGAGTTTAAGCCAGTTTAAGGACACATCTGGTGTAACAAGATACATCATGTAGGAATTATTAACGTCTAGCGGAATAGATACATATTGATCAGAGAAACTAGTTAATGTAATGTTTGAAAATATACATAAGACATTCTTTAGTCATAAAATATGTATACAATTTTCAAATACTTTTAAAAGTTTGTTTCTTTTAAAGTTATAACTTGTAAGCCTTTTTTTTATATTAAAAAAAAAACGATGAAACATACTAAAATTATTAACGCAAATAAAATGCTTTAATTATCTCCCTTTAATAATAAAAAAATTTCCACATTTGATTCAATAGCGATGCCAAAAAAGTTATGTTTTGTTCTATAAAAATATTACTGACTTTTTTTTATTTCTTTATAAGTGTAAGTTGAACATAATGCTGAAAGTAGAAGAGCGAATGCCTATCAGTTGGAATAACAGATGACTTTCCTAAGCCTTTCATATTTTTGGATGCCCATTTTTTTTTTTGGTTTTTGAAAGTCTTGCCTTTGGTTAGAAAACTCAGTGATGAGTACTTCGATATACTTCTAAAAAGCCCTATCATCTATCTAAATATATACCTCAATATAGGGATGTACAAGTAGTCAAATGTTTTGAAATTGATTTGACGGCAAGATATATGTTCATTTTCAATGCAAATCCATTCCAGTGGCCCTTGTAAATGCAAGTTCAACTCACTGAAATGTGTCTCTATGTCATTCAGAAACATCGGCTTCAACTGTCAGTTTTTCTTATTCAGAACCAGAAACTGTTGTTGTTTTTTCATCAAGAAAAAAATTCTTGGAGGTCTCTCGCATGCCATTGAAAATCACTCGGCGTGTCTTAGGTTGCCTACCCCTGGTATAGACTTTTAGCCGAATCACAATATCCTACCGGCCGAATATACATTTAAAAACATGCTATATGCCTAATATGTATTTACAAACAAATTCTATACATGTAATATAGTAGCACATACAAATAAAAAGTACATTGTATGTACATTTTCTGTGTTAAAGAGATTGATTAATTTGCATAAAATTAATTAGTCTGTGAAATTATTTACTTAGTAAATTCAAACGGGAATCCACAAGGCAACATAAAAAGAGGTCGGCCAAGAAACAGATGGCTACGCGATATAGAGGCAGACTTTTGAGAATGGGTTTGAACTGGAAGGAAATAGAAAAGATGGCCCAAGATAAAGGTCTTTGCAGATCCATAGTTGATGGCCAAGACCCCAATAGGGGTGATGGGAAGTAAGTAAATTAAATCATCTTATATTTAATCCAAAACTTAACACATATAGGTCGAGCAATCAGTCTCACTTGACGAGCTAACTATAACAACTCCATGTTTATTTAGATAAACGACAATACATTTTTCTGACACGGGGCCGATTCGTTTTTTATTTCGATAAGACACTCAATGGCTGTGGTCACGTGGTCACGTGGGATGACACGTCTTTGTAGTAAACAAAACGCAAAATGGACAAAAACGCGATGTGTTTTGAAGAGGGGAGAAACTGGATTATGGTAAAAATACCTTGTGTCAACAATTCCCTTTTTTTTTTGTAAAACGAAGATTTATCCAGGGTAGTTACCGCTTTAATCTGATGAAGAAAACCAACCGGGTTTTGACACGTTGTACCAGTCCTTCCTTAAGACACCGACACATCTGTCTTATCTAATTGGACAACTGGAAAACAAACTTGGATAATCTGACAAAGACCCATCTTTAGCTGATTTAATGATTCCCCATCTCATTTGCTGTATATTGGTAGATGTTTGTTATATTTTAAAAGACATCGATAGCCATTGTGTCACCCATAGGACCTGTTTTGCCCATAAACTGTTTCATCAATTTCACTTAAGCGGAATAGTTGTGTATTTTCCTTCCTGTGTGTGCATCCTGGTAAAGTGTAGAGAGCTGTTAGTGTCTATCGAAATAAAGAGTTCGTGCCCAACCACGTTCGACTGCGTAAACGTTCCAGACATCAGATTCAAAGATAGATAATCTGTCGATTGGCCAACATAGAGAGTCTGCAGGGGAAGAGCCACATTCCGAGGCATACATACTCAGAGTGGACGCGCAGGGATAAGTGCACAATTCTGGCCACCTTGTCCATTTATCACAGAACAGAAATCTTAGAGAATACATTAAAAACTATCTTTCAAAGATCTTTTAGTGTGTGAAATAATAATTGCATATAATATAAATGAGCCATTGTTATATTCTGTAGCTACAATTACAAGACATATAACATATTATATATACATATATCCATCAACGTTTGCGTTTGGATTTAGTTTATATACACTGGTTATGAATTTCTTAGACTGACAGCCAACGCAATGGGTTTCACGGGAACAGCCAGATTGAAACTGTAATTGACCTTAAGCTCCTCGCCCGGTTTCGGTTCAGTCTTATCGTTAATCTCAAACCTGACCTTACGGACGATGTGCACCAGGGCGATTTTCAGTTCCTGGTAGGCCAACCGCATTCCAATGCAGAGACGGGGCCCGTAACCGAACGGCATAAACGCCATGACGTCCCGGGATGATTTGTTCTCTTCGTTGAACCTCTCTGGGTGAAATTTTTCAGGATCCGGGAAGTTCTTTGGGTCCATGAGGACAAAGAAGATGGGTATGAACACCGAGGCGTTCTTGGGTATAGTGATGCCGTGGTAGGTCCTGGTCTCTGCTGCTTTCCTGGATATCACTGGAGCGGGTGGGTACAGGCGCAGGGTTTCGTTAAGGACCTGCTCCATGTAGGTCAGCTGAGAGAGCTCTTCAAACGTTGGGGATTCAGATTCAACGACGCTTTCGATTTCCTTGAACAATTTTTCCTGTTGACAAAACAAAAACAATAACTAAAGAACTAAAGATGAATATTAACTCTTAATAGATTTTATAGATTTGTAATGTAAAATGATTTAGGTTGTGAACACAATACTTTCTGTTGGCTAAAAAAGGGAGAAAAATCAACTCTAAACCTATCAATACTAAATCTGTCTACATCAAACCTGTTAAAACACTAAACCTATCAATACTAAATCTGTCTACATCAAACCTGTTAAAACACTAAACCTAGCAACATTTGGAACTCTGGCGCTCAGCGCCAAAGAGGGAGACACGATTTTTCAAACACACATCCCGACAGTTCTACTATATTATGTCTCGTAGACTTGGGGAATAACCAAAATAAGCTTTAAATATTTGAAGAAAAAAAAAAGCCTGACAATTTGCCAGAAAAAAATATCATGTGATAACACTTAGGGTAACATTGAGTCTGAGGTTTGAATACGGCCCTCTGCTCCTACCAGGACCCATGGGATTAGGTCAAAATAAACTATTGCGTATAAGACAGTAATCACCTGTACATCAGGATGCCTGGCCAAGAGGTAACAGCACATTTGCAGTGTGGTGGCGGTTGTCTCGAAACCAGCGAAAATAATCAGCAAAGACTGGGCAATGAGTTCATCTTCTGTCATGGTTCCGGACAATTTGCTGTCTGAAGTCTGACCTTTTGACCCTGCTGAATCGTCAACTGTTTCTTGATCTTCAGCTGAAATTGAGAAGAAAAAAAATCTTAGCAAATCATTGAGGCTTCTAATATCTGTAAAAGGCGAGTTGTGGTGGTCTTTCTTACTTGTCTGCACGGATGAATTTATTTGGGCGCTTTTTATGCACGGCACCCGACCGGCATATCCTAGAAATCTCGGGTCAAGTCATTTTAAAACATGTCCACTCAATCATTTTTCATGAGGTTTCCCCCAAAGTGTAATCAGCATTGCATGTCACCTACTTTATCTCTGGAACGAAACCACTCGATTAATCACAGCCACGTTGCTTGTATATTCTTAATCCTCTCTGGTTGAAATGATCTGGAATATTTCTTTGCTATTATATGTGTACGTTTAGTGACGTAGGGGAACAATGGAAACAATGACAACTTCTTTTTCTACTTTCTATATAATCAATTTTTTCAAAGAAGGGATTATACAGGCATATATATATATATAAATTTATAATGATTGGTGTTTTACTTTCCAGGTCAATCTCACCTGCTTACAGTTTCATGTTGGCAAAACTATTCTATAATTAGAACCTGTTGTAAAGAATTTGATAAAGCGATGTCTGATAATTCTTTTCCAGAATCAAAACGTACCATTGACCATATAGATCATTTCCGTTTCAATAACACGTAGAGCATTGGCGCAAACTTGTTGTATTTAAAAAGGTGAAAAAGTGTCTTACCCCCAGGTGCATTGTCACCTGCTTTCATAGCGGTGATAAAACTCTGCAACAAGTCCACAGGTAACCTTTGACCCTTTATCTCAGCTTCGTGTCTGTACTGGAGAGTCTTGCGTAAAATATCACCAAAGTATCTGTCGGCCTCTGGATTTACTGCGTCCAGGGCGCTGATTCTCAAGGTCTATTCAAGGATGACATTTTTTTGTAAAGAATACAAGTAGGATGAACAACAGCTAATTTAAATAAACGGAGTAGTAGTACAGTTTATGTACATACCTAAAATAAACTGAATGCATTCCGAGGACACAGACTGCAAACTAGTACAGACAATTATCTTAATTAATTGTATTACAAGTACACTAATTGGAAGTAGAAACATTAATGCTTTTCCAGAAAATTAACCACCAAAGACATGTTGCATTCAATTAATGTTTATACCAGACTTTAATAATATAAAGACCCATTTTAAGCAAACAGCTTACATTTACAAAGAAACCGTGGATGGCCGAAAACCTAATAATGAAAGGAATCAAATAGTTGATGAATCTGCTGGTGATTTTGAACAGGTTTTTGCTGTAATACAGAAACTCATCGTCTTCGCCTCCTTGGCAGTCCGAATTGAAGCCAAACGCAGTCCTGGCTATGATTTCCCCGGTGTACTGACCAGTGCTGTGTTTGATAGGAACCAGTTGACCCTTCCTGGCGTGGTCTTCTAGCACCTCGGCCAAGCGCTTGGCTCTTTCGTTTATAGTCGACATGATGCCTTTTAACTTGCCAGAGCTTTGATTGGAATAGATAAGAACGTGTTACTTAATATGACTATGAGTTCTGATAGAAAAGAAGTGTAATTTAGTGGATAATTATATTTTGACGGTCAAATTTGAATTGCATTAGCCACATAGTGAGAACATTTTTTGTGTGTATCAAGCAAACATACAAACAGTAGTTAATTTTGTTTTTCTACTTCTGAAAATATACTTCAAGAATTAGACGAAAAAGGAACATTGAACTGATGAATACATTAAACTATGATCAGAAATGAGCAGAATTGTAAAGTGGAACATTGAAATGATGAATCAACTATCAATACAATTGAATGAGCATACTTTAGTTCTAAGGGGAATTATTGAACTGATGAAGGACTAAATATTGTTTCTGACTGAGCAAAATTCTAATAATGAATATTGAACAGAGAGTATTGTACCTGAATGAAGGTGTGATTATATGCCGAATTGTATTGTACCTGAATGAAGGTGTGATTATATGCCGAATTGTATTGTACCTGAATGAAGGTGTGATTATATGCCGAATTGTATTGTACCTGAATGAAGGTGTGATTATATGCCGAATTGTATTGTACCTGAATGAAGGTGTGATTATATGCCGAATTCTGCGCCAGTCTTGACCTTTTAGAAAGAACACACTTTTGTTCATCAGCGAGTGGGAATGGAACTCTCCAGGTCTGTCCACGAAATTGTTGAAATCTTTGACCATGACTTCTTTGAGTATGGACAAATCCCTGGTGATGAGAATCATGGTGTTCTGCTTTAATCCCACAGTGTCACCGTGTTCCTTTATCAGTTTTCCGAAAGTTACCCTGTGAAGTTAATAGGAAACATTTTTGCAAAGTACTAACTATACGTATTCTTTTAAGGTAATTTTGAAATCGGTGTGTTTTTAAAAAGGAAGACAATAAGAATGTTAAAACTGTTTATTTTTAAGAATGTATAAGTCTAACAGTGTTACAATATGGTAACCGTATTAAGCGTTATGGTTCGAGGCCTGATTATACAATTTATACAACAAAACACTAGCAAAGTTTTATATAGTAGGCAATATCTTAAACATAAGTTTCAAAAAGAGTAGCAAGTAATGCATGAAATGGAGTATAGTTTAGTAATAATATGTATATACAAAGAAAAGCTTATAGCTTATAATATGATTTAATAATATATAAAAAAAATAATATGTCATCGGCAAAGAGGAGGTTGATTATAGTTCGATGATCGTTCTGAAGTGGTCTTCAAGTACATCTGCAATAATCCTATCTTTAAAAAATATGTTGAAAAGGATGGGAGGGATTAAACATCACTGCTTGACTCCATTAGTAGGTTTAAACCAGTCTCCTACTGTACTGCTGAATAGGTCAGTGCTGGTTGCTCTGTGATGCATGCTACTGGATGATTTATTTGATGTTTGTGGCTGATATAAAATTACGGTACTGCATGTTTGCTTATAGCACCCCGTGCCACACTCTGTCAAACCCTTTTCTTGAAGTCTATGGAGACATGACAGATCTCAATGGTGTTGGGGATGTTTCTCACATAGCACACGTATGTTGAATATTTATTTTCTTATGCTGTGCTCTTTACCCTCTTTAGTTTCATCCTTTTATCGCATATAGTTCACATATTTAATTTTCCAATAGCAATATTATAACATCTTCACTTGTGTGGAGATACTATCGTAGTGAACCAGTGATAAATCTTACATCTCTGTTTGGGTCTGCGACCGAAGACGCCGCCCTTATTAACATGGGCGACGAAGGAGCCAGTAGGCCTTTGTGGGAAGTTTCTGCTTCTGTCAGTAGTATTTAGTGTAAAAAAAATAATTAAAAGAACACTATACTAATAGACGGTAATAAAAAAAAAAGGGTTATCATACCTTTGGTTAAATATGAAAGCACTGACTTGCTTGACTCCATACTTCTCCCAGTTCTCAGTGTCCACCAGTCTACTGTACAACAAATAAAGTGCAGCACTGGCCGTAGCAATGACCAAGTAGAAGGACACGTTAGAGAAATAGCTTTGGATACTATCCATATCCATGTTCAATTCACAATTTACTTAGTCACCAGCTAAAAAAAAACAAAATTAAACAACTACCAATTATGGACTTCTCGTGCATGCTTTGTTTTTTTTTTCTTTTTAATTTTATCAAATGCTTTGGATTTAGAGTAAACAAACAAAAACAAAAAAACATCTACGCAGGGGAAGGCTTACAGACCCTTGCCTGTGTACAGTGGCGTAGCTAGGGGAGGGGGTCCAAATTTGAAAGTCCCCCGGGCCCCTACTTGAGTGGGGGGGGGGGACGCCAAAGGAATGTCCGAATTTTTTTCTCATGTCATAATGTCAAACGTCAAAATGCAGGGGGCCCTAAAGAGAACAAGCCCTCCCCCCCCCCACGGGCCTCCAAATCCCTAGCAACGGCACTGGCTGTGTAGCAAAATATTTTAATGGTAGGCCTACGGTTCGCTTTGCTTTGTTTTTATTCATGTCTATCTATCCTGTAATTTTTGTTTTCTTTGCAACAGAACGTGCAAGTTTAACACAAGCTTCAAACCAAGTTATGCGTTCAGACCTAATATTAAACACATTATGTCACAGTAAAAGGAACGATGCAGGCTAAGCATCATTTAAGCCACAGTGTAAAAATAAATATCTCATGGTAGCCTAACTATTGGACTAGGCCGTCACTAGGCCTACTCTTTAGATAGACTTGTTCTAACTATTGGACTAGGCCGTCACTAGGCCTACTCTTTAGATAGACTTGTTCTAACTATTGGACTAGGCCGTCACTAGGCCTACTCTTTAGATAGACTTGTTCTAACTATTGGACTAGGCCGTCACTAGGCCTACTCTTTAGATAGACTTGTTCTAACTATTGGACTAGGCCGTCACTAGGCCTACTCTTTAGATAGACTTGTTCTAACTATTGGACTAGGCCGTCACTAGGCCTACTCTTTAGATAGACTTGTTCTAACTATTGGACTAGGCCGTCACTAGGCCTACTCTTTAGATAGACTTGTTCTAACTATTGGACTAGGCCGTCACTAGGCCTACTCTTTAGATAGACTTGTTCTAACTATTGGACTAGGCCGTCACTAGGCCTACTCTTTAGATAGACTTGTTCTAACTATTGGACTAGGCCGTCACTAGGCCTACTCTTTAGATAGACTTGTTCTAACTATTGGACTAGGCCGTCACTAGGCCTACTCTTTAGATAGACTTGTTCTAACTATTGGACTAGGCCGTCACTAGGCCTACTCTTTAGATAGACTTGTTACCAGTTAAAGTCATAGAAACAGTGTTGTCTTGAGACACAGAATCCCTTTAAACAAGTTTAACGTTGATAGAATGTTGCACAAGTCCAACGTTTAAATTTTGCCTTTTTATTTTCACAATTAGCACAGAATGGACTAAACTTCGCTGTTCACATTTATTCAAACTATTTGTGTTTGTAATCTATTTTAAGCATTACAATATTTTTAACAAAACATAATGGTTTACTAGCATATATTATTAGGATTGATGCAATGGCTACCAAAATAAAATTAAAGAAATAGACATTGAAATTAGAACTCATCAATTGTAGGCCTATAGCCTGCCTATAGGCCTATAATATAAGTTAAAAAGAACAACAACAACAAATAATGTGATAATATCATAAAAATGATTGTTTACTTTTGATAGTTGCCCTATTACTTACTTCTTGTCGTGTTTAATGTCCATACCCCACAGTGCCATCAAAGTGCCTTCCAAATTCCCACACTTCTCTGCAACAACTTTAAAGCATATAGTAAAATATCCAGTTTAAACCAAACAGTCGGTCACAAGGCAGAGAAATAGAACGTGCAGCAGCACGAAAAGAATACGCACAAAACAAAATTGACCCAAATGCCAGACCCAGACGTGTGTGTGTATTTTTTTTTATAAATAGCCTGTGTTGTTTGTGCACTCCCCCTCCCCCCCTTTCCCGCCTCTTCCAGCACACGTGCTTGTTTAGATGTAACGGCAGCCAGGGGTCAAAATGTGGAACGCAACAATTATGTTACAAAATGTTTCACCCTACGTCAACTCCACACCGTGTAATTTTACCCCCTCCTCCAAGCTCAGTCAAACATGCTACAAAAGCTCGTCAATATAAAACGTCTCGTGAAAGAGGTCGATGTTTCTCCAAATATTTCGTTTAGGCCTACCTTTACCACCAATCGCATCGTATAATTTACAGATATAAATTTACCGATGAACAAACATGAGATAGAATCTACAGATTTTTTTGTAAGGTCTATGTACAATTGGATTTGTGAATAATATTTTCTAGATAAAATAAAGCATAGTCTAGTCTAGTATACAAAAAAAAAAGTAGTAGTTTTTAATTCCCTGTCAAGGAAGCAATTTCATGAGAACCTCTGCACTCAATAAAGACACCTGAACTTCAAGTCACTATGTAAATCCTAAACGGTATAATAAGCACACAAAAATATGCTAAATTTGTGTAGTATAATGTTTACGCTGGTTTATTTATGCGGCGACGATTAGGTCCTACAGTCTATTAGATTATTTATACAGCGATGATTACATTCTATTAGATTATTGGGCCCCTTAATTTAGTATTAATAGTCCACTGCCTTTGCTATAGTATTAGAGAATTAATGTATTCATAAACGGTTCTATTATTTCAAAACAGGCTCTATTATTTCAAAACAAAGATAACTTATAAACGATAGTAAAAGTAACGTATCCCTTCGGACCAAACCGACCTATAGGGCCGGTGGAGCAGCGTTCACCAGTTTATATGGCCACGGCATACTAGGGGACTGTGTGGCAAGCACAATGGCCAGCCGCCATTACTTTACCCCAACTAAAGTTAGGTACCCATCAGAGCTGGGTAGACTCAGGGACATCCTCCGGATAAGGGAACAAATCTTAGCCTTTATCAGGATTCGAACCCAGGACCTTCGGTATGCCAGCCGAACGCGCTGCCGCTCGACCACCGTGTCTCTACATAAACGATAATACTATATTTAAAAAAGAGAGCACGATAATTGTAAATAGTATTTATAAATAGTTTAAGAAGTAGTTATATACATTACTTTAAAACATATTACACCAGTTCTTATTAACAACAGTGCTACTACAAATAGTAAGGCCTATTTATAAAAGTTAAATGAGCATGTTTCTAATAGTAGATTTTTATTAAAACACTAAATTACATGAAGAAATTAGTTATAAACAATATTTATTCACTGTTTTTATTATCATTTTATATAAGCCTAGATCTATTTATTTGCTTTAGGCCGATTTTATAAACAATCTTTATTAACTGCATTTATTATAGATTTATAAACGCTTCTATAAACAATAGGCCTATAAATTAACAGTATTTATTACCTGTAGGCCCTATTTATAAACAGTATTTATATCAACTGTGCTAGCAATAGGTCCTTTTTTAAAATATATACTAAAGGAAAATAGACGTACATCTATGTGTGTTTTGTCTGAGTATAACCTTCAAGGAACCGAACGTTGAGTAAATAAGACTGTGTATTATACAGGCTAGAGGCCTGAACTTGGAGACAGCACCTCGAGCTGCAATAGAACGATATAAATGGAGATCTTTGGCTCTCGCTTCAAACGCCAGCCGGCACGAACGGCACGAAGAGGACTGAGAGAGAGAGAGAGAGAGATTATACAACTTGCTTCCTAAACAAACTACTGTGTCATGTTTATATTAAATCGTTCTTTGTTCATTTTCCTATTCCTGCAGCTAGCTAGTGTCATCAATAGAATGAACGGAATCGATGTAGCCTGCTGGTACGGGTACTTTAAACTAGTAGCCTATGCTGTGCTATAACTGTAGGTCAGAGGTAAGTATCTGGAACTTCTGCTGAGGCCGTTCAATATAAGACTCGCTAGACTAGCTGTTCTTTATCGTTAGAGAAATAGGACGAACCCAACCTTACCTACTACACTTGTGGCGTAGCAATGGAACTGGGGCTGTCGTCGAAACTGGTGCATATTTAGAATATGTTGGTTTTCATTTATGAGCAAGCTAAGCACGTTGACATAAGGACATATCAGATTGGCACCGAACCAAAACTTTGCGGCCCCAGGAGTTTCGGTATTGGTTTTACATGAATGTCTGGCTCCTCATTTTGTGTTTTTCTATAATTCGATATTATTTATTTGTTGACGCAGTAATTCCAAAACTGTTTCCATTTATGGCGCCTCTTTAAATGGAAAGTAGTTTTGTCCCAAGGCGCCTTATCTTGGTACAAACCCAAAGATGTCGCCCTTTAGAAAAGCGTAATTATAAAACGCCTTGGCAATATTCCGCCGCGCCCCTGTGAGGACTCACCCCGCAAACCCACTTTGTCGACCTCTGTTCAATGGAGGTGGGTGTTGAAGACTTTACAACTAGAGGTAGCCTACAGAGTGAGTCGGCAACCTTTTTGATAATAGTGTGTTAAAATAGGATTTCTAATTCATTTAGCTTGCCTACTGCCATATTTTTAAAATATTGTTTACCGTGACCAAGGCTAAGAGTAAAGGCTATTACAGAGAACCATGCAGAAGTCAACACCAAATTGTTACATAAAACGATAATACAAAAATTTACTTCCACCTCAGGCTTCCAGAACCGGGTAGGCCTGAGAATTGAATTCGCTAGAAGGCCTAACCCTGACCCTAACCCTAACCCTGAGAATTGAATTCGCTAGAAGGCCTAACCCTGATTTTGTCAAGAATTTGGAACGTCACTCTGATAAGGCCATATAATCCGGTAACGGTTCTGTTTCTAATGTCTATTTTTTCTTTTCCTTTTTTTTTAAAAATAAAAAGCATTTAAAAAAATCTTTAAATTACAATAGTTTTATTTAAATGTCTTCTCAAATTCATGTTCAATTCTAAAAGTCAATCCTGCATTATTTGGCGTAGCCATAAAAAAAGAGGATTTTGTATGCACAATGAAAAAAAAAATCCAACAAAGAAACAATTGAAGACACGTTTTAAAGCGTTTCATATACATAATATTTTTGTACCTGTTTATGATTGTTATCTTTTTTTAAAAGTATGTTTTATAGCAAACCGTTTTTTTTACTCAACTTTCCTATTAAAAGTGTATGGTAAATATCCAATAGATTAAATTTTAATAATAGCCCTAAGATTTGTTTCTAGCAGCTGTTAAATTGGATATAGATGTTATTACTTTTTTTTTATTACGATATTACCAAGTACTACTTTAGTAAGATAAAGTTATCACCAATAAAAGGAATGGATGCGGAACTAATCATACACACTGGGTAGTTCATGTGATGTTTACAAATGTACATATAAAATATATAGCTATATTATATCTATATAATTTAGAGCTATCGTTTAACAATGTAATCATTGCTGACGTTATAAATTGTAAGCCGTTTGTTTAAATTATTCTACAAAGGAATAAAATGAAACGTTTTAGAAAAAAAAGTCTAATTATCTCCCTTTAATGAAACTGAAGTTACCGACGGGTCTAGTGATGCCAAACGCGTTTTATAATGTAACTAATTTTATTAATTAGTTTTATGGTATTATTCGATTTAGAAGAATACAATTATTTATGTTAAACAGTTGTAAATAGGCTTATACTTATCCTGCATTGTTAAAGACCATTTAATTAATGAGTTTAGTTTTTTAAAACATTAATAATGAATACAAGTACATAATATAATGCTAGTATAAATATCTTAAAGTTAATATAATAAAAGAAAAAAATTGATCTAGAATAAATTATATATATGCTTAATTAAAGAAGTCGATCATAAAAACTAGTTTGAATGAAATTAGTCAGTATCATTTGATGTGCGCATTGTCCTTGAATGCTCTTCACTAATTGTTCAATGTCAGGTACACATGTAGTCACTTCTGAGTGGTCAAGTGTAAGCTACCTTTTTGTAGGCTTATAGCAGCTTTAATCTGAGAAAATCTGTTCACGGGTGTAAGTTGAACCAAAAGCTGAAAATAAAATCGAAAGCTAGGCATTATTTAATAACTGGAAAACGTTTCTAAGCAATTTCGTTCTAGATTTGTCCACAAATTGCATCATTATTTGAATGTTTTAAATATAACTCGCTGCCTTTTAAAATCGCCAATATATCCATCCATTAAAAAAAAAGATCCAGAACTAATTAGGAACTTGTATGATCAAGCAAGTCAGGCTTGATGAGGCATGGAAGAATGTGTCCATGAATTTGAAAGTCTTGCCTTTGTTTAGAAAACCTCACTTTGAGTGCTTCAGTCTACTATATTGATCTCAATATGCCTTAAATTAGAAAAAAAAAAGTATTCCATTGGACCAAATTGTTCCATTGCCGCCGTGCTCTCATTCCTTAAAATTAGGGAAATACTTCAATGTTTTACAGTTGATTTTCCGACAAGATATTATGTCCAGTTTCAACGCAAATCTATTCCAGTAACCAAACAGTTCAAGTGCTGAATGACCCAGTCGTTGCAAATGCAAATTCAACTCATTGTGAATGCGTCGTTATGTCTTTAGGGAACATCGGCTTCAACAGCCAGCCACTTCCTAATTCTGTTCAACAAGAGAACACCTTATTCTTATCTTCAGACAAGAAACGAGACTAATCTAGACCTTACCGCGTGCCGTAGGGTGCCGAGTCCATGCTTACAGTGATATTAAGCCATGTACCACTGTCAAGGTTGTGCACATAACCAGTTGATATTATGAAGCAAGGATTATACAATAGGGTCTGTTTGTTGTTTTTAAATTAAAATTATATTTATGTGGATTGGCCAGCTTTGCGTGGATGAACACATGTGCAGATGCGGATTAGCTATTAGTATTTGTGGATTTGTCATATTTTTTGTAAATTAGCCTTATGTGCTTGTGGATTAGCCATTTGTGTTTGAGAATCAGCAATGTGTATTTTTGGACTAACCATTTTTGTTTGTGGATTAACCATGTGCGTTTTTGGATTAGCCCTGTGTGTGGATTAACTATGTATATAAGGGTTACTCATCTGCGTGTTGATTAACCTTTTCTGTGCATGAATCATATATTTGTGGATAAATCCTTTATGTGTGGATCAATCCGTGGGTGTAGATTTAATTATGGATAAGTGGATTAATAATCTGCGTGTGGATTAACCAAGTGTGTTTGTGAATTAACCATGTGTTTGTGGATTAACCATGTGTTTGTGGATTAACCATTTGTGTTTGTGGATTAACCATATGTGTTTATGGCTTAACCAAGTGTGTTTGTGGATTAACCAAGTGTGTTTGTCGATTAACCATGTGTGTTTGTGGATTAACCATGTGTGTTTGTGGATTAACCATGTGTGTTTGTGGATTAACCAGGAGTATTTGTGGATTAACCATGTGTTTGTGGATTAACCATGTGTGTTTGTGGATTAACAATGCGTGTTTGTGGATTAACCATTTGTGTTTGTGGATTAACCATGAGTATTTGTGGATTAACCATGTGTTTGTGGATTAACCATGTGTGTTTATGGATTAACCATGTGTGTTTGTGGATTAACCATGTGTGTTTGTGGATTAACCATGTGTGTTTGTGGATTAACCATGTATGTTTGTGGATTAACCATGCGTGTTTGTGGATTAACCATGCGTGTTCCTCTCTGAATGATTTCCTTTAGCACGAACACAATTTCGAACTAAATGGAGAAAAAAAAAGTTTTCATCTAATTTCGAAATTATACATCTTTAGATGGAGATCTAATTTGCTCTTTCGGCATGTCCTCGTCACCCCACTCGTTCTATATTTTTTTTTCATTTCTTCTCAGATGCCCCCGCACCCTCCTTCACCCTTCCATATGCCCTACAGCTTCCGCTGTCCTCAGATCTGTAGTGAAAGCCGGCCATTACTGTATGCTTTCAGCGCTCATTACCACAAGAAAAACGAAGCAATATGATTGGCGTTTCAATCTCCCCACTATTTTACTTCTCGCACGGGGCGAGATTCCCCTCAAACCCCCCCCCTTCCCCACGTTATAAAAAAAAACTGCACGAAAGGGGCGCCCCCCTACCCCATCACTCCCACCACCCTTTCCTGTCTTCCCCCCTATTGAGCCAGAAAGCTAGAGTCTCCCTTAGCACGCTATCTCCACATTGTCACAGCAACGCGTCGACTTCAGTTTTTTTTTTGTTCGAGCTGTTCAAATTGGAGCAAATTGTAGCTTCATTCAAGTCCTCTCCCTCTCCTCCTCCCTCCCTTTTATATGGGCCTGGCACGCCATTCCAGACGCAGTGTTCCCTCAGACTGTAGATGAGAACGAGTGCGGACTTCCTCTCGTAATGGGCAGATGAGTAGATTTGTATTAGTGCTGATCTCTGTAGCCTGTTAGTCACCAGGATCTGGCGTTAGAACACCACACCGTACACACCCCCACACTTCCACACATTAAAAACACAACGACTTCATTTCAACATACGACCATTGAAACAAACATACTATTTGAATTTTATGTATACAAGTATTCTGACTACTATTCTGGAGAAGAGAAAATAATATTATTTCGCTTTAATGTCATATGAACAAAAACACATGGACCATATAATAAAAGATTTATAGTAGACTAATGTATGTTAAATATATAGCCTACATATTTATGTTAAGGTATGTTATACGTATACATATTTATGCTAGTCTATGTTGAACATATACATATTTATGTAAGTGTATGGTAAGCTAAATTAAATATATATATATAAATATATATATATATATATATATATATATATATATATAGGCCTATATATAATATATATATATAATATATATATAGGCCTATATATATATATATAAGGTGCCCATAATATTTCATTAAATATAACCTAAACTAAACCGAATCTTATTGGTCTACACAATATATGGTTAAAAAATTTAAATGTAGCACTGAAAAATTAATTTATCGTATTTGAATAGAAATTCTATTTGAAGAAATACCAAAAAAGAATCGGAAACTGGACCTAACAGAACCCTGCTGTAAGGTCATTAAATTAACGCTTGGTCAAACTGGACTGCGAACTAGGACGGTAGTAATTAGCGAACAAACGGGAGTTCCTATTTACTTTGACCGTTAGGGGGTCGCTCGCCGGTTCATCGGTGGTCAGACTTCGCCGTGCAAACTAAAAAAAAAAAAATTGTTTTAATACACCAGACCTGCTCCCCTCATCGCCCCACCTCCCCCCACCTACCCCAACATCCCCACCACTCCCCGCTAACAGTTCGGCTTTGTACCGCGCTGACATTGAGTTACAAGCCGTGATATTATTTTGCATTGTCAAAGGGACACAATCGAAATAATGTCTAACAGCGCAAGGGGAAAAAACAACTAGATAAAATAATCGTCGAACTGCTTTTGCAGCGGCATTGAATTAGGTAAAATAAGAGTTATCTTTCGTTAGTCCCGGTTACACCATTGATCTACCCTTAAACAATGTTTCTATAATGTTTAAATATTTAAATACACACTTTTTATTTCATGTTATTTATAGACTGTAAAAAAATACAACTTAGCCTAAATGTCTAAATAATTACGATATACAGATGGCATTTTCTATCATTGTTCTGTTGTTTTTTTTTCATTATTCTTAGTTTTTATCTTTTCTTATTCTTTTCTTATTGAAAAGAATCTAGATCTATTTTCTTTTGTTTTTTAAATGTCCCTTTTGAGATCCACAAATTGATATGTTCCAACATTATCTCAGTCAACACAATCACTATAAATCATTGACATAAAAAAAAAGGAAAACCACAAAATAATCTAAATAACGATTCATCTTTGAAGTACAAAAAATTAAGAATAAGAGAAAATTGCTGGGAGATGTGGAAAAAAAAGGGGGGGGGGGACAGAACACTTCCATTGTGAATTATTGCATGCCTCGGATAAAATAATAACACTATATCAGTCGTCACAATTTGCTTCACTCCCTGATGGCTGCCCATCGACTGGCGTTCCCAAGGTTCTCGGTTTGAATTCTGATGAAGGCTAAGATTTCTTCCCTGGACTGGCTGAGTGTCCCTGAGTCTACCCAGCTCCGATGGGTACCTGACATTAGTTATGCTGAAGTGAAGGCGGCTGGGTATTGTGATGGCCAAAACAATCCCTTAGTATTCTGTGGCAACAGAAACTGGCGAACGCTGCTTCACCGGCCCTATGGAACAATTTGGTCGGAGTGGATACTTTATTTTACTACTGATATAATAGCATTACAATTAATCTAACAACGACATCTCCCATGCTGCGCTGACATTCTTGAGGAAAATAAAATTACTTTGAATATTCTGTCGAAACGATATATTATTTATCACCAACTAAACAGCGTTAATAATAACCTGCCAAAATACAATCCTCCAGGGCACCGTAGAAGGTTGAACGTTGGAGAGGCCGTCAGCGGAGATGCTGGTTTTACATCGTAAAATATTGGTCAGGGCTTCAGTTGACTCAACTATTGACAAACGCTTAACCCTTACAGTCCCGGGTGCGTATATAGCGGAACTGAAGGCAGCATAGATAGAAGTAGGTCGGTACTGGAAGGGTTAAGAAAGGTGAAAGTGGAGAAAGTTGACTGCTGCTGTGTCCCTCCCCCCTCCCCCACCCAACGACCACAACGGTCAAGGGATTGATGATGTTGATAATTAAACAGCGGTAATAATTGTAAATGAGTGTCTGGTATAAAGATACATTTTATAAAACAAAGAAAAAGCTTATGTTATGAATAAAAAATACATATCTAATAAAATAGATATAATGTTTTTTTTTTCTTATTTGTCATTACAAAGCGTAGGACTTGAAACTACATAACAACTGCATCAATACTTTGCACTAGATCTAGACATGATTCTTGATTTAAAAATCGGAAAAGCGTTTTCAAATATTTGTTGAATACTTTTTTTTTTCAAACATATTGTGAGACCGGCTGGTTCTGCTGTTAGTACAACATGAGTTTTGGGCCTAGGACGTAATAATCTTCTCTCTAGAATATTCTAGAAGTTACGTTTGTTAACCTTAAGTCGTGGTCCATTGTGTTTGTCCTATATGTTGCCCATTCTTTTAACATTCAACATTTCTATACTCATTTATCTCCCCAATCATTTGTCAAATTCACCCCAATCCCCCCCCCCCCCCCCCGCCCACACACACACAAACAACTTACTCTCAAAATAGTTGCGCCCCCTGTATGTTTTCTAATTTAAGTCCACTGCTAGTTTGTAGAACTAATGAACGCAAAAAAAAAAAATGTGCCAAATGCAAATATTTTTAATATTAAAAAAAAAACTAGTTTATTTATATATTAAGCTTACATTTAACGTAAGAAATAGAGCTTCCTACGGAGAGGGGGGGAAAGGGTGAAATTCCCCCACCCCTCCGGTATCCCTGGTGAGATTTAATGGGCTAGGAGGAGGGCGGGGGAGACGCAAATGTTGACATGTTGACACTGGTAAGACCTAAATTTACAACAACAAAAAAATGGCTTAATGGAACTATTTCTTATAAATGCACTGTTTAACAATTTCTTTACATCGGTAGATTCAGGCCTACACTGTACATTGACTAGATGGAAACGTTGTGTGGCGGATTAGGATTAGCTAATCTACTATATCTTATTTCATTGTATGAGTAAGATAGACATACCACATAAAATACACAACAAAAGAGACCATAAAGCATTATAAGAAATACGCTGCTTATCCACCTACCCCCCTCCCTCAAATGTAATAATAATAATAATAATTCTATTTATTGAATTGCGCTGCCAACAAACATAATGTAAGCTCAGGGCGCATTTAACATCGAGCAATCAACAAATAAGAACACGGAAATAAAGATTGCATGCTACAGTTTTAATAATAATATTACTCCGATATTATAACCCATTGCAGAGATAAATATAAACAAAATCTTGGCTTCCGCAATACAATTTGTATGTCGTATAAATATTTATAAAAAAAAATATCAATGAAATAAAGTTTGACGTCTTGTTTTTTATTAAACGGTGGTCCGTACGAACCTTAGAGCGTCATTATTGGTACGTATCTGAGGATAGAGTTCAATTCAATTAAAGTTCATCCTGAAATTTTAGCACTGACAGTCCACGGTGGAACTTTTCATTATTTTGTTTGAATTTGAAAAAAAAAAAATGGTCATTAAAAAAAAAAAAAAAACGAAACAAATAATGTGAAAACTGTGTTTCCAAAATTATTGTATTTAATAAAGTTGTTTGTATTTCACTGCATTTCACCGCTTCCTAGTGAACTGTTGGCGGTCTTAATCTAGACCAGATCTGATGTTCTAAACTAGACCTGATCTGATGACGGGAACTCAACAATCCCGGTGTCAACAGACCTGTTCCCTCCCGTACTGGAGCTGCCCCCCCCCCCCCCATCCCCACTACGTCACACCGCCTTTCTTGCCATCTTGTCATCGATCCGCACGTTGCCTTGACAGGCCACGCCCCACTCCCCTTTTATCTCTCCCCCCTCTTCCCAGAACCGAGAACGCCCGGGGTTGGTTGGTGGCAAGAAATACCATAATTCCAGACATCGCTGCCTCACGTGACGGATTTGTTCGCTTCGCCTGCATCCCGCCCCCTTTTCACCCCCTTCAGCCCTCGCATCGATCCCGGAGGCTAATCGATTGAACCGGTCCTCGTGTCCGCGCCCTCTCCCCTTTCCTTCCTTCCCCCCTTCCCTCGCTTCCTGCTTCTCCTCGCCGGCTCGTCAAGAAGTCTTAGAGAAGAGAGAAAAAAACTAAAAACAACTCCATTACGCCCCAGAATTCTTTTGTCTAAGCCCCACCCCCTTTTTACGAGTTTTTCGAGGTGGGGTTAAAAACCTCGGGTGCCCGGCCCAGCTTTTCCATCCCCCAAGAACCGTTCCTGCGACCCACCACTACTTGTCACCGGTAGTGCCAGGCAGGGACAGGAATTCCTTTCGGGAAATTGGGCTTCGGCCAGTGCGGAAACCTAGCTTCAAACTGGATAATTGCAAGAGGAAGGCGAAAAGGAAAGTCCCCATATACACAGGGATTGTGAACGGGAAGCAGGTGTAGCCCCGTCTACCGGGTCTTCCTCTCAGGCAGTACTGTTACATTTCAACTTCTTGCGCTTCCTGTTTTGCGCCAAAGCGTTGATTTTTTTCTTATTTTTTTTTTCAAAGGCACTATTTGTTGTTTTTTTTAAGTTGTAATATTTTTTTTTAAATATTACTTTTATTGTGTGAATTATTTCATCATCTTCACAACCGGAACAGAAGGATTAAGTGTACGTAATACATTTTTTACCTGTTTGAAAGTAGTGCTGTTCAACAGGTGAGGTCATTTTGTGTGTGTGCGTGTATTTGTTCCATACTTACCTTTCAATTGTTTGTGGCCGGAGCGGATCAATGGAACTCAAGGCGGCGTTACTTGCCTACCAGACATAGATCCGCCACTGGAAGTATTCAAAAATTAGTGGCGAGTCCAGAATTGCTATCAACAATTACGTCACAGACTATATTGGACGCAATCTAGTGTTCAGAATAAACTTGCGTCAACTCACACACACAGTCACAGCCTTGAGTGTATGATTGGGGACGAAGAAAAACAACTTCAAACCAAAATATATTAACCAATAAAAAAAATCATGACAATTGGCAACAACTTGACACTCCCATCTTTCAAAACAGAAACATGAATAAAGTGACGCTATTCCGTTTAAATGAAAGCTGTAAACTTTGAAATAGAACTTTTTTTTCTTATTAAAAATCAAATGATGACATGGACCCTTCAAATAATAACTACATATAATCCTACAATGTTAGGGACACGTTGCGGAACTTAACTCTTAATAATCAGATGACATTGGTAATGTTTGATTTTTCTACTTAAAAAAAATACATCTAACCTTTAAAGATGTTCGGAAGACATGAAAACAGACTTACAATTTAATTCAATTATTGTATCGCACGGTAATAAATGGAATTATTGAATAACTGTATTCTTCATACATTGTTGTATTGAAGAAAAGGATTTCGAACAATTTGAAACACCTTACTGACAGTGTAGTTCCAACAAGAGACTCCCAGATAAAGACTTAACGTAAATTGCGCCGTAATTCCAAGCTGTCTGGAGAATGCAAGGATTGATGCAGCAAGACTACTACAGGGCTTGCAGTACCTTCTCCTCCCTACCTGGGATGATGTTTCCAGGTATGTACACGTGGTCACGTGGTCTCGCTATTAGCCTCCAAATGTGTTCTTAGTACATGTCTTTAGTGTATGGATCGCCAAGTTTGAATAATCTCAAATTTATACTAACGACCCAATTCTTTAAATTTTAAAGTTAAAACTCCAAAGTCCCGTAAAAGTACAAAAATATTTAGAGTTTACCTACACAATGCTTATAGCGTAGATGCCGATTAGCAATTTTATTTGTAACATTTTCATTAGCCCTACATTTCACACCCGTCGTCGACTAGTCTTTGAATCCAATTTTTACAAAAAATATTTCTATTTTTTGTGTGTCCGATTTATTAATGGACTTAAAAGAATGTAGACTTGTTGGCATTGTTGGCTACACCTGCCTTGCCATAACCACAGTTTTGTGTGCTGTGGTCCTTTATGAAGACTATACATTGTGCATTTAAAAATATAAGATAAGATACTTGGTAAAAGTTAGTAACACTTTTAGTTAAATTATAATATCGTTGAAGTTGATCTTCGCGCTATATGAGTATATTTGTTGCTCTCCCTTGAAATAAACATCTGTTAGCAGCTTCTTTCGAAAAAACGATACGGAAAGTTTTATGCAAAAAAAAAAGGATATATTATGCCTCCGAAGATCAGATGTATAAATTGATGATGAAAATATATTAAAGAAAGAGTTAGTGATGGAATAGTGCATTCTTTCCCAAACGCTAAGTCGCGACCCGGTACCGGGCTACGAAATCAATGTTACCGGGTCGCACAAAACAAACAAAAAAAGAGTTATAAACGTTTGTTTGATTATTAAAAATTTCAATCGAATTACCTTTAACCGTATAGAGCTATTTGTAATAATGAATCTACTTGTAGCTAAATCCTTTAATATAACTTAATATAACTAAAATATAACTTCGCTAGTCTCCATTATTGGGTCGAAATTCATAGATGTGTTACTTTAAGTATTGTATAGGGCAAAATCAATGTTAAGGGGTCAAGAAGTAGAATTATAAAAACAATATTTTCGAAAAACAAAAAAAAACAACTATGATATAGTGAATCAAAGTGTCCTTTACCTACTGACGTAGTGGGTGGGTTAACACTAAATTTGTATTTAACTAGTCTTGGTGATCCAATAATTTTATACTTTATACGCAATACACTATAATGTCATAAAACTTATCTTCAACACTAAGTGTTTGATTTGTTAATGCATCTTATTACCATTAACGTCGTGAACATTTTTTTTTTAAAGTTCATAATTTGCTAACCCGGCCTACTCACAAAATCGTAAAGGGTTAATATATTTATCTCTATAATGTTTGTGAAATAATACAAATCTATTCACTAGTAAAGTCCATTTTTTGTTTACTAACGTATAGTTCATACAGCTTGCATTCTATTTATATATCGGTAACTAATTCGTAATACGTCCTTATTTCCTTTTGTGTTTTGAAATATAAAACTATTAGCTTAATAGTAAATCAGTTGGAGACCGTGTCACTTCGTGCGCAAACAATCTCTGGTTCAAATCCCAAGATAGAACTTTAGCAAAAAAAAAAAAATTACATTGTTTTTCTTGTATATTAAAGACGTCTCTTGTGTTATTGTATATTAAAGACGTCTCTTGTGTTATTGTATATTAAAGACGTTTCTTTATCAATAAACGGCTAGACGACTTTACTTAAAGGGAGACCAGTATGAAACGGAACCACATTCTAAAAGTAGACAATGCTCGTTCTGCAAAAAATGCAAGGTGCGACAAAAAAAATTTAAACAAACTTTGTACAATCGCTGTGTGTAATTGATTTCTGCCAAGACTAACAGACTACAAACTTCTATTGTAGCTGAACAATATAAACCCACTTCTTCCACCCCCGCCGCCATCACCGCCCACTGTACTAGCATTCCAACTGTTATTTGTTCTAAGTCAACAATCTTTCACTTGCGCGAGGAAATGATTCTTTGATGAAGAAAAAAAAATCTGAATGATTAAACTAAATACATTTTGCAGTCTTCTTGTTTACATTTCTGAATGGTCTTATGACAATTGTATGTTACTGCTGCATTATTACACATTACTGCTAAGTGGAAGAATTGTTGCAAATAATCTTAACTTTTATTTTATCAACACCAATTTTAAAAAAAAAAGACAATTTAACAAAAAATCATAGTTGAATAAACGTGCACTCAGTATTATCTTGTTCTAACTACACATTTACATGTTTTCCATAAACCTATTTTACATGGAAAAAAAACAACACATTATGTCCTATTTCCACTTATCGACGTATTAATAGCTTCTCTGCTTTTTCAATACTTTATCAGTTTATCTTTGTTGTAGCTATAGTCTTTTAGTCTGTTAAAAACTTCAGCTGTATTTCTCTCAAAACTATATTCTGCTAACATAAAACAAGAAAATACTGAGAGGACGTTAAATCTGAAAGTGTTGTTAAGATTTTTATTTTATTTAAGAAGAACTAAAAGTTACCTTTGCAATAATCTCGTATAAGTATGTAATTAATTATATTTTGTTCATATTAAAATTAGACAAAAAACAACAAAGATAAATAAAAGTCAATTGAAATAAGTGAGCATTTTTCTTTGATGTCTAATAACTTGATAAAACAAATGCATGAATTGTATTTACACATTTAACTTCATATAACCATTGATAAAAGATGATCATGATATTAAACAGATTTTTCTAAAAAAAAATATGAAGATGCGAACGCATACAGTACTAGATTAAGGTCGTACTGTAAATGTCTAAAACAAATTCAGAAAAGAGTTGCAGGTTCCTAACTAGTGAATATTCACAACTGGCAAGTTGTGTTTCAGAATCATTAAACATAGCAAGAAGGGTAAAGAGCATAGTAGTTATAAATACGTACAATATGATTTAGAGATACACCAAACACACACACACAATTCGTACATTATGATTTAGAGATACACCAAACACACACACACAATTCGTACATTATGATTTAGAGATACACCAAACACACACACACACAATACGTACATTATGATTTAGAGATACACCAAACACACACACACAATTCGTACATTATGATTTATAGGTTCAACAAACACACACACACAATACGTACATTATGATTTAGAGATACAACAAACACACACACACAATTCGTACATTATGATTTAGAGATACACCAAACACACACACACAATTCGTACATTATGATTTAGAGATACAACAAACACACACACACAATACGTACATTATGATTTAGAGATACACCAAACACACACACACACTTCGTACATTATGATTTAGAGATACAACAAACACACACACACAATTCGTACATTATGATTTAGAGATACAACAAACACACACACACAATTTACAATCGTCAGTCAGCAATAGATATAGCTATACGCTTATGAGCTATCTTTCCTACCGAATTGGTATCCGGTGATGGAATGGGTTACCTGGACTAGCATCACTTTTAAATAATTCAATACAATAATCAAAATGCAAGACCAGACTCAAACAGGGGGATAAGCGTAGGACGCAATCATCTTCTGTAATAGAATGAGCGTATGTAACATACTAATAATAAATGAAAAAAAAAGGTACAACAAAACATCAATAAGATGTACTATTTCGCGCCATAGTAAACATTATTTATTACAGTCATGATATAACTTTAAAAAAAAAAGATATATTTGTTTTACCAGCTTCAATCTGTTTTTAACTTTATGAATAGAGCGAGTCTTTCACGTACTGCAAATATTTTGTTCATTGCACTTTAAAATCGGTAATTTTTCTTTTCAAAATAGCAATCCTAGGCTTTACACATTTTTAATCAATTTTTTTCTTCTCACTTTAAAAATCAGCTCAGAGATATTGTATGTTTGTGTGTGTTGTAGAATCCATATTATGAACTGTTTTCGTACAACTAAAAAACACTTTCCATTGCCTATATAAAATATTCTCAAGCAAGAAAAAAAAAAGTGACAACTTGTTATTTTTCCATCAACCAATCGGAATAAAGATTAATTTAGACACTTCCTGCCTCCAAGAAATGCAAACAGTTTCCATCGATATATCTCTCCCTCCACTCCCCTCCACTCCCTCCACTCCCTCCACTCCCCTCCCTTTCCTCTTTCTACTTTGCCCATACTCCCCTCCCTATCCTCCATCACTTCATCTTCAATATTTGCTGTGTCTGTCTCGGGGGCCTTGGGGGGAGTGAGTACGTCACATATCTGATGAGATGAATGAAAAGCGGTTCAACACTACACCCCCCGCTTCCCCCATTCTTCCAACCGCGCCCCCCAAGACGGCCCCCGTTTAATTTTTCTGGTGTTTATTTTAACACAAGACATACGTTTGTAGTGAAATTTTCATGATTGGTTTTGGGTCTCAATGTAGCGTCACGGGGCATCACAGGACATCACAGGGCATCACAGGGCATCAAGTGTCTATTCATTGATTTCAATTAATGAACTTTTATTCCACATGTCCATGTACAATGCTTTGTTATATTTACTTTCTATCATTATATGAATTATGAATACATATTATTCAGATATTTATTTGGGGCATTCAGATGTTTATGTTGCTATAGTGTTACATGGACATTCAGATGTTTATGTTGCTATAGTGTTACATGGACATTCAGATGTTTATGTTGCTATATGGTTACATGGACATTCAGATGTTTATGTTGCTATAGTGTTACATGGACATTCAGATGTTTATGTTGCTATATGGTTACATGGACATTCAGATGTTTATGTTGCTATAGTGTTACATGGACATTCAGATGTTTATGTTGCTATAGTGTTACAAGGACATTCAGATGTTTATTTTGCTATAGTGTTACATGGACATTCAGATGTTTATGTTGCTATATGGTTACATGGACATTCAGATGTTTATGTTGCTATAGTGTTACATGGACATTCAGATGTTTATGTTGCTATAATGTTACATGGACACCGAGTGGGAAAAAAGAATTAAGCAGCCCTAAGCCTTTAGCGTCACGTGGTCAGCAAATATCACTTTGACCAAGACACCTTTAATAAGGCGATTAAATTAAATATTATTTTCTGTCAGCTGAACATTAATCTAAGTGGGTCAAATATCTATCTATCTATCTATTTGTCTGTCTATACCTCACAGATTAAAGACTAGGTTAGTTAAAGGATTTTGGGATCTAGCCAAAAGGGCCGGACCAAAGTTTAAATGATATTCAAAAGCCTTATCAAAACTAAAGTTCTCAACGGTAAATTGTAAAAAAAAAAAAATCACTTGTATAAATAACAAGATAAAATAATTAGATCTAGACTAATTATTGTTTAGTTATATAATAAAAACACTAGATTATACAAATATGTGGGCACAAAAGATCAATTTAAAATGTATTAATGTAAGACACTGTATTGAAATAAAACTTTTGTCACTCTATGGACTTGAATACATAATATGTAAGACTGCGTTTGTCATACATTTAAAGACTTTGCTTGATTAGTTTATTTCCTTATCCCTTATGTGAGAATAAATGCATATAAGTACTCTTTGTTCTCAAGTGGCATCCGGGCATGGAATGGGTCGCCAGAACAAACCAGAAAATCCAGAAACTTAACATCATTTAAAACACTAATAGAAATGCCAGACTATACTCAAACCGCGGATGAGCGGTGGACGCAATAATCTTCTTTATAGAACTAGCGTCTGTAATGTATAATATAAGATTCGTTAGTTTATTTATCTGTTGGTTTATTTTCTAAATGATTTCACAGTTTGTGTCTTTATAGCTCGTACAGAGTTGTTGTAGTTTTTTGAAAGAAAGTTAGCGGCGTTTGAATAACAAGCATAGATTATTTTAAAAGTTTTTTTCTCTCACTAAATTAACGCATTTTAATAACTTTTGTATCGCTGATAGTTTAGTGGGTTTTTTTTTATAGAAGACACAATTTCTTTTTATAAATAGCCTACCAACTGAATATGTTATAACAAGTTTCGGCTTTAAAATTTTAATCAGAAAATTAATATTTGCGATAATTGTTTATACTAAATAAATAAATATATTGTGTTTTTTTTTTAATAAGAAAAGGTTACAAATGTTTCATGATCTTCAAAATGAATATGTTAAAATTTCACATCCCTAGACAAAAAAAATAAAATAATAAATACACCACACCTTGTAGGTCTATAGTTACAAAATAATTATCTTTTAGCATTATCTTATTGGTTTCAGATTAACAGATTCATGGCCTATTTATTTTACTTATAAAAGTAAAGAAAGTAATAGAACTAGTTAAAACTCTGGTCATATATTACTTTTCTTTAATGCAACAAATGCTTGTACGTTATTGACAATCAACAACCGATGATATTTTGGGTTAATCTTATTAGTCTTATAAATCTTATAAGTTACATACGCTACTTCATTGCAGTAGATTATTGCGTCCAATGTTTACCCCTGGTTTGGAACAATTATTAAGTTGTTTTTTTTAATGATGTTAAAATGTTGGCTTTTCTGGTTAGAGCAGGGAACCCATTCCATGCTAAGAGGCCGTTCGAGAATTACGAGAAATGTATATTATCGTGTTTGTTCTTTGTATAGAGAAAAAACAAAAAGGGTTAATCAATTTAATGTATTTTTGTATTCTAATAAACTATTGTTCTGTATTGCTATTGTAAGGCTGTATTGTGCAAGGCTACACATTGATGATCTATTTAGTATAGCTCCTTTGCTCTTTAAGTGAAAGTAAAGTGTCCCGTCGGACCAAATTGATCCATGGGGCTAGTAAGGCAGTGTTCACCAGTTTCGGTGGCCACGGCATACTAGGGGATTGTGTTGTCAGCACAATGCCCAGTCGCCTTTACTTTACCTCAACTAAAGTCAAATACCCATCAGAGCTGGTTAGACTCAGGGACATCTTCCAGACCCAAGAACCAATCCTAGCCTTCAAACAGGTTTCGAACCTAAAACCTTCGGTACGCCAGCCTGCTCGGCCACCAGGCAAAAATTTCTGCGCGTTGTACGCGAGGACTGTTGTTAGGTCTTAAATTCCTAGCATCGTATCTAATTATTTATTTGTAAAAAGATACTAGATGCATTAAGAACGGTAGGAAGATAATTTTTTTTTCGATTGCTTTTGAATATTTGAATAAAAAGACTAAATCAACTAACTTCAGATATACAGTTCAACCAGTAGGAACTTCAGTTGTAGTTTACTTGAGGCATACACAGTTCGGTCATTGTTTATATTGATAACAAACAATAGCATAACCAATTGTTATATATATATATATATATATATATATATATATATATAAAAAGAGTTAATTGATCAAGTTTCATAATATGTACAATCAAAATAAAATGTTAATGTCTTGCGGTCCTAAAAACAAAATATATTGTATGTATAATATAGAATATATATTTTCTAGACATAAATATTGGGAAAAATCGTTCTGATTTAAATCATGTTTTGCTTTCTGCGAGAGAATTTACAACCCAACCCAACCTCCATAAAGCTGGGGCTTGGTTTTACGGACGAGAATCTAACACATCACTTCCGCCCGTTGCCATGGCATCAGTTGCTTCCGACTTCCGGTTTCCGTCTTTCCGGTTCCGGCTAAAAATCCAAATAGAAGAGAGGTGCTGGGGAAAATGGGGTAGGGGGAAAGAGGGAGGAGAGTGTAGGAAAGAAGGAGGGAGGGAATATGTTTTCTAAATGAATAAATGTAGGAGGGATGGTTGTTGGGTAAAGATGAGTGAGGGAGCGGTCCCGACGGTTGTGTTATTGTTTTTTTTTCTTTCTTGGACAAAAATTGTTAGAGACTTCGGGCGTGGGATAAATTAGAGATTGGTGGTAGGAACCTGTAGGACATAGTGATACGATCGTCTCGGTGTGCTGTGACGTACTCACGCGTACTTTCTGCTTGTGCACTCAGTTTAAAACGGGCGCCTCATACGGCGGTTCTCCTTATCTTCCGATTTCGGTAAAAAGAAACAGGATTTTTTACTTATGGATCTTGGACTTATGTTATGATTATACATACCTATTAGTTTTAGCTTGCAATGACTTTTGTCATTCGTGAAAATTAAAACATCATATTATAACTTCACGCTTTATTAAACTGTGATGGACGTCAACGAATTACATCCAGGATAAACGAATTTGTGTACGCCCTTGTGTGTTTCTTGGTGGAATTGTGAAACTCTGTGTCTATTACATAATATAATATATTAGTTTTACTGAAATACTTTTAAGGCTAATATATAGATAGTTAATTCGGCTTTTGGGCCTACCAATATATCTACAGATCTATCATCAATATATTTATCTATCAATATCTATTTTTTATTTATTTATGTGTCTATCTTTTTATAGATGAATCTATCTACCCACCTACCTATCTATTGATGTATATATATAGATATCTCTATATTTATCTTTTATGTCTATCTATCAATTTATCTATTTAACGTTGTAACTATTTATCTATTAATTTATTTATTTATCTGTCTATGTATCTAACTATCTATTTTATTTTCCCCATATCTATAAATCTAGTTATCTATCTCTAACTTATCTATCTCTCTATCTATCTCTCCCTTGTCATTCTGAAACATTTTTCTACATACATCACACTCACTTCAGAGGTGCAGATTTTTTATATTTAAATCTAAATAGAACTTTAATGGTGAATAATCAAGGAAGGTGTATGTAAAGGTCACTCAACATAAAAAACAAGAACTGTATATGGTCCTCAGATAATTTACTGGAAACGATAAAAAACAAAGTCCAACTAGTACCGCATCTGCATATTTATTCCAAGACTGGGCGAAAAGTATTTTCGAGAGACACTCTAACCCTTAAACCATTTTGTAAATAACTCTTATTACAGTTCAAATTCAAAAATACTACTTTTTATTGTTGAAACGCCAGATTGTTGCAAACGATATAATATTGATGTACTATAAACAAATCTATCTTAGCTTATACATCAGACGCTCCTTCAATAAAGAAGCTCGTTGCGTCCAACGCTCATCCGCGGTCTAAGTTTAGCCTCGCATTTTTATTAGTGTTTTAACATGATGTTAAGTTACTGGGTTTTCCTGGTTTGTTCAGGCAACCCATTCCCATGCCCGGATGCCACTCGGAAGAAATAAATCTATGATCAAGTGAATAAATGTGTTTAAATTAGTATTGCATTATTTCCGCAAGGATGGATGGGTGCAGATCTGTTTATGGGTTGAAAAGATCGTATTATATAACTAGTTTTTATGCCCGTCTAAATGACGGCTTTATACAATGATGATCATTTGACTTATTCATTTGTTCCAGATTCCGCTTACAGTAAAAATGCATGGTCTCCACAATCTAATCCACAGACTCAAGGTAAACAATTTTAAAATGTATTTACATAGAAAAACGTGTAATTTTTGTTTTCTTACTTAGATAATGTTGGAGATAAAAATTTATATAAAAAAAGAAATGTTATAAAAAAAAACTATACATGTAACGTAATGGAGTATACAAATAAAACGAAATATACTGTAATGTTTTACCAAAGAGAAAGCTAGATGACGAAATGTAATAATAAAAACAACAATAAAAAATATCAATTTTATGCTGATTTAAAATTATAATAGCTATATCTTATGCAAAATAATAATAAGAAGAAATGTGACTCTATTCCATAAACACAGAATCTTACCTGGCATTAAAACCTTTGTTGGTTAATTCGTCAAAAAGCAAAAGTCATCAACCTTTCGAAATACATAGGAGCTATTTGACAAACCCACACGAACTATTGATGTGATGGAGGGGGGGGGGGATCTAGTTTGATTAAAATAATACAGGAACGACTTTCTATGCACCTTGGGCACATTTTCTAAAATGCCAGATCCCACCCGCTGGTCGTGGCTTCTTGACCGCGTGTCAAAAGTATAAATTGAAAAAAAAAATTCTCTCATTTATATATTTGAACAACGAGTCAATGAAAATTCATTCCGCTCATTAGTTTAACAATGTGCTTTATAGACATGTAAACATTAATACCTCGCTCTTTTGCGCCTCGAACTTCTGTAGATTTTTCTCTATTTCACGTGCTGTTTGCAGTACACACTTTTCATACAATTTCGTTTAAAAAAAAAAAATTAGTTTTAAAATTAATTTTCGCTTTAAAATAAAAATAAAAATGAAAAAAAAAAAACAAGAATCCTACATGGAAATAACAGACGTGTAATAAATAGCACATTCCAGCACAAGTACTGCATCCTTTTCCGACATATAGAAGTAAAGTACCATTCGGACCGAATTGATCATAGGGCCGGTGAAGTAGCGTTCACCAGTTTCTGTGGCCACGGCATACTCTAGGATTCTTAGGCCAGCACAATGCCCAGCCGCCTTTACTTTACCCAAATACAGTCAGGTACCCATCAGAGCTGAGTAGACTCAGGGACACCCTTCAGCTCCCGGAAAAAAATTTAGCCTTTGAAAGGATTTAAACCCAAAACCTCCGGGACGCGCAGCCTCGGCCATTGTGTCCCTTATACAAATAGTTAAACTTGTTTAAATACATTGAAATCATAGGATTATTGGATACTCGTATTAAGTTCTAATAATTTGTATATGTACATAAATATTTCCCCATATTTCGCGGCGAGTCTCAAAACGTAGTCGCCCGCGCGACATTCGCTGTATTGCTTTACGTGCAGAATAATTGTGTGTCATGCCTCAAATCAGCTTTTTATTATATTTTATTTATTTTTGTCTAATTTTTGTGCTTGTTTGTTTTAGATTCCACATTTCCCAAGCTCTCACTATCTGGGCCTCCTCCTGCTGTACCGAAACGTAAGTTGTTCTTTAAATAAATCTTCTTTCAAATATTCTGACTTTATATAAACAGTCACGGATTTCTTTAACTAAACGATTTTCTTCATGACCACCTTAGCTTTACAGTGTTTTAATTACTTATTACTAATTAGTTCTAATTACTATCAATATTTTAATGCTAATATTCATTTCATTTTTAAAACTAAAACTAATTGTTATAATTGGCAGCATAAAATACTCTTTTAATATGAACATTGTTTACCTCTATACGATTTTGTTGGGCACAGTGGCCGATTGGCAGCGCGTTCAGCTGGCGTACCGAAGGTCCCGGGTTCGAATTCCTGGTGCAGGCTAGGCTTGTTTTCCCGTGAGTCGAGGGTGTCCCTGAGTCTACCCAGCTCTGATGGGTACCTGACACTATAGTAAAGGCGGCTGGGCATTGTGTTGGCCACACATCCACTTGTATGCCGTGGCCCCAGAAACTGGTGAACGCTGTTTCATAATTTTTAAATCAGTTTGGTCCGACGGGTACTTTACTCAAGTTAAATATTGATTAGAAAGTTCTATTGTAATTAATTTGTTTTTGTTTCATGCTCGTAGCCTACTCCCCTTCATTTACGCCGGTGGGAAAGTCCAGTCTTGAGACGAGTATGCATGGACCCCAGTGGAGGCCACCACAAAGTAAGTAGACCTACCTATACACCTACAGGATCACCTCATTTATCACTTTTTTTTTGTTCCTATTTTTTCTTCCCGTCGTGGGTTACTAATAATCAGTTCACTATATAGATCTATTGCATAGGCCTACGTTATACCTGTAAATATACAGAGTATATTACTTTTTAAAAAATGCAGTCTTGCAACAATTATTCATAAACAATTTATTGTTGTTGTTGTTAACAGTTTCAACCGAAGTTGTCTAATAAATGTGATCTATTTATAGGTTATACTAACCCACTGACCCCAATATCAAAAAGCTCTCTAGACAACAGTCACGCTCCCTGGAGACCTCAAGGTAAGTCAACTATATTTTCGTTGTTACAATTCTAGTTCTTCTTGCTCATGAGATTTCAACTTTACTTGATCCATTGTAGACCCTATAACATATACCCATTGTGAATTAAATCACATTTTAGTATGGGAAAAACAGCGGCTCCGTAAAGTGTTAACCACGAGGTCTAAATATAATTTAACAGTAGTGTAGTGTTGATAGTTTAATGTGTCCATAAGCAGGGGCTGGGCCGGTTCGTCCATATAGGCAACCTAGACGAAGGCCTAGGGTGCAACATTTTTGGGGGCGCATAATCGAAGATTTTTTTTAATTTGGGGATTTAAACATATAAACTAAATTAAAGTTTAGTACTTCTGCGCGCTACTAGCATAGGCAGACGAGTTACTAGGTAATGACAGGCGAAGGGTATTTTATTTAAGTTGTCTTAGAAAATGGAAAAGTATGCCATAACACTACTCAGTTTGTCCCCGCCGAAGACATTTTAATGAGGGCGCAGAATTTGTTTTCCCCTACGTCGTCAAAAACCTTGACTGCAGGGACGATAGGCCTACCATTAAATTTTATTAAATTACTAGGAGCCGTAATGAAAAAATTATAACTTTCATTCCAAATAGCATAAGATAATTTTAGCTAAGTAAATAATGTTTGGGAAGCTTATAAATGAAAACAGCGTTCCAAGCGCAAATAAAACGAAAAGGATACGCAGTGAATACGAAAAGGATACGCAGTGAATACGAAAAGGATACGCAGTGAATACGAAAAGGATACGCAGTGAATACGAAAAGGATACGCAGTGAATACGAAAAGGATACGCAGTGAATACGAAAAGGATACGCAGTGAATACGCACATCTACCCAACGTAGCAAGCCCGCTGTCGCTACTATGATAACTTGGTACAAGAGAGCAATATCACCGAGGGCGATATTATCGTTTCGACTCTTGGACGGAGTATCACTGCACCATCCTTGAGTCATTTCAAAACTCAAAAACTAAACGTAGCTTACACCCTAACAGCACATTATCATATATTGATTCAAAATCGGCCTCGATTTTGTGCCAACGTTTAATTCTAGTCCAAATCTTGTTGAAAAAAATAGGCCAATATAGTTTGCTGTTAGGAAATAAAGTATCCAATTGTAAAATAGATTCGAATATTGAAACATAGCCCAATGCTCCAATAGATTGAAATAGTATTCGCATATCTACTGAACGTAATTACCTTTCTTATCTTATCTTATATATTACAGACGCCTCTTCTATGGAGAAGCTTATTGCGTCCTACGCTCATCCGTGGTCCGAGTCTAGTCTTGTATTTTTATTAATGTTTTAAATGATGTTACGTTAGCGGTTTTCCTGGTTTGTTCAGGCAACCCATTCCATGCCCGAATGCTACTCAGTTCATTATACTGAACTTTTAAACTCTTTTTTATTATTACCCTGATATATATGGTCTATATAGTTTCACACAAAATTTTCTCGTATTGAATTTTTCTTAATGGTATTAAGCTATAATATTATATTAACATACAACTGTGTCATTAAACCGCCGCTCGTATATATCATTTTGTTTTAGAGGTTTTCTTTTATTAATATATCTTTCGGTAATTTTTGTTTAGACTTTAGACGATAGCCATAGACTATGTGTGTCAGTCTCTGTGGCAGCAAGGGAGATTATTAACTGCACAGAACTTCCCTATCTAACTTATAACACTGACAATTAATATGAGCTCCGTAGAGCTCTCTACCTTAAAACCGATTGGACCTAAGTTCAAAACCTGCTCCTTTTGTTTCACTGCGTTCAAAGTTCGACTCTATTTTATGAGTATTTAATAAATATCATATTTACACATTTTGTAAACTCGTAATTTTGTGCATGTTTAATGGATGTACATGTTGCGTAGGAACGTTCCTTTTTTTTTTTTTTACGCCTTTTTATGTAAGTCTATGTACATATTTTGGGATACGTCTTACTATGTATGTAGGCGGCACAGTGGCCGAGTTCGGCTGGCGTACCGAAGGTCTTTAGGTTCGAATCCTGGTAAATCAGGCTCAATTACATAAGCAGCGAAACGAATATTATTTTCTTTGGTTTTAGTTTCTTTTTTTTTTTTTTTTTTTTATAAACGACAACATTTACCACAACAAATAATGACGCGTAACTAAAACAAACAAACTGGCAAACACATACGCAGGCATCTTTTAACTTACAACAACAGTCACACACCCCACCCACGCACACACACACACACACGCACTCAAACTCAAACGCGCATAGAGTGACAAGCACTCACATAACTTCCTCGCTACTCAAAGGTTATACGACACCAAAAAAAGTCGCCTTCGTGAACCGGGAAGGGGGGGGGGAACCGGAACTGCAGTAGAAGCCATATTAGAAAAAGCTTTTAAAACGAGGCTTTATAGAAAAGAGCATCGATGTGTACTCAACCCTGGGTTTTCTTTTCCGCTCGCCTTACTCTTTCTAATCCCTCCTCTAGACCGTCTCTCTCACTCTTGTCACTTTTCTTCTCCCTCTCTCTCTCTCTCTCTCTCTATTTATTATTTGTTTGCGGTCGATTTCATTTTAAGTGCTTTTGTCAATAAAGTATCCCACCTCCTTGCTCACCCCCCAGCTCCACAAAACCATTTTTTTCTTGATCTGTTTTTCCTTCTCTCATGAAAATATATTTTAAAAAAGTGGCCCGTGGAGAATAGAAAGATTTGGAGCGAGAGAGAGAGAGAGAGAGATAGGTGGGTGGGGGTGGGAGACTGGGAGGTGTGGCGTCTATAAACAAATCAATTTACGAATGGGGGGGGGGGAGAAGGAAAGGGGGTTTCAATGCCCATTACGTAATTCTGAAAGAATGTTTTTGGTTTCTACATGGTATGCAAAGATTAAATAAAAGAAGTAATTAGTTGGCTAATAAAGATGTAGTATAAACTCTCTTTTTTTTTTCTAAACAGAAAGTTCTTTTGTTAATCCGTAGTTTAAAGACCAGTTGTGGGATTTCATAAGATAATGGTATTGGTGAAATTTGTTGACACCAAAGACTAGAGTCGATATCTCTCTGTCAATTAGTTAATAGTTCATTTTAGCTAGATTTATGCTATGGGACTCAAACGCTATGGGTAGGTCTGTACCATTTGTTAACCTAAGACTGAACACGGCCCGGGATATTACATAATTATTGTTTTGCTGTTGGAAATTTTTTATTGCCATTTCGGGCAACCCATTCCACACCCAAACACCACTGAAGTAGACGGATAAAGTATATAGTTTATCAGTCTTTGTTGCTCTTTGTTTTTGTTCTTTAGCTCCGATATAGAAATAGTTGATGGGTGGAATATACAATAGACTGGACATGTGATTAAACTGACCAATGGTCAAGTATATATTTAAAATCAAATGTCCGAATCGTAAAGTAAATGATCCCCTATTAATGTCTTGAATCCAGAATGTCTAGCGTCAGGATACGTTAAAACCCTTGCAAATCCTGACACATCATCTTAAAATCGGACTTTATAAACATGACCCCGTCCCCCCCCCCCCCAACCCCGTATCACGCCTTGCGAGTGAGTCGACTTCATCAAATTTGTGACCGGAGGAGAGTTAGGGCGCATGAGATGGATGGGTTTGATGGTGGTTGGGAGGAGTATGGGGAGGGAGAGAGGGAGGGAGTAGGGGAGGGAGGGGGGAGTGTAATGGCGATTGAGGTAATGGAGAAAGCTACTTTAAGAAAAAAATCCCTCTCACCGCACTTCACACCCTCAATCCCCCACTCCTCTTTCTCCTCCCCATGAGCTGCCTCTGTCTTGTCCAGTGGGCGAAGATTCAATAAAGAGAAATATTGCGCTTGTCCTGCAAAGACGTGAGAGGAGGGGAGGGGGAGGTGATTGGAGTACGAGGATGGAGGAGCGGGGGGGGGGGAGGTTAGATCGGCTTTTTTAAACCTTTGATCGACTGCTATATGCGTTGGCCAAAGATCGAGGCTGTGATTTGGTCTGGCTGCCAGATTCACTGAGCTTTATGGCTTGTGACAAGACGTTCACGTCATTGTTAGTTTCAAACATTTATTTAGTTTTTGTCTTGTTTGTTCAAAGGGTAATGAATGGGCCGTATTGCTGCTGAGAGTTGTAAATTACAAGTCAGTCATAAAAGATTGACTTGTATAAGGGGCAAGGGTGTTAACTCTCAGCAGCAATACGGCCCATTGATTCAAACAAAACAAAACGAAAATAATTAGTTTATAGGTTAGTGAGTGTCCTCCATTGAAAACTAGTGTCTGACAAAAACTGCCGACGCGTCTGCATCTTTGTCTTGTCTTCTGATTACAAGCTACAGGCCTGACTTTGTTGCTGTTACTTATTTTGGCCATAGTGAGTTACACAAATAAATTGCTCATATTAATTTAAGAAGTACTGTTTGAAGCCTGCATAGCAATTTTGTCGCGCAAATCAAATGCTCGCGCGCGTATATATTGTGTATTTGTGTGAGTGTGTATATAAATGTGTGTGTGTTTGTGCGTGTGTAAGTGTGTTTGTAAGTGTGTTTGTAAGTGTGTGTGTGTTTGTGCGTTGTTGAAAAGAGCTACACTTACAATTAAAAGAAAACAACATTCGATTGAAGTGGATGAGGTTTGTATTGGCCACACATTACCCTTGTATGCCGTGGCCACGGAGACATGGGAACGATGTGTCCCTTGCCCTATGTACCACATTTGTCTGTAAGGAATACTTACTTTACTCCTATTCAGAGATCTACTTACAAAATTTAAACAAGAACAACATTCCTTTAGTTGTAAGAGTAATAGCTTGGCTATTAATCTTACACCTTCGTGGGGTCTATAAATACTTCTTTTTCTAAAAAAATATACAAAGAATCATTATAATTGTAAAAAATTATACTTATCTTAGCACAAGTTTATTACATTTCATTTGAAATATAGACTTTTTATGACAAAAATATTGTATCTTTACATCAAATGATATTTTGATAATATGGCCATCTGGAGAATAGGGCCAAATGTGAATTAAAGGGATCCGGTCAATCTTTTGCTAGTTCCAATTCCTCTTGCAGCGGCTGTTGAAAATTACTAGTATAGTTTGTTAATACAGTAGGCCCAGAGATCTTCAACCTACGGCTCGCGTGCCATACTTGGCCCGCAGAGCGATCGTTAATGGCACGGGGAAAATTCCCAAATATGCAATTCAAGCCTCTTCAACGAGAAATTTAGTGGTAGATCAGGATGACTTCTAGGCTGTTGACACGCTGAATGAACTAGAAATCTCGTGTTGGAGAAATTATTATCTAAAAGGTCTCCACCCCTACACCATTTTTAAACAGTGTGGTTTTTGCTTTTTTAATGGTTTTAAAACATTCTTCCAATTTAGAGTTTTCCATTTTAAAAAAAAAAAGAACTCTTCAACTTTTTAAGTTCAAGTGAAATAGATGAATTAATTATTTTTATTATTTATTCAAATTATATAATATTTGTTTTAAATTTTGGAGCAGTTAGAATTTTGACCAACTACGACTCAGCTTTATTTCCTGGCAAAAATAAAAATAACAGGCAAAAAAATTATATCCCAAGTGCGCACCTATGTCCACCTTTTTATTCTAGTTATTTATTCAGTTGTATTGTTGAAAAAGGCCCATTTATAACTTTACTCAGAAGAGGTCTACAATAACTTTTAGTGGAAGATTGTCTTGTTATGGGCTTTTTTTTTTCTTTTGCAAATTTCATTTAAACAGAAAAGATGAAACGCTACAAATGATATGCTCGCGTGGATAAACTGTGTTTTACTGGGGGAAAAAAAAAGATTTAGAAATAAAAAGATTTAAAAGATGAAAGGAAATTCAGATTGAAGGAACAAAAACTTCTGTAGCTACACGAACATTTTCTGGGCTTATGTCGAGAGCTGGAGTCTAAAGTTGGCAGGCGAGGGTGGGGTTGTGGGGGCTGGTAGAGGTTGGACGTAGAAGTCGGGGAAAGAAGGGCAGCAACGTTCTGCTGACACGAGAGAAACCGGAAGTCATCAAGAAAGAGAAGAAGAAAATGATAATAAAATAGAGAAAAACGGACAGAACTAATCGATAAACTGACTGTAGAACTTGACCAAGTCTTTGCCCAGAAATCTGTCCACTTTAAATCAGCCCACGTGATAAATAAAAATCAGCCAATGAGTGAACGGGAAAGAAAAATAAGCTTGAATTCGTTATGTTGATGGAGTATGTCAGTTCAGAAACCTCTCACCCCCACCATCCAGCCACCACCCAGCCACCACAACTCGCCCCCCTCCCAACCCCTGTCTTTCTTTTTCTCAATGCCCGTATTCTGAAAACTATTTGTCCCTTGTATATAATATTGAGCGCAATTGATCTTTTGAAAAAAACAACTTCAAGACATTACAAATAAAGACGCATAAGAAAACAAATGTAATCAATGCTTTCAAATAATATGTTGCTTTAGACTTTAGACCGTTATTTTACAGGAGTCAAAAATATATTTAAAAAACGCGAAAAATATATGTAAAAGACGTGTAGGCCATATTTGTGATTGATATAGTCTATTCTCTTTTAAATTCTCTTTGACAATTATTAAATGAATGTAAAACAACGTACAAACGTTGAAAATCACGCACATATTTATACATTGAAGCTAGTTACAAAATATTGAAAGGTTCTAGATTGAGTATAAATATAAAGCAAGTTAAATTTAAATAGCCAGAATTCTTTACATATTAATAGCAATTTCTGAATGATTTAAAGTGTGTTTGTAAGATTGCAGGTGTTCTTATGTTTAAATGAAATAAATAGCCGGTGATGTCAGGCGATAATCTTTCTTACGTTGGGGCTATCTTGGACTTGTGACAGATTAGGCTAACTGTTCTAAGAGGCTACGAAATGTCAATGTATTTCAATAATATGTATTGAATTGAATCAAACACTGCGAGCCATAAAAGAACAGTCTAAATCAGTTTCTAATAATAATATAGAGATGTTGTGCGGTCACCGTAAAGTCTGTGAAATTATTTTTTCAATCAATTTTAGACAAATTAACATTTTTGTGATCCGTTTATTTTTATACTTCTACTTCGTGACCAACTATTTCTATAATTCACCCATATTGCTAGTCTTTATGTACCATATAAAAGATAGGAATCTTCACATATAAGATTCACCCTGTAAATTTGCTCACTACCCCTCCCCCCCCCCCCAAAAAAAAAAAAAAAAAGATAATTTATAATACTACGCTTATATAATATTGTTATCAGTTCCGTTTGCTCTGAAAATAAAACCTTCGTCTACCTTTCGAACTTCTTTTGTTTCTTTTAATAAAAAATGATATTATTTTATATTTCACACTTTATGAAATTCATTGGAAACCAAATTTCATTTTTTTATGACAAATACAAAGCAATTACCTTAGTTTTTCATTTTTTTTTCTTTTTAACCCAACAGGTTCTGGGCAGATTCAACTCTGGCAGTTCCTTCTGGAGCTTCTCTCTGACTCAGCCAATGCCGCTTGCATCACGTGGGAAGGCACCAACGGGGAGTTCAAGCTGGTGGACCCCGACGAGGTGGCACGGAGGTGGGGTGAGCGCAAGTCCAAGCCCAACATGAACTACGACAAACTGAGCCGGGCCCTCCGGTACTACTACGACAAAAACATCATGACCAAAGTGCACGGCAAGCGGTACGCCTACAAGTTCGACTTCGCCGGGCTCGCGCAGGCCATGCAGCCCTCCAGCACTGACCCGTCGGCGTACAAGTACCAGCAGGACTTCCTCATGTCTTCGTACCAGTACCATCACCATCACCACCATCACCCACACAACCAGAAACTCAACTACCTGAACCCGCACTCGCCCATCTCCAACGCGGGGCCGCCCAGTCTCTTCCCGCCGCACACCGGCTACTGGCCCGGCAGCCCCGGGTCCAACCTGTACCACAACATTCCCAACCACGCGATGCCCACACACCCCGGGCACATGGCGCCACCCCTGGGACCTTACTATCCGTACGATAGGTGGGAAGCCTGACCAATGGCTAGTAAGTATGACTCACCACAGGCGTAGAGACTAGCCTGGCTCATTCCGGAAGTAATCCTGGACTTATCTGAAAAAAAACGTCCATTTTGTTTAGGGAAGTGAACATTTGACCTACTTAAGGATCACGTGACACTTTTAATGGACTTCTAGCATCTTCAGAAAAAAACGCCTAACTTTATAAACATTTTCCACGCAAACAAAAAATCCAAACAAAAACTATATTTCAATATAAGAGTGCCTGTAACAATATCTTCAATATTATGTGTTTGAAACTTATTATTTCTGAGTGTAAGACAAAGGTAATGGTTTTTCTCAACACGGTAGACCTAGCGCTGGGTAAACATGAACAGTTTTCGGAGGTTACTAAATGAATGTCCTGATTTCGTTGACCCAGAAGCTCGAGTTGAAACCTAATGGCTGCCAAATACTGTTTAAATCTCATTCACAAAGTGTGAAATGTTAAATTATGTTTTTTTTATCTACCAATAATATTTTGTCTAATTTCAAAGATACACAACAAAAAAAAAGATTATAACTTGTTGTTTGAACACATTTAAATTTATCTGTCAAAAGCTAAAAAAAGAAAACTTATTGCCGAGAATGAGAAAGAAAAATCATTGATTGAAATGGCTTATAATTCTTACTCCCGCTAGTAGTTAGATACGAGCATTTCCATTGGATACCACTGCATGGGACCACGCCTTATTGACAAATCGTGTTTTGGGAAAACTCACATTTTAAAATACGCTAGCGGACTATATAGGTATTTCATTTCTTCTGTGGTACGATGTATGAGCTAATGTATGTATATATATATATATATATATATAAAATTGTTACCGAAATGTAAGAAATAGTTGTTATCACATTGACCTTTGGCTCTTTTTTATAATACAAAACGCTACCAAAATTATAGTTTCAATATGGTGTCAAAATAAGTAAATTATCCCATGAAAACAGTGTTGATCCGTAAGGCGGCATAAGGCTAGTGCAACAGCATTCACAAGTGTTTATGACCGCGATATACAAAGGGTTTGTGTGGCCATCCTCCCTTTAATTTCGCCCAGCCAATATAAAGGCAAAATAACTACAACACCAAAGTTAAAGGTATAATAATATTATTTGTTTTATTTAATCTTGTGTGCAGAAATACAATATTTTGAAAAGGTGAACTTTTAAATAGGTAGCTTACTCTTACATAATGTCATTAAAAAATAGATTATATTTATCTGTTATTAAGCTGTTATTTGTTTTAATCCTACTATTCTAGTCCGGAAAAAAGTTATATTTTTTTGAAAGAACAATATACAGCGCATTTGTACAAGGTCGTGCCAATTCTATTCTTGTTATTTGCCAAAACACAAAAAGCTGACTGTATGGCTGTATGACTGTATACCTGTGGCATATCTATAATTATATAATGTGTTGATTTGGTACTAAATATATTTGCTTATCTGGTCCAATTTGTACATTTAATTTTGTTTTGCTTAATAAATGTGTGTTTTGTTTTACAAATATATGTCTGAAATAATTGATATCTATATTCTATAAATATTTTTTGTACAGTCAACTGAATCACTCTATTTATGTCTTTGAAGAAACTATTTTTGAAAATATTAAAATTTATTGATGAAAATCAAAATTTTTAAAACAAAATTCCTTTTTGTTTGGCCTTGATTTTATTTCATTTTTTGTTTTGTTTAAATCTATGTTGATTTTCTCGTTTAAATGATAATAATTATGTATGACTTGATTGGATAGAATGCAGTCTTATGCTTCAAGAGTGTGTCGAGTTTACAAAACAGATAACTGACTCTGAATTTGAAGCTTGCGAAACTGATTGTGAAATTGATATCAAAAGTGAAAAAAAACGTTTTGGAAAAGAATTGTGAAATGAAAATAAAAGGGTTGGTATCTTAACTTTTATATTACAGGCGCTTCTTCTATATTGAAGATTATTGCGTCCTACGCTCATCCGTGGACCGAGTTTAGTCTTTCATTTTTATTAATGTTTTAAATGATGTTAGTCATTGGTTTTCCTAGTTTGTTCAGGCAACCCATTTCATGTGCAGATACCACGCGGGAAGAAAGAGTACTTATGTGAATTTGTTCTCGCAGAAGGAATAAGGAAAGTGTTTTTGTCCTTTTTTTATCTGAGCATTGCAACAGGTTGTTAGTGTGCTGTATTTTTAAATTAGTGTTTAATGCCTCATGTATAATTACTACTTTACACCTTGCCATTCTGTCTTAAGTGTTTCTAGGTTTAGTGATTTAACTTCTGGTGTTACTCTTGTCATTTGTGAATATTCGCTAGCGCTTTTCTGAATTTGTGAAACTAATTGAGAAACTGTCTTTTACGGTTTAAAATGGACATAAACGAATAAACGAATAATCTATAGATTTAAAGTATAATAAATGTTTTAACTAAACAAAAAGGTTACAATTTCCCATCGTCAAAAAACGTTACTAACACTAGCTTAAGAAATAATTATACAGCCAATATTATACAGCGTATAGCCTATTGTTGCTCATAAAACTTATAGCTCATTATGCGCCTCTTATAAAATAGGGCCTAAATCTTATACTGCACAGCTTATAGCGAACACAACTTTTAGTGTACATCGTTTGGTGTAGATTCATTTTGTGTGTGCGTGTATTTGTGTGTGTGTAAGTGTAAAGTGTGTGTGTGTAAAAGTGTTTCTGTGTGTGTCGGTAAGTGTGTAAGTGTGTCTGTGTGTGTCTGTAAGTGTGTCTCTGTGTGTAAGTGTGTGTGTAAGTGAGTAAGTGTGTGTTGTCAGGTAATTAAACCCATCCTAAGAACCAACACAGATCTCTGGCAAAATAATCGATTTCTGTTTGAGTTGAAAGAGTAATTTAATGTCCTCGATTCTCCACACGTTAAATCGATGAATTCTTGTCTTGTTGCGGAAGTCCGTTCCGTAATTCACTTCTACGATTTCTTTTTCAAAGGCACCACAGTGTTTGATAACATCCCCCGACCCCACCCCATTCATCCTCCATCAGTTCTTTTTGTTAGTTTGTTTTGCATTTAGCCTTGATTAAAGACAAAAATATACAAAGTATATTCATATAGATTATAGACCTAGACTCTATCTCATTGGATAAAATAACTGGTTGCTTTTAAACTTTGTTTTTGTTTTGTTTTTAAACATGTTTAAAGTAACAAAATATACCGCAACTAGTGTCCAATGTGTTCCTAGATAAGTGTACAATTTTTATAAAACAAAATATCAACATTAAAAATAAAAAAACAAAAACGACACAGCTTACAGCATGCATAATAATAATAATAATAATAATTCTATTTGTAAAGAGCTATCATTTAACATTGAGCAACAAACAACTTTGAACCCGGATTAAATTCTGTTAATATAAAGCCAATTAATAAATAATCGTATAACTTTACAAACATAGGATAATGCAAATGAATGTATGCATTAACCGACCCAATATAAGAGTAAAACAGTAGGGCTCTAAAAAATGTTTTCAAAAGCTTACAAGACCTAGTATAAAGAATACAACAGATCGCAACTATCACAGAGATCGTTTACAATCCAAATTGTATACAGTATGTGAGAGAATTTTCCAGGGCGATTAACTCCAAAGTTACTTTTCAAAAAATGTATTTTAAAGACAATAGCAACAAACAAACCAACAGCAATATAATATTTGGTGTTTATCTGTTTATTAGTATTAGTATATGTTAACCCTTCCTGTACCGACCTACTTTCTATCTGTGATCTTCAGTCCCGCTATATACGCGCCCGGGACTGTAAGGGTTAATAACATATATAAAAACTAGACTCTATTGATCTCAGTAAGGGGATACATTATATTTGATTTTCTCGGCCAACAAAGTTTTGCTGTATTTTAAGATTATTTTCAGAACCCTTTTAGAACAACAAGAAATGAGACAACAGCTAAAAATCAAACAAAAGTATGAACTCGGTGAAATGATATACGTTTATTGGGAAAGGTAATAGCATTGGCCTTTTGTTAAATTATAATATATTAGCCTTTCACTCAAGTAGAAGAATCAGTTTAGGATGTGAAGACATGCGTCTAAAATGTACTTCGGCCAGTGCTGTTTATTTCAGCCCTTTTCTCAGTGTACCATGGATTTATAACTTGAAACTTATGTCATACATTTAGACTATCTACCACTTGACTCCAGATTTGAACTTTCAAACAAACAGTGGTCGTCTGCAGCCCTAAGACAAAACAAACAGGATCTGAAGGATAATAAAATTAATTCTAGACTATAGTCTATAGACTATAGACCATGTAGAGGATCTTTACGACAACCACGCCATTTAAAATCCAGTGCAATTACTTCAACACCTTGTGTCGATAATAAATGAATATTATTAGTCTTTAAACAATGTATGGACGACCAGGGCCGGACTTAGACTTGATGGGGCTCTAAGCTATTTGATATATGGGGCCCTTTATAGGGTTATATGTGAGTGTCAAATATGATTTTCGGATACCTAGAGGGTTAAACTGAAATACAATTAATTAAGAAGTAAGCTATAGACCTATAGATAGTGACATAATAAATCAAAGTCTATAATAAGATGGACCGCTTGCTTTGATATTTCGAGATCTGCTATTTGATAACTTGAAACACTTAGTTTCGGAATTTCCGATCGCACTAAGTTCTCTAGACTTTGGAAATTGCTATGATTTGCTCAATAGAAAATTAAGATTTAATTCGAAAGTTGTATACAGCGGAAACCTTTAATGCAATTGTAGGAGCGTAGCAGTCATTCATGACAGCCTTATTGGTTGCGTACGGAAAAAAAGAACACAAAAAAGAACAAGCGGCCCATCGTATTATGGTATTTGAATAAATCTTTAACTTAAAATCATTTTTATTCATAACAACCTTAAAAATGCAAACTCTGGTAAAAGGAAACAAATGGCTAATTATCTAATCTCTTGACACATGTTATAAGGATTCAGGAATTAGATTAAAATATAAAAATTTTCTTTTTTCAGAGCAAAGTCACTGATGACATTATCAAATGATAAACTGTGTTTTCTATGTACATAAGACTGTGGGAATATAATTTATATTGAGTCATTGTTGTTGTTAACGCCTGATCCTATGTTCCAATTTTTTTTATATGGCTTGCTAGAAAAGGATCAAATTTTGCTGTTAGTTCCAGTAATCCAAGGAAATTTCCATTGTGAGGAGAACCAAATTTTAATGTTACCTTATCTCCTCTTAAAGGTGAACCACGCTCTTCCATAGTAAGCTTGATTATGACTGCCAGAACTCGTTCAGAACATTTTTTACAGTACTGCCGTTTATTTATATATTTATATAATGATTCTGCATTATATTTAAGTATATATGACAATTGTACACGAACAATTTTGTTTGGGGGCCCCTAAGAAAGTGGGGGCCCTAAGCTATAGCTTGTTTAGCTTATAGGTTAATCCGGCCCTATGATGGACGACACAATATTATAATATATGATGGATTTATATCTGTGAAATAAGCTTATAAATCACTTATAGCTATACAAAAGTTAATTAGTGAATAGTCGGGTCTTGAAAAGCAATGTTTGGAAACTCTGGGATCTAAATAATTTAATTTGAGGTTTTACCTTCACTATTACAACAAAAAGTGTTTTTCAACTGTATGGATACTGTAAAAAGTTTCAGTTATAAAATTGTTATATTATTTATTTACTAGATCTGAAAGTTCCGAATTATGTATTCTATAAATCACTACTAAAATTGCTTAAATGCAGCTATGTGATATTATTGTGTATGTCTTCGTGAACATTTACTGATAATATACAGTAACAAAATGTTAGAGTCCCCAGGTGATCACTGCCATTTCTGGTGTTGTTTTTTTTTTACCGAACCTTGTCATTATTGTCTGGAAATTATAGAACACATGTAAAAATACGGTAATGAACGTTATTTCAGAATTCATACCAAGAGCGGCGATGGAAGTTTTCTCTCTTTGTCTCATTTCCTTGAATATACGCTTTTTTTATGTATTTTCCTTTGACAATTTCCACATCAGGAAAATGGAAATCAAGCAAAACATCGGGTCAAAATAAAGTAGCAACATAAAGAAATGAGGAGTCGACGGAAGGAAACCAGAATTAAGAGAAATACAGAGGCATGATGGGAAAGGCAAAGAGTTAAAAGGGAAAATTCAGAGAGAGAGAGAGAGAGAGAGACAAGTACACAGATGGAGAGGGGGGGGGGGTGATAGGAGGGCCCAAAATGAAAGAGGGGTACAGGAAGAAATCCAATTTTCTCAACTCCCGATAAACTCGCCATTTCAAGAGTATCACGGGAAAAGGGAATTAATCGTGGGCTATTTCTCTTGTTGGGGTGTTCCTGGGGAAACAGAGATAGAAATCTATTGAATAGAAGCCAGCCATTGGGATGGAATGCCTTTTCATTTTTTTTTTAAAGATGTTTCCTTTTTTTTTTAAGTCTGTCTGCCATTAAGTGTTTTTTGTCCATAACATTCACCCCTTTCCACCACCGCTCTTTCTCTACAGTTTGTCTGCAGGCTGTTTTCTTTCCGGCCTTCTGTGTTTCTTTTTTAACGTATGTACATATTTTATAAGAGTAATATAATATAAAAGATCTAGACCTATATTTCTGTTTGCGAACTTGTGGTGGATTTACGCCACTTTTGTAGTGTTTGTTGTGGTTCTGGAGTCCTATAGAGACAGACACGTCTTGGTCCATACGTATGATATGCGAGTGCTAGACATATTCAAAATTGGGCTGGAGCAGACTTTGCATGTTGTTGTTATTTCTTTGTTGCTCTTTTCTCTTCAGCGATAAGTCGAAGCTTTTTTTTTTTCTCACCAGCATTAAAACAACCGTGTATGGTGCTTTTCTAGCTAACATGTTATGAGCTAATCACACTTGCAGATGTCTTTAAAACTGAGCTGTGGACAGACAGTCTATTGTTTGCCATTGGAAAAGTTATGCGCAGAGATAGTCTTTTTGGGATTCTTCTGTATTCTATATCCGTCCCTTAGACTTTAGCTATCCACCTGAGATGGCATTGGCGGAGAAAGGTGAACATGCTGGGTAGGTTCTTCTGGGTAGATTCGTCTGGGTAGGCTCGTCTGGGTAGGTTCGTCTGGGTAAGTTCGTTTGCGGAGGTTCGTCTGCGGAGGTTCCGCTGGGTATATTCGTCTGGGTAGGTTCGTCTGCGGAGGTTCGTCTGGGTAGGTTCGTCTGAGTAGTTTCGTCTGTGAGATTCGTCTGGGTAGGTTCGTCTGCGGAGGTTCGTCTGGGTAGGTTCGTCTGAGTAGTTTCGTCTGAGTAGTTTCGTCTGGGTAGATTCGTCTGGGTAGGTTCGTCTGCGTAGGTTCACTGTTGGTTTTCTCGACCTTCCAGATGTTGCCGAATATGTGTATGAGACAGAGCATGTGGAAAGAACCAAGTCTTTTTTTTTTATTATTTAAAGGTGTACAAGGTCCAGGTTTCGCTGGCATACAGAATATTGCTAACCGCACATGAACTGTTCACTAACAATATTTGTATTGACGGTCAGCATCTTGTTGTGCCATACTCTCTGTGATGTTCTAGACCGTAGGTTCTCAACGGGGGCGATATTGCCCCCCCCCGGGGGGCTGTGAGAAGCTTTAGGGGGGGCGCTGACATTCCCAAGGGCAAGTGGGTAAAGGCAAGTTTATCCATTCATTCACAGATCTATTCAGTCATCAATTAATTCATTTAGCCTATCCATTCATTAACAAATTTTTTCACGCGTATATGAGGCTGTCTTTATAGACCACGTGTTATTTATTCCAAACTTTTTAATTTAAAAAAAAATCGGAAACACAAGCTTAAAGAGAAGACCCACTTATAGCTTTGAATGAAGTTGCAGGTACAAAGGTACCTGATATATTTTAACACCTCAGCTATTTGAATCGATTAGTTTTTGGAGGATGAAATGTGAGGTAAACGCAAATGCTGCTAAATATCTGATATCCCCCAACAGTGTGTATGCCTACATATTAATATATTAAAAAGAAATAGGAATCGCAGTGACTTTTCGATGAAGTAGGGGTCTGTATTTGGCAAATATAGTGTGCGGCCCGCTGGGTCTGTGGTTGGTTCACCGGACTGTTAACCCTGCTGACCGATCACTGTCGCCCTAACATCTGCTAATATTAATGGTATTTTGATCTCAGTTTATCCGAGTAGTCCTTATTCCTTAATGTGTTTTAACCCGTAATGAAAGAAAGGAGATCGATATAGTTAAGCGATATAGAAAAGTGGTAATCATACAAACTGGGTAGTTATTGTAATGCTCAAAAATATACAAATAAATTCTTTAGTCATATAATATTTATATAATTTTCAAATAATTTTTACAGTTTGACCATTTCAAAGTTGTAAGTTATAAATTTTTTATGAAAAAAAAAGAAATAGTATCTCAAATAAAACGGGCTAATTATCTCCCTTTAACTAAAAAAAGTATTTCCACATTTGATTCCATAGTGATGCCGAACAAGTTCTGTTTTGTAATATAACAAATATTACTGATTATTAGAGCTAAGGAAACAATAATAGACAAATTGCTAGCAACACACAAGGCAAACGATTCGCATTAATATTGATTTATTGAAACCTTTTGTTAGGGCAATTTTTTTATCTATTAATTCTTACAATATGTTTCCTTTTCAGTTTTTTTTAAAGATAATTAATTACACAAAACGTCTAGTCCGCCCAAAAAAATTGCGGAAACTATAGTTCAGATGGGCGGTGAGCCGTAAAAGGTTGAGAACCTATGTTCTAGACATAGTCGTGGATGCTTTGCCAACACTCTTGCTGATTTCTATATCATGTTGGGAAATCGCCGAAGAGATGTCGTGGCCATGCAGTTAGAATTGCTCTGCAAACATACAATTTGTTACTTTTGATGGTGATGTGGTTCGGATCTTCACCTTGAGTTTGACACTGATGGTTAGAATAAAAATATGTGTGGATCGGATCTTCACCTTGAGTTTGACACTGATGGTTAGAGTAAAAATATGTCGTTACAATTTTTAAAAAATCAAATACTTACTGACATTTTACTGGAAAATACGGAAAATAACAGCTTACCGGAAACTGTTGATTCTACGAGATGTAACTGACCATGTAGGCCTATCTTCTCGTCACGAACGCTTGCATTAAATACCTTTATTCAATTACCAATATGTCAGTCAGTTTAATTAGGCAGATTTAGCATGTCAAGTATTTTCATTATCCTCTAGGTCAATGACCAAGTTATTGAAGTTTTTTTTTCTTTCCGAATAGTATTTTAAATTGCGGTTGGTGTGCATGAACTAGCCAAGAAAACATCATGTTAAACTATTTATACCCTGAATGTCCAGACTTAATAAATGGACAAATTTGTTGGACAAATTAACATTCTTGGAAAATTTTGTCAATTACAAATTTCTTTATTAATATAGCGCTTTTCATTGGTATGTTTTTTTTATTTTGTTTTAAAAATGTCAATATTATCGGGTTGTTTAATTGTTTGCTGAAGTTCGTTCCACCAGTGAGCTGCTACAACACTGTAGGAGCGAGCGGGAAATGATTTTCATTTTACTTTTGGTACTTTAGGTGGTAGATGAAATTTGTTTGAACGTAGTCCTGTTTTCTCTGATGTATGTAGCTCAATTAGAAAAAAAATATATAAAAAAGATAATGTAATTTAACAGATTCATCTGACAAAAACAATGTGTGTATTCAAAGCTATGAATCAATAATAACACATGCATTAATGAAAATAACATTTAATACAACAACGCGATAATATTGTTTTAAAAAGATATCCAATATAAAAGTGTTATCGACATTTCATTGTTAATTTAAAAAAAAAAAAAAAAAAAACTAATTGCCAAAGCCTATAAGACTTTTCATGAAATGATAGTGTAACTTTAATTATATCCCTGTGTTGTCCTTAGTCTTATAAGTATTTAGACGTTCCTTCTTGATAGAAGATTTTTACGTCAGTTAATCGGCGGCAGAGCAACAACCTGGGTTGTCTAGTTCACGGTTCGGCAACCTTTTGTCAATTGTGTGCCAAAGTGGGATTTCTAATTCATTTAGCGTGCCAACAGCCAGAAAAGCCAACCTACACGACCAATCAAATTCGTGTAGAAAAGACTTGAATTGAGTTTGTGTGTGTCTTCCGCGTGCCTTTGAAAATCATTCTGCGTGCCAAGTCTGGCACGCGTGTCGTAGGTTGCCGACCCATGATCTACTTGACAGTTGGAAGTTGGCTACAAACCGCATGAGCAGCCGGCCTCTCCTATAGAATGGTACTATATAATAATATATAACAATGTGATAAAATTAAATAAAATCAAACAAATAAAACGATTCAGCGAGAAATAGCAAACTATTCATAATAATAAGGCAATAACTACACATCATTTCTAATATGTCTTAATAACAACAAACATAATATCGTGATTAATGTTCTGACATTATAAGCTGATTCCATTATTTGGATACAATAACAACAAAAAATACATATATCTAATTTAAAACCCTCCGAGAATCTGATTTTCTTGTCATCTGATAAAAATTCCCCCTCTCCATTTTATCTATAACAAAAAAAACAACAACAACAATATAACATCATCCATCTTTGAAGGCATAAGAAATCACTTTGTTTCTCATAGGGATTGGCCATATCCGTTCTACAAGAAAATCTGTGAGGAAGAAGAATGTGAGTGAGAGAGGGAGAGAGAAGGCAAGAATTAAGGGAGTGAGAGAAATTTAACACACACACACAAACGTTGAAGAGGGGGTGTGGGGAGGACAGGAGAGGGGGTGTGGGGAGGACAGGAGAGGGAAGAGAGGCCTGGACCCATTATTGGCAGATTTAGATTTCAGATAAGAAGATGGTGATCTGAAATATCTGCCAGGGCGCTGTGTGGTGGATGTCAACGTGAATCGTGATGGAGCGAGGAAGGGGGGCAGGGGGGGGGGAATGGAAACTCGTATGGCCGTGTTTCTGTGTTCCAAGACAGCCTCTTTCTGATTCTGGAACTGTGTCAATTTTTGTTTTAAAAATAACTGTCTTTTTTCTTCTTAAGTCTTGACAAAAGAAAATATATATTGAAATATAATAGAGCCAGTGAAAAATTTTACAACATGCGTTGATTATGTCAATTGTAATGCATATGATTAATAGTCGGCGTGTTAGTCGCGTTAAGTTCAATTTATTTTCTTGGCTATCAAAATCATGATCTATAGATACATAAAGACACGAAATGAAAAATTATTTTCAATCAAGCAATAAGTTTTGAATTTTAAAAAAGGTGATTCATCACGTCTGACATTCGCAAACCATCATTTTCATACTAGTTATTATTGGATTATTGTAATCATTACTGCTTACATCATTAAACTTTACAGAAAAAGTAGTTTACCTCTGAATAGGTAAATAATGTAGGTCTATCATTGTGTACTAAGAGAAGATGGGGTTGAATAGTCACACACTACGTAAACCAGCAAATAACATTACAAGGCAGGCATTGCACAGGAATCAACAAATAACATTACAAGGCAGGCATTGCACAGGAATCAACAAATAACATTACAAGGCAGGCATTGCACAGGAATCAACAAATAACATTACAAGGCAGGCATTGCACAGGAATCAACAAATAACATTACAAGGCAGGCATTGCACAGGAATCAACAAATAACATTACAAGGCAGGCATTGCACAGGAATCCCCAAGGAAAAATGAAGATGGGGCCGATCAAGAAACACTTTGAGCCGAAATCAACAAGTTGGGTTTCAGTTGGAACCAGATAGAGATGATTGCACAGGATAAGGGAAGCTGGAGAACTGTTGTTGGTGGCCCTTACTCCGACAGGGGTTGACGGACATAAGTAAGTAAGCAAGTAATAATTGTGTACAATTTGTTCACAGCATCTCCATAACTAAAAACTCCAATTCAAAAAGGCTAGTCAAAAAAAATTTCTAAAAAAATGTGTGTTGACATGAAATATTAGACGGATGATAAACTATCCCAAATTCCCAAATGTCTTTAAAACCACGATAAAAAAAAATCTTTTAGAAAGTATTGATTTTAAGCAGAAGTGGCCTCAGGAGTAAGTGAATTATTTTTGTTCAGTTCAAAGTGCAAAGTTCATAGTTGGTGGGCTAATATCTCCAGTGTTGGGCCAGAGTTAAACATGTTCCGTTTGTGAGCTTCAAGGGGTTAACTGCAAGATTACTATAACTAGCCCCTGTCCTCCCTCCCTCCCCCCACCATCCCCGCCTCTCTCTCCCTCTTTCTCGCTCTCCCGCCCGGCGGCCAGATTTCTGAAGTGTGGACAGTGTCCATTGACGATGGACGTCTGAACATTTCATTATGAGCTTGGTCGGTTGGGGGGGGGGTAGGGGAAGCCGCTGGAGGGAGGAGTGTCAGAGGGCGTCACTGGATTGTGCCGTAGGGCGTCCAAGATTATCAGTATTCCAGTGGCTAAGATTTCAAAGATGTTCCTAGCATTAAAGCAAAAAGCGCACAAACATTTTATACATGTTTAGTCAAACATAAATATAGATGCTGACAGACGGATAGATAGACAGATAAACATATAGATAAATAGATAAATAGATAAATAGATAAATAGATAAATAGATAAATAGATAAATAGATAAATAGATAAATAGATAAATAGATAAATAGATAAATAGATAAATAGATAAATAGATAAATAGATAAATAGATAAATAGATAAATAGATAAATAGATAAATAGATAAATAGATAAATAGATAAATAGATAAATAGATAAATAGATAAATAGATAAATAGGTAAATAGATAAATAGATAAATAGATAAATAGATAAATAGATAAATAGATAAATAGATAAATAGGTAAATAGGTAAATAGGTAAATAGGTAAATAGATAAATAGATAAATAGATAAATAGATAAATAGGTAAATAGGTAAATAGGTAAATAGGTAAATAGATAAATAGATAAATAGATAAATAGATAAATAGATAAATAGATAAATAGATAAATAGATAAATAGATAAATAGATAAATAGATAAATTGATAAATAGATAAATAGATAAATAGATAAATAGATAAATAGATAAATAGATAAATAGATAAATAGATAAATAGATAAATAGATAAATAGATAAATAGACAAATAGATAAAAAGATAAATAGACAAATAGATAAATAGATAAATAGATAAATAGATAAATAGATGAATAGATAAACAGATAAATAGATAAATAGATAAATAGATAAATAGATAAATAGATAGATAGAAAGATAGATAGATAGATAGATAGATAGATAGATAGATAGATAGATGAGCCTGTGTGTATAACTCTTCAATTACAAATCATTTTTTTTCTTTATGTTTTAATTTCGAATCAACCTTTTAACGTGCTTTATAGAAGGGATCGGCAACCTAAGGCACGCGAGCCAAATTTGGCACGCAGAGCGATTTTCAGTTGCACGCTAGAGACCTCCAAGAGCGACACATTTTAGTGGGTTGAACGCATTTACAAGGACGGGGTCAAGCAGCAATTGGGCTGAGTGAAATCATTTTTGACAAATATTTAACTATATGTATTTCCCTTTATTAAGGCATTTATTAAGATAGATAGTTGGGCTTTTTTCAGAAGTACATTGAAGCAATCAAATTTTTCTAAACAAATCCAAGACGTTCAAATTCATGGAAACATTTTTTCATTCCTCATCAAGCTTAACTGATTTTTAACATCCAAAACAATATGCACCGAAATGCCAATTTGCGGGAAAATCTGGAACGTAGATGCTTAGGAAAGTCATCTTTCATTCTCAACTGCCAGTCATTCATTCGATCTACTTTCAGTTTTTGGTTCAACTTACACTTGTGAACAGTACTTATTTCACACGAAACCTATGTTAAGAGCTCAAAGAGGTCACTTAAACTACATTAATTTATTACTCAGAAATGACTAAATATTTATCTGCCTTTATAAATAAGGGAAGACCATGACATGGCGCTCATTAATTGATACAAACTAAAAGGGGGGCACGGTACCCGAGCGGCAGCGCGTTCGACTGGCTAGCCGAAGGTCCCGGGTTCGAATCCTGGTGAAGGCTAGGATTTTTTCCCGGGTCTGGAGGGTGTCCCTGAGTCTACCCAGCTCTGATGGGTACCTGACATTAGTTGGGGTAAAGTAAAGGCGGCTGTGCATAGTGCTGACCACACAATCACCTAGTATGCCGTGGCCACAGAAACTGGTGAACGCTGCTTCATCGGACCTATGGATCAACTCGGTCCGACGGGTACTTTACTTAATTACATTAAACGAGATTTTTTGCTCATCTGCTATAATTAAACATAAATATAATTTATTCTAAAACAATTTTTTTTTATTTAATAAATAAAAGAAACTTTTTAATAGCATTATATTATGCAATTGTTTTAATTAGTAGGCTTATGTTAAAAAGATAAACTCTTTAAGGTTAATTGGACAAACAATTAATGCAGGAAATGTTTATTTACAACTGTTAAACGTAAATTAATTGTATCACTCTAATTAAATCTTGTAATAAATGCCATAATGCTGGAAGTATATAAAGAAATAATAATTAGTCAATAATGGTCAGTAATATTTGTTATATTACAAAACATAAAGTGTTTGGCATCAGTATTGAATCAAATTTAGAAACTTTTTTTTTATTAAAGGGAGATAATTAACCCGTTTTATTTGCGCTAATATTTCTAATATATTATATTTCTCATTTTTCTTTTATAAAAGATTAGATGGTCTACAACGTATAACTTTATAATGACCAATCAGTAAAAAAGTAGTTGAAAATTATAAAATAGTATGTGACTATAAAATGATATGGATTTCTTAAACTTTACAATAACTACCCAGTTTGTATGATTACTAAGTAAAAATTCCGCTTTATGATAATAGTGATATGTCGTTACATAAAGTCTCAGTTATAACTGACAACAGAATAATATAATCAATACTAGCATCGACTTATTGATTGATCCATTGATAAGCTCATTGATAACTAAGGTGGAATCGGTTGGAATGTGCCAATTAGAATGCGTTTAAAAAAAAAAAACTCATTATAAAAACACTATTGCCCAAACTCTACAATAACTGCACAGATATTTTATCAGGCAAGACAAACTTTAGAGGTTTGAACAGCAGCGCCCCTGGGTGCTGGGAGATCAATGAGAGCAAACAGGAATACAATGCCATGAGGCCGGGGCCCTACCGACTTAATGTCGTCACATTGTCCAACTCTGGTTCACCAGTTTCTGTGGCCATTGTGTGGACAGCACAATGCCGAGCCGCCTTTATCTCACCCCAACTAAAAGTCAGGTACCCATCTGAGCTGGTTGTAGGCTTAGGGACACCATCCATGCCCGATAACTAAGCCTAGCCTTTACCTGGATTCGAACTCAGGACGTTTGGTACGCTAGCCCGATCGCGCTACCGCTCAGGCACGGTGCCATATAGATATGTGTTATATGTGTTTATGAATTCATTATAAAGTCATTAGATTGGTGAATCACTTATTCTTGTTAATTGGTCTCTTTGAAATGTGTGATTAGGTTTATTAATGAAACCAATGAAATAAACAAAACGGGACTACAATGCAACAATCACTTCAAAGAAACAATACACAAATAAAGACGCCATGGGACTGGGGGAACGGGGTGTCAAATAAAAAGGGAATGGGGGGTCGGGGATGGAGGGGAGCGGGGGGGGGAGGTTCCAATCAGAATTTTCGCACAGTCCATTGAAAGATTTTAATAACTTTTTGTTTTCTTGCGGCGCGGGGTGCTGTTAAGTGTGGAGGGAAAGACGGGGCGGGGGGGGGGAGGTAGTTAACCGGTTCATTAGCCAGCAGGACAACACGAGAGGATGACCAACATGACGCAGAAGCGGTTTCGAAGTCAATCGCCAGCGTACCACTCCCCTCCGCTCAAACCTCACTATCCCTCCCTCTCTTTCCACTCCTATTCTGTAATATGAGGCGATCGTTCCTTTGATCAAACGCCCCCCCCCCCTTTTTTTTCCCAATGGTGCCGTTAAATGAAGAATCTAGGCCACGGTTAAAGATCGTAATTAAAACACTGGGGGTGCTTGAAAGCATCTGGTTTAAAGACGCCCCGCTACGCCCCCTTTTTCCATTCCACCCCCACCTCTTCCCACAACAGCCTTTGACCTGAAGTTGACCGGTAGTAACACTTCAGACGTAATACAACTTTACAAAATGGCGTATTTAATGATAAATGTAACTTTCATCGCATTTGAAAATACTTCAAAAGAACCGCCATGCTGCATACCTCAATATCATCACTTGAGGGACAAATTTGTAGCCGTTTAAAAAGAACCGGATTCCGTGGCAAAGGTCTGTCCACATCAAAGGGGATAACCCCCGACCTCTTCTCTTCCACGACTGCTGACGCCTCTATTTTTAGCTTCTCGTCCAATTAGCGCTGAAATATTGTGCGAAAAAAAAATGAAATGAATTCATACGCGGGTTTAGGGATTTTTTTTTCTGGAGTAATGAGAAGGTGGGACCAGCTGGGTCGGATATGCTGTGGCGCTGACCTGCGGCCATACATGGGACAACTTTGAAATAAAAATGTTAGATTTTAGAGTAATGTGCTAAAGGGTGTTACCAGGAGATTGGGGGCGGGGGGGGTGGGTAGGTCTAATAGAGAGGAAGAGTGTGGGAAAGAAAAAGAGAAAAAAGAGAGAAAAAGAGTGATAGATTGAGAGTAAGAAAGAAAGAGAGAGATTAGGTAGGAAATCAGGTTAGCGAGTGAATGAAATTGAGAGAGAATGGAAAGATAAAGAGAATGATAGCTCGAGAGTAAGAAAGAGAAAGAGAGAGAGAGAAAGAGGAAAAGATAAAGCAAAAGAGATAAAGCTAGGGAGAGAGAGAGAGAGAGAGAGAGAGAGAGTAAAACGTAAAGAGAAAGTAAGAAGACGAGACAGTATAAAACATTGAGATGTTGAGAGAAAAAGATACAGAATGAGATAGAGAGAAAGAGAGAGAGAGAGGGGGGGGGGGTTAAATGTAATATTTTTGTCTAATATATAGGCCTAAATCTAAACCCCTTCTTTGTTTTTAAAGTATTTTTTCTTCTTGCAACGTGTTTCACCTTTTTAACGCACTAGTGTTGTTGTTTTGTCCTCAAGTTCACATAGCCAAATACTTTAACTTTCAATAGAAATTAACTCGCGGCTGATCTCATATGAGGATTAAATCACATATTGTCTGAGAGGCCACTAACTATTATAATCTTATAAGCATAATGTCACAGAACGTTGTTTTTTTTAATCACGTGGTCGGCTAAGCAACTCAGCCATAGTTTGTTTTTGTTTTTTGCATTTTCTATGCTCTTTAAGGAGGAACGTTTGTAATACGTAACATATAGCTTATAGTTTATACTATTTATAGAGCACTTTTAGGCCTATAATGATATTATGTTATATTTTATGAACGGGTTCGTGCCTTAGTGGGGCGGGGAGGAAAGGTGGGAGTTATTTGATATGGCAAAGATCGACAGAATTAATTTTATTGCCCATTTAATGAGGCTTGACCTCGAAAATAAATATGGACGGGGGGGGGGGGGGGGAGGCAGTGGGGGAGGGAAAGAATTATCGTTCACACCTGGCTAATTGGAAAACGAAATATTTCCAAATGGTAATTATTGGCTGAGCGGGCGCGCCTCCACCCCAGTCACATAAACACCCCCTCCCGCCCAGACTCCAATGACGGTGGCAGTCAGGCACACTTTATCCACGCGGCGGAGAGCGACTGACGAATTACACATGAGAAGAAAGAAACACAAAAAAATTAAAAAGCAGAAATCTCTGACGCAAGATCAACACACTGGCAGTTAAACCCAAGGAGTTGTCACTACTGACGTACGCAGTCACCGACGCGCGCGCTCACATATACACACGCACGCACACTTAGTGTAACGGGGTACAGGGGGGGGGGGTGCTACAAATCTCTGACATGTACCCTGTCACCCTGACACCGCATCAGCTTCCCCCTCTCCGCGTCTACCCCCCATCATTTATCTAAAGCCCCATCAAGCGAACATTTTTATGCAACTGGAAAAGAAAGACAAAAGAAGAGAGAGAGAGAGACTTAGAGGGGGAGAGAGAGGAGGCGAGGGGAGATAATAGTCAGTGGTAATTATTTGTGACCTTTTTTTTTCGTTGATGATCTGCTCCTTTCTCCAAGCTTTAATTTCATTGGCTTGTTTGTTCCTCCCGCCCCACTTCCCTTTCCATAATGCTGTAACGCCATTGTATTCCTTCCCCACGTTGATCTTGGCTGTCAACCCTTCCACGTCCCGCAAGCACACAGACAAACACACACACACACTGAAACGCGCACACACACTTGGACTTTCACTCCCCCGTCCCCACTCCTCCCTACCCCCCGCACGCAGTCGCCCCTACTCATTTAACCATTTTCTCCCTTTCACTGGTTAATTCCCTTCAATGAAGAGATAATCTCCAACTGAATGAAGAGGCACGCTGGGTATTGGGGGAGGGGGGGGAGTGATGGAGGTTAGATGTCAGACGTCGGAGTAAAGGGGAGGGAGAGCGTAGGAGGAGGGGGAGGATTTATTATGGGGGAAAAAAAGGCCACAACAGACAAACTGAGCGTCATCCGCAGCATTAAAATTTGGTTTTCATCGGCACTGGACGGTTGAAATTTGAGACCAGAACAAGCCGGTGCCAAAGAAAGCAGAAACAAGATGTCTGACGAACTGAGGTGACCTATACAACTTTAGGAGCAGCATGGTGGGTGATCAAGTGGCTGAGAGTTGGACTGACATTCCTTAAGGTTCGAGTTCCAATCCTGAGGTAATAGGAAAACACAATTGAAGATAGATAGACCGTACAAGAATGGATGTAAAAAAAGATTTGCTTTTACCTTTTTAACTGTCCAGGATGAATTTAAGTTAACGAGGAAGTGTGTTTTTTTGCAAAGTGATCACATGACGAGGCCTACACGTGTAGGTTTAGTGTCGTATCCAGGATTGCGATGTGGGTATACAGGGGGAGTGGGAGGTGGGGGCGGAAATAGTTTTGAACAAATGTGAAAAATAGGAGATTTGCGGGTGGGGGGGGGGGGGGTAATGCACTTTACCAGCTTTAGCCGGTGCACAATTTTTACCATAAACTTTTAATCAAATAATAGTAAAGTTAAAATGTAAACAAACTAACCCATAAAAACACATTTTTTTTTATACTCCCTTTCTTTGTAAACTAAGTTTATATTTAATTTATATTTTGATAGATTAAAATAAATATAAGTGATATCATACCTTATGAATTTGTATTGGTAGTTTGGACAAGTCTGCTACCCAAGTTTCAGCTCAATTGGACGACGGGAACAGGGCCGAAAAATCGATGCAAAGTTTTCCAAGCAAGCAACAGGACAAGCAAGCAGACAAGCAGACAGTACAAGTTAATAGTAAGGGAGTAAGAAATTAGATTGGTTAATATTATTTCTGTGTTATACATTTTCATTATTTGACAAAAATGTGTATGAGGTAAGTTGTAGAATAATTATTTAAGTTTGAATATAATACAGCAATGACATATCTTGATAACGTATTAAAAGTGACATGTTCATGTCTGTCTTCAGAAAATGTAATTTCTGCCACCAGAAAAGCTAATGTCTGCCACCAGAAAAGCTAATGTCCGCCATCGGAAAAGCTAATGACCTGTTCCAGAAAAGCTAATGTCTGCTACCAGAAAAGCTAGTGTCTGCCTTCAGAAAACCTGATGTCCCCTTATAGAAAAGCTAATAATTATTATGTGCTTTCAGTAATCTTAATTTATTCTTCAAATCTGTGATTCTGTATCAAGCCTTTGGTTTATTTATTTTTTTTAAATTTAGTTTCTTTCAATGAAATGTATTTTTAATAAATCTTTGTATATGAAACAATTTTATGTGTGTGCCCTAAGTCCATTATTTAATAAAACACCAAGAGATCAAGATGTCAGTACGAGCTTTGTTTCAACTTTCACATCTTCACCTCCCTCTCTCTATTCTATATTCTGTCCAAGCCCTATCTGTCATAATGACAAGGAAGTCAACTCATTGTGTACAAACATATCGAGACCCCCCCTTCCCCCTCGCAAGCCCCATCCCCGCTCCCCCTTACCATTGTTCCACCTCACCCCCCCTTACCCCCACCCACCCGTTCGTAATATAATCACGGCTATCGAATGGCGAGGAATAAATTGGATGAGGGGGCAGCGAAAGGCTACTACTCCCTCCTATTTGCAATCAAGTGATCAGCGCCCCATTGAGCTGTCCAATAGGGTCGCGGGCTGCTCCCGTCACGTGATTGATCGCCCAGCGACCCCCCCCCCCCCCTTATACCCCTCTGATGAGAAATGTGGTTAGGCCTTTTTAAAAGATGCGTGCGAGGCGGCCATAACTGAGAGCGTTTAGAAGTGATTTCATTCTATGCCTCTATACAGTCTGTTTTATCTCTCTAACTCTGCTAATGGAACTTAGAAGTGGGGAAAACATGAAATGAACATTAATACGTACACCTAGAATTTGTAGGCCTATAATTAATTAATTATAACGATTTGTTGAGTCCATGTAATCCCGTTATAGTTTTTTTTAAATTTTAGACAAATATAACAAAATGTGTCTCGCTTTTTTTTTAAAGATATTCTGGTGGGCACAGTGGTCTAGTTGTAACGCACTCGCATCGTTGTACTGAAGGTCGGGGGCTCGAATACTGAAGAAGGATAGGAATTGTTTTCCCCGTGTCTAAATGTGCCTAATCCGCTCCAATGGAAAACTTGCATACATTGGGGAAAAGGGTAAGCCGGCAGGGCATTGTGCTGGCCACACAATCTCATAGAATGTCGTGCCCACACAATCTCATAGTATGTCGTGGCTAACTAAAATTGTGAGTTGCTTCTTTTTCGTCCCATATAGGAGAACTACTTACTTATTTCATTGCTTATCTTAAAATGTACAGACGCATCCCCTAAAGAGAACATTATAACGGCATAGACTTAGCCGCGTTATAGGCCAGGGATCGCCAACCTACGGCTCGCATGCCAAACTTGGCACGGCGAGAGATTTTCAAAGGAATACAGAAGAGAACCTAAAATCTCTTCTACGAGAAATTTAATGCTACCCGGGGTGACTTTTAGGTTGCTGGCACGCTGAATGAATTATAAATCATACTTTGGTAGGCCTGCACTGTTATCAAAAGGTTGCTGACCCCTGGTAAAGGCTACCTTTAGTATTTATGCAATTTTTAAGGGCTTTAAATGATGCTGAGTTGTTGGATGACTTGACTAGCTCAGGTTACCCATTCCAAAGCCGGATGACAAATAGGGAACAAAGAGAATTCATATTAATTGTTCCTTGTATATAGAATATGAAATGTGTGTTTCGATAACCGATTATTGTCCCGTATTTCTAAGTTCAAATTAATGTTTATTGTATTACGCCACACCTTTGCTAAATCCTTTTCGTTATCTTTCCATTGAATTCCATAATATGCTAATCTGATATTGTTACCTAATTTTGTTATAATTTCTCTGATTGTTCTCGAGATCTAAAAAAAAAGTATCCGCTTCAACCTTTCATACCACCTTTTTTTTAACACCCCCGAAGGCCCCGCAGAGATATCGAACTTGCTACCTTGTTGACAGCCGATTACCTCCCCATGACAATTGTCAAATGCTTGGATGAATATCATTTTAGCGTGGCAGCGACAAGAAACTGTTGTATGTGTAGCCGAATTTGAAAACCATTAAAATGTGTTGTCTTTTAGTTCTAGATTGTTGTTTTCGTTTTTTTGTTTTGTTTCAAATTTTACTTTTTTTAAAAATGTTTAGAACGTCACAAAAAAGAATACTGGGAAGGTGAGAGGGGGAGGGTACTTTTTCTTGGCTAAATGTAATGTTAATGACGTCATTGATACTCTTTATTATTATTTTCTTTGCCCCCCCCCCACACACCCCCGTTTTGTTATCTAGATGGATGGCTCTCAATTTGCCTTTCTTTTTTTCTTTTATCGCTTGTCAACGAGAGCTGAAAATGTTTATCTTATGCAGATCCAGCCTCGCTTTCATTCTCTTGCGGCCCTTTTAACATCATAACCTTACGTCCCGCTCCCGTACCCCTCACTCACACACACACACATACACGCACGCACGCACGCGTGACCACATAATATGGGCGCGTGGCAATGTAGATTAGTTCACAGCCCCATAGATTAAGCCATAGAGGCTGTCACTAGAGAACATAACTTTTGACAAGGTGTAATGAAAAGTAAATAAACCTTTTCATTGGCTGAGTTATTCCACCCTACCCTCACCCTTCCATACCATATCAACACTTAGTGTTTCGGGAGATGACGGAACATATTTAAACCAAAAAAAAAAAAAAGTATTTTCAAAAGAAGCAGACGTCAAAATATTATTGGTGGGAGATCTGCATTTAGCACATGATGTTTTCACTCCAGAAATTTTTTTTACGGGGTGTTTGTGTATTTTTTTGTGCCAGTGGCGGGTGGAGAGGGGGAAGCGAAATCCAAGATCGAGAGCATTATAACAAGAAAAACATAAAAACGAAGTTTTCATTATACTCCCTTTATTTGCAAACTAAGTTTACCATCATGTAATTAAATAATTGATTGACTACTTCAAATGAAACGTACAGAAAAAATATCTGTGTCGCAAATCTCAAAAATATCTCCTTACTCCGTATGAATTGTTCTAAAAATAATCTTAGCGCATAATTTTTTTTTCTAGCTTTGCGCCGAAAAACTATAAAAAGTTGCACAGGCATTTTTAACGCGAAATTAAAATATTTCGTATATTTTCCTTTTAAGAAATGAATATTGTCATAAGTGTAATATTATTAAGTTGTTTTAACTGAAAATTTGATAGGATGTATTGTTAGGCGCCACAAATCTGCTGTCCAAATTTCAGCTCGATCGGATTACGGAAAGTGGTCGAAATATCGAAGCCAATTTTTGCTCCCACGACGATTGCAGACAGACAGAAATTGCAACTTAAAATAAAGGGAGTAACAAGAACACCATAAAAACGAAGTTTTCATTATACTCCCTTTATTTGCAAACTAATCTTACCATCATGTAATTAAATAATTGATTGACTACTGGACATGAAACGTACAGAAAAATATCTGTGTCGCAAATCTCAAAAATATCTCCTTACTCAGTATGAATTGTTCTAAAAATAATCTTGGCGCATAATTTTTTTTTTCTAGCTTTGCGCCGAAAAAGTATAAAAAGTTGCACAGGCAATTTTAACGCGAAATCAAAATATTTCTTATACTTTCCTTTTAAGAAATGAATATTGTCATAAGTGTAGTATTATTAAGTCGTTGTAATTGAAAATTTGATAGGATGTATTGTTAGGCGCCCCAAATCTGCTGTCCAAATTTCAGCTCGATCGGACCACGGGAAGTGGTCGAAAAATCGAAGCCAATTTTTGCACCATTGACGATTGCAGACAGACAGAAATTGCAACTTAAAATAAAGGGAGTAAAAAAGTCTCAATTACAACTCTGTAAGTATAAGCATTCTATTCTTGTATGTATCTATCGTTCTATTCTTGTATGTATCTATCTTTCTATTCTTGTTTGTATCTATCGTTCTATTCTTGTATGTATCTATCGTTCTATTCTTGTATGTATCTATCTATCTATTCTTGTATGTATCTATCGTTCTATTCTTGTATGTATCTATCGTTCTATTCTTGTATGTATCTATCTTTCTATTCTTGTATGCATCTATCGTTCTATTCTTGTATGTATCTATCGTTCTATTCTTGTATGCATCTATCGTTCTATTCTTGTATGCATCTATCGTTCTATTCTTGTATGTATCTATCTATCTATTCTTGTATGCATCTATCGTTCTATTCTTGTATGTATCTATCGTTCTATTCTTGTATGTATCTATCGTTCTATTCTTGTATGTATATATCGTTCTATTCTTGTATGCATCTATCGTTCTATTCTTGTATGTATCTATCGTTCTATTCTTGTATGTATCTATCGTTCTATTCTTGTATGTATCTATCGTTCTATTCTTGTATGTATCTATCGTTCTATTCTTGTATGTATCTATCGTTCTATTCTTGTATGTATCTATCTTTCTATTCTTGTATGTATCTATCGTTCTATTCTTTATTACTTTCCGAGTATGTTTCGTCTCTCAAACTTCTAGAACGATTTTGTAATCTAGAATCAGATCTCTACAAACACGTACACACACACGCACACACACACACACACACACACAGGCACACACACACACACACACACAGGCACACACACACACACACACACACACAGGCACACACACACACACACACACATATATATATATATATAAATTCAAATCCGCTGCGTTTTTTAAAGAGGGAATAAGATTTTGATTTTAGATCTATAGAACATCAAACCACAGAATATTAACATTTATAGCTTCGGTCTGCAGGATTGAACAAATACCTAAGCTGGTACATATATATAGATACATGCATACATACATACAAAGATAGATATAGATAACACCAATTTTAGTGGATGAACCTCTGAAGCTTTTCCAGGATTTTAATGAGAAGAACTAGTAGTAGTAGTTAAACGTTCAACCTAGAACACAGGAACAAATTCCAGTTTGTATAAGAAACCAATGAAAATGATTTTTATATAGTTGTCTTTTTTTTTTCTTCTAATCAACAAAGTCATAAACTGACTTTCAATTTTGCAATGGCCATCTTCATTCTGACATTTACACAAGACCAACACAAACAATCTGTTCGTAGTACGCTGTTTCTGGTGGACATTTCTTTGTTTCTTTTTTACAACTAGAGATAAAAACCCCAAGTGCAGATGTAATAGACTTCTAGGAACGTTCGCGGGAACTTCCGGTCATGCGCACGAGCTAAGTTTCCGAGAACGGAAGTCAAGGGTAAGGACCATCTTCCGCACTACAGCTTGCACGCTCTTGTGAAAGAGAAACGAGCCCTAATGTTGTGGTGACGTCATTTCCGTTAGGAGCCAGCGATACCAAACAAAGCAGGATGCAGACTGGACCTGCAAGATACTTGTTATGTTGATATTGTTATTTTATTTTTTTGTGGCTCTTATCATTTTGCCGAAACGTTATCACGATTTTGTAGATGGCTTATGCTGATAGCTTTTTTTTTTTTTGGTTCATTCCTCCTATCTCGTATTTCAATAATCAACTGAATGATATAACAGCATTAAAAAAATCGCGACCATTTTTTAACCCTTCCCGTACCGACCTACTTCTATCTATGCTGCCTTCAGTTCCGCTATATACGCGCCCGGGACTGTAAGGGTTAATATATAGTCTTATGATAACACAGAATCAAGTCCGATAACTGCAGTCCAAAAAATTGAATTGTTTAGTTTTGATTTGATATCCCAAAATATAATATTTGTTTTTAGGACACCTTTCATAAATTGTGGGCTATAACTTTCTTTTACATTTTAATATATTCCCAATGTATGCAATATATTACTTTATGTGTTTCGTTTATCAAACCTTACTATAACGTAAGACTAGTCGCCGAGAGGATAATAAAAATATATTACATGGCGCCTAAGTATCTTCTTCTTCTTATATATAAAAAGACGCTCCTTCTATAAAGAAGATTATTGCGTCCTACGCTCATCCGTGGAACTAGTCTAGTCTTGCATCTTTTTATTAGTGTTTTAAACGATGTTAAATTAGATCTACTGGTTTGTTCAGGCAACCCATGCCATGCCCGGATGCTGTTCGGGTAAAGGAGTTCTTTTATACATTGTGTTCTCGCATAAGGGATAAGGAAAGAGTTTTTGTCCTTATGTTTAATTGAGCAATTGCAACAGTTGGTTTTTGTTTTGTATTTCTCAATAAGAGTTTAATGCCTTATCTATTGTTACTACTTTACTCTTTGCCCTTCCTGTCATCTAGAAGCTAGTGTTTCTAGGTTTAGTGTCTATTTTAAATACGTCGTTATATTTAGCCGCCTTCGAAGTTCATGTGCCCCTTGAGCCACATTCCAGCTGCACTCCTTAAAATTTTTTTTTGCTATAATGGAATATTATCTTTTTACTACAAAACAAATGTGTAAATTACTGGAACTATACTCAGTACCAAGAAAGATGGATAATATACTATCGATATAATTTTGTTTTATCTATATATATATAAAGATCGTGTTTGTGTCCCTGTGGATCCTCATTGGTCAATTTGAAAACACGTGAGTTTGTTTCACTGACCTATTTAGGCCTAGGCCTAAATACTGTCTAATAATTATTCACGTCGGACATGTGTCTTCGCTAGCTCAGTGGTTAACGTATTGGACTGCTATGCGGGCGACCCGGATTTGATTCTCCAGTTAGACTATACCTTTTTTGTTCTACCATTTGTTTTTCAAACTTTTAAAAATAAAAGACATTGTAAATGTACGGGCAATTAAGATTTTTGTTAAAAAGAAAATACTTGCCTATTTTTTTTTTTACTCGATTACAATATTTATTTTAAATTACTTTCCTAAAAGTCTTCAGTAAAAAAAAAACCACTTAAATATTAGTTTTATAGCTTTCTTTTAATTGTAGTTTATACAATTTTTATCAGCACCTTATACAGTCCTGTTTTTTTTGTTTCACCCGGGCAACGCCGGGCAATGTTGCTTGTGACTTAATAATCAATAATGGTTGCATCTTTAGGATAAAACTTGATTTTACTTCGTGAACTTATTTTAAAGTAAAGAAATTGATAATGGTTGACTCTTTACGACATAAACATTGAATCTTACTCCTGGGTTGAGGTCATTCATAGCTGTTGGAACAGACTTTAGGATAGGTATAGCACATTTCTTAATGACAAAGTAAGTTAGATCTAATTTAATAGTAAATATTGTATATTATCTATATTTTTTAAAAATTATAAACAAATTGACTTAAGTCAGTTGATGAGTATACTATTTTTTTAGAAATATGAATGTCTTTCTACGTGCTATCTGAATGTTTGTCTACATGTTATACGAATGTCTGCCTACGTGCTATTTGAATGTTTGTCTACATGTGATATGACTGTCTGCCTACGTGCTATTTGAATGTTTGTCTACAGGTTATATGAATGTCTGCCTACGTACTATTTGAATGTTTGTCTACATGTTATATGAATGTCTGCCTACGTGCTATTTGAATGTTTGTCTACACGTTATATGAATTTCTGCCTACGTGCTATTTGAATGTTTGTCTACACGTTATATGAATTTCTGACTACGTGCTATTTTAGAATTATATGAATGTCTGCTTACTTGCTTTGTGATCGACTGTCAACTAGTTATATACACAAGGCCTAACTGTCTAAGTGCTCCGTGCACATGCATGTTTTTGCACGTGTCGGTAATAATTTAACAGTGTTGTTCTACGGATGAAAACCAGGAAAACCACAAGAAATTCGAGTCAAGTTAAAACAACAACAGCACCCAACACAGCAGCACCAAACACAAACAAACAAACACTGGATAAACACTTTAATAAAGCACTCATCGCGTATAGTTGTTTTTTTTTTTTTTGCCTTCTAATTTTCACCTCATTCTGTGTTAGCGTTTGTGTGTGTGTTTGTGTGGGTGTATTTCTCTGTACAACGTTTCACGCCATGATGCCACACTGAAAGTGTATTCTGATGGAGTCACGCCGTCACGCGAACCTATACTTCGCAAGATCAACACGTTCTATATTAATTCCTTTCTAGTCATCGTTTATCTCCCTCCCTTAACTCTCCACCGCCCCCACTACCACATTCCACACACCACACACGGAAACACCACGTTGACCATTAGTTCATAAACAAATTAGCTTCCAGGTAAATAAACTCCAAGGACCACTCACCTCCCAAGCCCCTGACCCCCCCCCCCTCTCCTCTCACCAGCTTCTGCTAATCAGAAGTAGAAACGCGCCATGGCGACGTCCTTCACCAGATGATACGTAACTGTTTTCATTTCCTCCCGTGAGCCTTTGCAAAAGCATCAAAACCTGATAGTTCCTTAATTGAAACAACAACAACAACAAGATGGCGGACGGTCCTTTGCCTACGGCGAGTTTTCCTGCTCCGATGATGCGGGTTGTTGTTTTTTGTGTTGCTGTTGTTGTTGTTTTTTTTTGTTGTTGTTGTCATTAGGTGCTAATGTCCTCGTACTTAAAATCCTCCCTTGTGGGGAGAAGGAGAGGGGGGTCTCATTACATGACAGGCAAGACAGACCTCCCCTCCCTCTCCCACCCCTATTCTGTGAGGGAGGTTTTTGGATGCGCTGAATGAACGCTTTGTCCATTGAAACAATTTTTTTTTTTGGGGGGGGTGGGGGGGGGTGGGGGGGGAATGGCGGCAGTAGTGCAGGAAAGGAGAAAATAAGGATGCTCAGAGGGCGGTTTTAGCAATGCATGTTGTTATGTCCTCACAGGTCCTGGCGTGTGTTGTCTGTCTAGGTTACTGTTCACTATAACAACTCAAGCCACTGGAAGAATGTTTGAAAAAAAAAAGAAATTAATTCTTGAACTTGTGTACGATTCCACTGGTCGCTATGCAGAAATAAAACACAACGCAGAATACATCAACAACACGTAAATCAACAACAGCAAAAGACCGCGCGAATGCGCTTATATAAATTTTGGTGCAGAAAGTACCAGAAATGGATTTTCCCGAAGTCTTTTAAATGCAAAAGAAATTGCATTGTATGCATCCAAGTACTTTGTAGGCATCAAGGTACTTTGTATGCATCCAGGTACTTTGTATGCATCAGGTTCCTTTGTATGCTTCCAGGTACTTTTAATGTACCCGTATTCTTTTAAGGCTTTTATTTATTTCATATGCAACCGGTTATTTTTACAGCGTTTTAACATAATTTTATTCCCGTTAAATTTTTATATTTAGTTATATATAGACTCTATGTACTATGTATCTATAGGTTATGTATATATTTATCTAATTTAGCTCATTACTTCTACTTAGAGGCATTGACCTTTTCAAAACCCATTTCACTTTCTTGTCAAACTGAGTTGATTAAACTATAAGCTAATGTAAACATCCTCGTTGTGATATCAAGAGACAGGCGAGAAGCAGGAAAACATCAACGCAGCAAATATTCACAGAAACAATTAGTTTCATCTCAATTTTTTTTTTAATCTAACGTAACCCACATAATTTAATAATTGCGGTTGTTTTAAAATAATGTTACTGTTTGCGCATTGAAAAAGAAGATAATGATGTCGGCGGGTTGGGCTGTAAAAATCTGGAAATATCTTTGACCATCACCATCTTGGCTTTACCTGTCAGTATAGTTCCATGAACTAAAAATAGGTCACTAGGATCACCTAATGGTCTAGCTCAGCGGTCGGCAACCTTTTGATAACAGTGTGTCAAAGTAGAAATTTTAATTTTTTAAGCGTGCCAAAAGCCCAAAGGTCATCCTTTTTTAGCAGCCAACTTCTTGTAGATGTCCTGGAATTGCCTTTTTAAAAATAGTCTTCCGAGTTCCATTGAAAATCGTTGCCCGTGCCAAGTCGGGCACGCGTGCCGTAGGTTGCTGACCCCTGGTCTAGCTAGTGCCAGCGTGTTATAAAAGCTCGTCATTTTAGAAGGTCTCTGGAAGACGACATTCGGTTAAACGAAAGTTGTTGTTTATTTTAAGTTTGGAGGATGTTTCTCAATTTATTCAGCTCGGATGAGTTCCTCACTATCAGCTCACTATTAGCTGTGGAAAAGCAAAAATCGGCTGGGCATCGTGTTGTCCACACAATTTTCCTCTTATGCCACCATTATACACTACTTCACTATCCCCATAGACCAAAATGATATAAGAAGGGGACGCAACTAGCGTCTTTGTTTCCTATATTGGGTACGGTGGCCCAGCGGTAGCGTTGTCGCGGGCGTACAGAAGGTCCTGGGTTCAAAACCTTGTGCATGCTAAGATTTGTTCTCGGGTCTGGCGGGTATACCTGGGTCTACCCAGCTATGATGGGTACCTGACCTTAGTTGGGTAAAGTAAAGGCGGCTGTGTATAGTTCTGGCCACACAATCACCTAGTATTCCGTGACCACAGAAACTGGTGAACGCTGCATCAGAGCTGGGTAGACTCAGGGACACCTTTCAGTCCCGGGAACAAGCCTAGCCTACACCAGAATTCGAATCCAGGACCTTCGGCACGCCAGCCGAACGCGCTGCCGCTCGCTATTATTGTAAGTTTAATATTATTAATAAAACATCAAGTCAACACAACAATTTGCTACGTTTTAATACCAGAATCTTGACAGCGACGATTTTTACGCATTGTCATGGCGACCAAAAACAATAAACAAGAACGGAAACTAAATACCGAAAGAAACGTTCTCACTGCAGTTTTTATTGTAATATTGTTCGTTTGTTGTTTTTCTTTCTTTCTTTGTTTTATCCTTTTGATTGTTTTTATACGTGTCATTCTTAAAACAGTCATTTCGACGGGCATAACAACTAGTATTAATAGAAAAAAAAAAGTTGTAGGATATACTCTTTGTGTTTAAATCTATCTTAGTATTGAAAATGAGTGCATACTTCTTAAAAAACTCAATTACATTTTAAACTATCAAATACGTTGTTCTTCACTGTAGTTTGTTGAAAACAAAAATCTAAGATCTTTGTAAGCAAACACCGCAGTACACGAAAATGTAGAATCTTCACTATATAATAATATCTTCTCTCCTAATTATTTTAGCCTTGTGAAATGAAATATTGCTACAACCGCAAGTCCGACTTGCCTAGTTCTGTCTAGACTTATTCCAGTATTATTTCTCAATGGCATTTCTGTCTGTGCTATCAATTAGCACAATTAGTACAATTAGCACACTTGTTTTAATTTCCCAGACAATAAGGATGCATTTTTTGTTTGAAAAAAAAAACATCCGCATAATCGTAATAATAAAGTCACGATGACATTCGGACGTGACATCTCAGGACGAAAATGTGTCATCCCTGGAGACTACGGATTGGACAACGAACAAACAATCAGAACTTGTCCTTTCCTGCAAATTAACGGTTTCATGCAGAAGTTCAGTGAACCCACAAGTGACGTGAGAGAATAGCAGACGACATTACAGTTCATTACCGGACGATTAGTGTGGGCATAAGTACACAGTTGGGGGTCAGGAATACTTAACATATAAGTTATCTTTCTTCCCGAAAGGCATCCGGGCATGGAATGGGCTAACTTAAAAGATTATGAAAACCGATAAAGTTCACATCATTTAAAACACTATTAAAAAAATGCAAGACTCAAACCACGGACAAGCGTAGGCAGCAATAATCTTCTGTATAGAAGGGGCGACTGTAACATATAAGATAGGTTAGATAGGTTATAGATGATTATAAGGAATCAGGGCGACTGTAACATATAAGATAGATATGATTCTAAGGAATCAGGGCGACTGTAACATATAAGATAGATATGATTACAAGGAATCAGGGCGACTGGAGAAAAGATAAATGAATGTTTATTGGGAAATATCTGAAGGGAAAAAAAATAACGTATGCAGTTGCATACATTGATATTTATATTCAGGTAGTCAAATGCATAAAGAAGATGTTTTTATAAAGTAAAGAATAGTCTGTGATATGGCAATTGCAAGATGGGGGACAGACAAATAGTGCTCAATGGGGAGGGGGGGGGGGACGGGACGGGACAAATAATTCAAGGAGAGCTATGGCAGGTATATTTAAAACTCGTGCATAAATTGAGTAGTTCATTTTTAAAAGGTGCCAAATCGCTTAAAAAAAATTAGTTAACCCAACTGTTTTTAAGAACATGAGTTTATCTATATTGATTACATTTATCTTTAGCTCAACTTCAAAAAAAAATTCTCTGTACGTAATTATATTTCTTAAATAAATAAAGAAGTGCAATTCAAACGATGCTATATTTCAGGGTATAAATTATTTCTTTCTGCCAAATCTCTTTGTGTTGACTTATCACCTTTTGCTAGTGAACTCTACTCATATCAGCCGAAACTCTATATAGACTAATCTAAACTAATGTTTTCTCTAATATCAATAGTTGAAACGTAATATGAATAAATATTACATGTAATAAATATTTTCAGGTTTGAAATTCCCATTTTCTGAATAGAAGCATAATACGTAAATATTCTCAAGATTAAAGTTTAAAAATTACACAGTATACAGCAGCTAGACAAATCAATGACGCAGCATGTTGAAACATATTTTTAAAAATATATTTGGAAAGGCAAAGTTATCATAATTTAGAACAGCTTACAATGACTTTAAATTATTACTATAAAAATAAGTATAACACATTTTAAGGACAGGACCTATAAGAATGTAAAAGCCGCCTCTATATAAAATATGTAAACCCTATTAGAGTTAGTATAACAATCTTTAAAGTTATTAATTTCTCACCAAAAAATAAATAATTATAAAACAAATCCTCGATTTTGGAAACAAAAAGTTTTCTGGAAGAGGTTTGCTCCCCTTGCTCAGTGGCTACGCATATTGTGTATATTTTAATATAGAGAAAGTCAGTTATCGAATCTTCCCAACACTAAGGGATCTCCACTGGCTCCCGGTGATAAAAGCGAATAATGCCAAAAAAATATGTCCATTACGTAAGGATGCATTAAGGGCATACCTCAGACGCTGAGATAATCTGAGACAAAGAGAATCTTTTAAAAATAACTTAAAGACCTTTCTCTTTGGCTAATACATCTTCCACTGTAATACACACCAAGGGCACAGAAGCGCTACACGAAATGCCCATTCTTATCTTATCCTTATCTTATTAAATATACAATTATTAGGCAGATGAAAGTAAGTAAAGTGCGAATAACGTAATTATCCTTCAGATTTCTTTATGAAAGTAGTTGCGCATTAATCTGAGAAGGCTAATTCCTAAATGATGAGTGTTTTCCCCACACAATTAATTCCGAATTCCACATTGATCTCGTGATTATAATACTGCATTCAATTAGAGAAACATCGAGACTGTGATTGAGAGAAATAATTTTCTTTTTTTTTTTTCGGTTTGTTCTTATGTTTGGTTTTGTTTGATTTGACCCATAGGGCAGGCATGTAGCAATCAAGTCAGTACCTGGGATCGGTTTAAAAAGAGGGGATGGAGGGTTTTAGTGCAAAGAGCCGGCGCCCGAGCTAACGTCTATACAGCGAAGCTCACCTCACGAGGACGCGCGTTTTTTTTTCTTTCCCCCCATCGCCACAAAGGGCCCGCTCGTGCTCGCGATGTGTCAACATTTACGTCGGGGCTCTTGGGTGACTGGGGGTGGAGGGAGGGCGATGATCTAAAGGCACGCGCCTCCTCGATAGGCACCCCCCCCCCCTCAATCACCTCCTCTTCCCATGGGAATCCTAGGAAAGAAACGTTCACATACCTGGATGGAAAAAAAGCCAGGCTGGGAAAACATGGATTTATTTAAAAAATGGAATATTTATTTCAATCGAACGTTTGTGCTCCTGAAAGTGGACTCGTGTCATGCATTTTTACTAGTTTGTCAGGCTGATGGTTGGACTATGTGGTTGACTAGGGTTGGCGAAGTGGTTGGCTTTTGAGGTAGATGCAAGTTTATAGAACACAGGTAGATGCAGGTTTATAGAATACAGGTAGATGCAGGTTTATAGAACACAGGTAGATGCAAGTTTATAGAACACAGGTAGATGCAGGTTTATAGAACACACTGTGCATTACCTTTCTTTTTTTTTAATGATCTTTTTATTTCATAGCGATTTAGTTGTATGCCAATGTTATGTTTTTATATGAGTTTTATGCGTTTTTATATCTATCTATTTATACTATTTGTCTTTGTATTACCTTTTAATATACACTTTGCATATGTGTTTGCACTTAATATCTTGGTATTTATCGGGGTATAAATGTTTGTAAATGGTGTTTGTCTGAATTTGTGTCTTTTTGTATAGATCTAGATCTATATGTTTCAAAATAACTTTGTGGACACGTAGGCGTGTCTATGAACATATTTGTACGTGTGTTTCTAATGTGCGTTTATATAAGTTTGTATATTTGTCTGTATGTGTTTTTTTATAATATACATTTGTATATTTGTTTGTGAATATGTGTTAGTATAAGTTTTTGAATATATATATACTATTTATAAAGCGTGTGCGTTAATTAAGCTTTCTCTATACATGTTTATATGTGTTTGCATATGTATCTATATAAGAATTTGTATTTTGATTTTGGATGTGTGTTCGTATATAAATGTACACTTTAACCCTTCGCATCCAGTAGGAGATAATCTAGAGCAGGGATAGGCAACATACGGCACGCGTGCCAGACTTGGCACGCAGAGAGATTTTCATTGGTACGCAGGAGACCCCAAAAATGCAATTTAAGTCTCTTCTACAAGAAAATAATTGCTAAAGCAGAGTAACTTTTAGGCTCTTGGCTCGCTGAATGACGTAGAAACCCTCCCTTGGCACACTGAATGACGTAGAAACCCTACATTAGCACACTGAATGACGTAGAAACCCTCCCTTGGCACACTGAATGACGTAGAAACCCTCCCTTGGCACACTGAATGACGTAGAAACCCTACCTTGGCACACTGAATGACGTGCTTTTTATTTTGTCATTCTGTGGTCTAGCTACGAAGGTTTTGGGTTCAATTCCGGTTAAGTAAAGCGGCATTAGTAACACCCCCCCCCCCTCATTTTTTCAAAACCATTATTAAGTAACAGAATTAAATATTTAGTCATAATAAAATAAACATATTATGAGATTTTGTCTGCACTGTGTTTCCCATACTTCATTGCAGGTGCAAGAACTATAGCAACAGAAGCACTCGCGCACACACAAATAAAGTCCTCTTACCTGCCCATTCCCACACACACCTTCTTATACTCCATCCCTTGTGTCACTCACGGACAACCTTCGCTTCCCACGTTGGTTGCTCATCCTATGCCGCCTTATCCACCCCCCCCAAACACAACATGACACCCCCTCCACACACCACCCCCTTACACATTTAACCCACACAGACATGCGCACACGCTAGAAAAAAAACACTACATGCCCGCGCAACGGAGATATTCTGATCTCACGAGACTCTTTAGCGTAAGACGTAATTTTTTTGCTTTTCTTCTTGTTTTGATCGCTGATTGTCGCAAAACACAAGGGCTTCATTATCATACAGGCGTAGCCTAAAGTTAGAAACGGTGTACCTTCAACACTTAATAGCCCTGGTTCGTGGCTATTGTTGTTTGGTTTTTTTTTTTTTTTTTTTTTTTAAACGCCCGGAAGAGGGTGATAGGCGTGGTAAAGATCTATTATGACGTCACTTCCTGTCCCTATTTCGGGCTTTGACAAAAAAGCATGTTTTTTTTTAATAAGATTTTTTTTTATAATTTTTTTTTTGGGAGTAAAGGTTTAAAGGTAGTAGGACATTTAATGACAGTAGATCCCACAATGCCCGGTGTCATAAAAAAGAACGCGACGAGCGCGCGCTTTAAATATGGGCCTAACGACGACGCTGCGGTCGTTTTCGGGCTGGATTTAATGTTGATGGCAGTAGCGGGTGTGGTGGATGTAGTGGGGCGGTGGGGGGGGAGTATGGGGAGCTGGCGTTGTTGTTGTTGTTGTTGTAAGGGGGGCTGTGGGTGGGTGGGTGGGGCGATGTCGTGATATCATGTATCAAAGGAGAACCGTCTACCTGGATTTCGCATGCCTGCACGTGCCAGCCTGCGCGAGGCGGCGTCAAATGCGCGAACCCAGCGCCCCCACAGCTTCTTCTGTCACGGGAGAAAAAAATAATTGTAAAGTGGCGCCCGCACGTGCGCGTCTGTGTATATGTGTTGCGTGTCTATGTGTGTGTGAGTTTGTGATTTAAGGGTGAAAGCGAGTGGGTGGGGCGGTGGGGGAGGGGGGTAAGGCAAGCTCTTGGATCAGGGTGAATGTGGCAGAGAATGGAGTCTGGAAGTGGCAGTTTGTTTTGTTTTGGGGTCTTTTGTTTGTGTTTTATTTTATTTTACCTTTTTTTTTTTTTGCAGGAACATTAATAGGACGACTTAGTCACCTGGGCAGTCGAGCGGTTATGACACTGCAGGGAATGAAGTTTTCAAGGTCATTTATTCATTCAATGGAGAAAGAGAAAGGCGACAATAACAAGAGTGAAGAGTCATGTTGTAAACAAATGTGTGTGAGTGTGTCTGTGTGTGTGAGTGTGTGTCTGTGTGTATGTGTCTGTGTGTGTGTGTCTGTGTGTGTGTCTGTGTGTGAAAGAGGAGGTTTAAAAATCGAAAGTTAATGATAAGATGGATATTTAAGAGTTTGAAAGATATATATATATATATAAGGAAAGAGAGACTGCTTGTGTGTGTGAGTGTGTGTGTGTTTGAGAAAAAGAGATATGGAGAGAGAGAGAGAGACTGCTTGTGTGTGTGTGTATGAGAGAGATAGAGAGGGAGAGAGAGAGAGGGGGGTAATAGATAGATGGGTGTTAAAATGTGTAAATAGTTAGATAGATTAGATGCCGAGAGACAGAAAGAAAGAGATGGCGTTATTAGGAGGAAAGAAATGTGTAGATGAGAGAGACAGAGAAAAAAAGATATAATAATATTTAGAAAAAGACATGTCTTAAGGAGAGAGCTACGTGCGAAAGAGAGAGAGAGAGAGAGAGAGAGAGAGAGAGATTGTGGAAGTAAAGCAAGTGAGAAAGACAAAGGAGGGGAGAAATACGAAACTTATAATTTATCTTTAAAGAGGAAATACTTTTAAGAGGTGAGCGCATTTCCCATTACTTTATAACTTGAGAAACTAAATGTTTTACTACTCGCATTGAAAAACGAAAGACTTGAACAGATATTGCTTAATCTTGAACAAAAAATGGCGCGGGATGACCAGAACTGATGGTTCAACTGTGATCTAGACCAGGTGTGTACAACCATTTGATAATAGCGCTCTAAAAGTAAGATTTATACTTCATTGTGCGTACCAATAGCCTATAAGTCATCCTGTTCCAACACTTAATTCTTGAATATAAAACACTTGAATTGCCTTTTCGACGTACTTTGACGTGCCGTTTAAACTCGCTCTGTGATCCTAGTTTGTGTCGCGTGCCATAGGTTGCCTTCCCCTGATCAAGACTCCAGTCGTAATGCTCTTAGCCCATTGGCCTGCATTCCTCACAGTCAGCCATGCGTGGTGTTGAAGTTCAAAGAGGGATTGCCATTCTTTTGACTGCACACAGAAGCTGTAACAGAAAGACTATAGTGAGAGAGAATTTGAAAGCTGAGAGTGTGTGAGGGGCAATGAGAAAGACGGAGAGAGAGAGAGAGAAAGATAGGCAGAGACTAGTGAGAAAGAGAGAGAGAGAGAGAGTGCGAGTGTGTGGTGGAGTAAGAAAAAGTGAATGAGAGAGAAAGAGTGTTAGATAATGAGATGTTAAGAAAAAAAAAGCAGAGAGAGAGAGAGACAAAGAGAGATGAGGTGGGGGTTGGTGGAGGTAAGAAAGATTAGGAGAGTGCGTGAGAAAGAAAGCCAGAGACTCGAAGGGATAGAGAGAGTAAGAGAAGTTGCGAGTTAAGATTAAAAGCAAAAAATAGTTAGCGATAGTAAGAAAGGGGTGTATAGCCTGTATACAAAGAGAAATGTATCAAATAGTTTTCAATTCACTGGTACATTATATTCTGCACATAGTAAGTAAAGTATCCCGTTGGACCAAATTGATCACAGGACCGGTGAAGCAGCGTTCGCAAGTTTCTGTGGCACAATGCCCAGCCGCCTTTACTTTACCCTAACTAATGTCAGGTACCCATCAGAGCTGGGTAGACTTACGGACATCCTCCAGGACCTTCGGTACGCTTCTGCATATAGATTGGGTTTAATTCAACGTGTGTAACTCAGAACTAACTTTGTTGTGTGTTTTTGTATCCCTGTCTTTTGCGTGTTAGTCGCTTCTTGAGCAGTTGAAAGAATCAACATTGTCAATCACAAAGTACATCGCATATTTTGGAGAAAGTATGTTCAATTGTAATCCTTATACTGTGTGTTCAGTGCTGGACTTAAACCCTACGAGGCCCTAAGCACACACACATACACATTCACCCTATCCTATATAATGTAAAAAAAAAATGGAATTCATCCTAGTCTTGTACATTATATATTAACGTCATTTATGTTTAAAAAAGTGATTTTTCTCCTACTGTTTGTTTCAATTTCAAAGATTTTTTTTCGGTGGTGTCTTTCTTCCATCGATACCAACAAGCACGTGCATTATTTTGTTTAATGGTTATTCCAGCCATGTGAATATGTCCTTGACACTATATCTAATAAAACAAAACAAACAATAAACTTTTTGGCTATAGAAAAAGAAGGGGGAAAAAAATCAGGGTGTTTTTCAATAACAAGAGAGCTTTAAATTTTTTGCATGATTGCGTTTCTCTTGGTGAAATGACAACTTCTTGTTATCCTATTCTGCTAGAAGCCTTGGTATGTTATGGTTTCTGCTGAACGTTTACAAAAACTAAACAAAAACATCAACAACAAAAGCAACATAAAAGAAAACAAAAACACAGATCTAGGGGAAAAGTCCCCAGCTAAGGAAAGAATGTGAAAGAACATAATTTAGCGAAACAATACATCTAATGCCATGGGCGGTCTATATATTTTCACGTTTGATGAACATGTGTCTGTATACACAAAACACTTTTGAAAAGCAACAATTTTATGTAACAAACTGCAGCTGCAAATGTCATGTAAAAAAAACAACAACAACATAATATCTGGATACAATCTATGTTTGGGGCGCCGGGGGCCACATTTAGTGTTGAGTCTAAACAAGGTCGCGAGATATGGAACTTTTTAAATTTCCAATACTAACCCTCTTCAAAGACATCCATATTTCTCTGATGTCCCTCTTGTAAAGTTTCAAAATAAAAAAATAAAAAAAAAATATTAGCCCTAAATAAAAACTAGACATACACCAAAAAAAAAATAACAACTAAAATACCTAACAATAAAAAAAATATTCTGGTCTTAAAAGTATTTCCAAATCTGTTTCTTCCGCACTGGCAGGTACGAGCTTTACGACTTCTATACCCGCTTTACGAATTGTGTTCAGATCTCGTTCAGATCTCGTTTCATGTTATAATTTTACGAAAGAGATAAAAGAGGAAGGGGAGGCAATCACATTTATAATTTTTTTTTCAAAATTCAAGAACTCAATGTATTTAATCAACTAAAAAAATTACAACACAATTTTTTGTTATAACATGTAACAAAATTATTAGATTTTTATTTTTGAAAGTTAAAACGAAAAAAAAAAAGAATAAATGTATGACAAAAAAATAAATTTAAAAATGAATTTATAAAAATAAAAAAAATCAAGAACGTTAACTTCAGGCAAATCTTGGTGTTACCTGAGTGAATCTGCACAAAAGACAAAACAGAATCGATGGCACACTCGGCGTTAAGAGGGGTCTCTTGTTCGTTCTATCGACCCGATATTGAATTGCCCCCCCCCCTCCTTACCCCCTTCACCCACCACTACGTCCACCTTTTCATTTTATTTTATGATTGTTTCTTCTTTTTTATATATTTTTATTTTCTATTCCTTCTTAGAATAATAGTCAATTAAAAGACCGCTACGCCGTTTCTCATACAGTCTTTTTTTGGAGTGTTCGATATGAGTGGGCCGTTAGACGACAGCGCGCATGTGTGTGTGTGTGAGTGTGTGTGTGTGTGCGTGAGAGAGAGAGAGAAAGTGTAAATATACGAGTGATCGCCTGTGCAAAGTTCTAGATGTGTTTTTAAGTGATGGAATAAATCAGAAAGATCGAAAATATGAGAAATCGGTGAGCGGGATAGGAGAGGGGGGGGGGGGGTTGGGGTATTTTCAGGTGGAGACTAATGCTGCTCTTTTCGTCTTTGACCAGATTTATTCGCCTTTGCTGGCATACTTGCTGGCTCGTAACCGTTTCGCGCTAATCAGGTTCTCACAGTTATAAAGCTAAGCCACCCCAGTTGTTTCTGGTTCGAAGTAATTGATGAGATGATCCTCGCTGCGCTTTTTCTGAATATAAAAATCGTATGAATTGTCTCTCTTTCATTGGACACAGTCGGGTAGTGAATGGGTTACTTGAGTTAGCCTGGAAACCAACAAATCCTCATTTAAAACATTTATCGCAATGCGAGAATTGACTCAAGCAAAAGGGCAGTAATCATTTGGGTACAGAAAAAGATGTGGGCACTGCATGACGTCATTGAGAGTCGTGTTTTAAATCTTAAATATTTCATACAGGGCAGCACTATGGATACATAATACAATATTAAATAACATTTATTGTAATTGTATTAATTAATACGGTTACATATTTTACACAAGTATCAAATATACGTATACAAATATCATCTATATTTTTTAAGAGAAATGTTTAAAAAAAATCATACATTTAATGCTAGGAATGAAATCTAAAAGTAAATCCAGCCCAGCATTAAGGTCAAGGAAGATCCGCATTGGTCCATCCTGATATAAAAGAAGCTTCTTTAAGAATATAAGATAATGAGATAAGATCATTTTAAAATGTTTAAGTTTTAGATAAAAAATAACACAGACACAGTCTAGATTGCTTGAGTTTGAAATAAATCAGAATTTCCCAGAAAAAAAAATGAACACATTTCATTTTTAAAAATCATTATCAAATGAATAGGAAATCGTGGTCAGTTTTTACATAATGGCATTCTCCTTCCTCCGACGTCTCACACTTATATTTTAACCCTATGTCAAATGTCCAGCGAAGGAATCTATTGAATTAGTTTTCTGTTGGTGTAGCTTACAATGAAAAACAAAATACGCACAGGACAAATTACAAAAAAAAACAAAAAAAACAAAAAAACAAACTAACATTAAAACTAAATATAAATCAATAAAACAAAATTTAAAAAAACAACACTGTCAAAAATTCTATGCAAGAGTTATTAAGATATAAATATAATATATATATTATACTCATTAAATAAAACTAAAAACGCATAACTTTGTGGCTGTTTGTTTTTTTACTATAGGCCTATACAAGTAAAATGAATATCACTGTAAAGTCATATAATGCAAAATGTATATCTCCTGTGTGTAAATTCTCCGATGTTATTATATTATATATATATATATGTATATATATATATATATATATATATATATATATATATATATATATAGAGAGAGAGAGAGAGAGAGAGAGAGATTAGATGCATAGATATATAGAGATAGATATGTAGATTTATCTCTATAGATATTATATAGAACTATTTCATCAGTGCCATTTATTGCGATTCGGTAGACAAAGCAAATGGTCACGCAAGCTACTATTCTGTGAACAATTTTCTAATTAGAAATACATTTAGGCGTAACAGGGAGCAAGGTATTCTAAAACAACGTTCCTCACACTCCCCCCCCCCCCCACCCCTCCCGAGAGGCAGTGTTTTGCCAACTACGCCCCTGACGGCGTTGATATTAAAAGGTATCGATAAAATCACAGAAAGACGTATCACGAAGGCCGCACGATGAAAACACGGCAGGCACCTTTAAGACCAAGTCCTTGCCACTTCCGGTTCTGGCCCTTGATTGCTTTTGTGCAGCAGTCAATAAATTTTCATTCTGTTGTTTTTTTCTTCTGTGGACGCCGACATTCCCAGCGCGGATGTAATGCGGCCCCCATTGTATCACTGCGCGTGGCTTCCATTCAGCGTTACACGTTGATCAAAATAATGGCAGAGATGGAAGATGTGGGGGAAGTATTGCAGGGGGAGGGGGAGCTGGCGGGGCGGTTGTGGGTGGTGTTGATGAGGGGGAGGGGGAGGAGAAATGATGGTCAATAAAAGTGTATAGAAAAAAAAGATATGTATTATATGAAAATATGAGAGATGGAGAGAAGGATACAGCCAGATACAGAGAGAGAGAGAGAGAGAGAAGTTTGAATAGAAATTTCACACAAATGTGTGTGAGTGTTTATGTATGTGTGTGAGAGAGAAAGAGAGAGAAAGAGAGAGAAAGGAAAGAGAAAGCGAGAGAAAGAGAGAGAAAGAGAGAGAAAGAGAGAGAAAGAGAGAGATAGAGAGAGAAAGAGAGAGAAAGAGAGAGAAAGAGAGAGAAAGAGAGAGAAAGAGAGAGAAAGAGAGAGAAAGAGAGAGAAAGGAAAGAGAAAGAGAGAGAAAGAGAGAGATAGAGAGAGAAAGAGAGAGAAAGAGAGAGAAAGAGAGAGAAAGAGAGAGAAGAGAGAGAAAGAGAGAGAAAGAGAGAGAAAGGAAAGAGAAAGAGAGAGAAAGAGAGAGAAAGAGAGAGAAAGAGAGAGAAAGGAAAGAGAAAGAGAGAGAAAGAGAGAGAAAGAGAGAGAAAGGAAAGAGAAAGAGAGAGAAAGAGAGAGAAAGAGAGATTGGGAAAGTAAGAGAGAGAGAGTAAATAAAGTTGGTCAATTTAAAGTACACAAACGAAATGCTCAAGATATTAGATGCGAAAGAATGGAAGATTTATACAGAAGATGAGAGAAAAAGGTGAGACGAGAAAAACAGGTTTGAAGAGATAGAGAGAAAGAGAGAGAGAGAAAGAGAAAGCTATATATAGAGAAATTAAGAGAGTGGAAGTGAGAAAAAAGGAATATCAAAGATAAAGTGAAAAAGCTAGTTATAGATAATGGGTTGAGAGAATAATATGAGGCAGGAGAGAAAGAGAGAGAGAGATAAATAAATAAAGAAAGCGTGAGATTTGGAAATAAATAATATAAAAAATTGTGTAGATGAAATTTGTGTAAAAAAAAATTTTTGAATCATAAAAATAGAAAGGGAAGTAATTAGGCTGGACAAGAAAACGACGAAGAATGAAAATAGGGGAGAGAAACTACATTAAGCCGGTCATTATGAAACATCGACTAACTCAAACCATAGTTAAAACTCAGATCTGAAATATTACAATACCAATTTTATATTACTTAAAAAAAATGGTAATGCCGACTAAATCGCAAGGGGCGCTTTTTAAATACATTATGCTACATAATGGGAACGAACTCATGATTCCAAGAGTCATTTCCCGCCATTTGCACTTCCTTTTTCCCTCATTGGCGAAAACTTTTTTTCAACTCGTTGAAATATGTTTGTTCAGTGCCTTGTCTCAAAGTACCTTTATTTCTAAGCCAAAGTTAATGTTATTTTTTTTATTATTTGTAAAACTACTTTCTTTTTCTCTATTCGGATGATATTACTGCTAGTACAAAAAGAAAAGTGCCGTAACATTCAGTAAATTCCGGTAAAGTGACTCCAAGTACCGCGACTTTTATTAGAGAAACTTTCTTGCACAGTAACTTGTAACTTTTAATCCCTCGTGCAGTAACTTCTATTACAGTAACCCTTACTACAGTATCTTTGATTTTAGTAACAGTAAATTTTGTACAGTTACATGTTAAATGTTAGTAGGCATACAGTGGTTTATTATTACAGTATATTTTAACACTGTAACTTCTATTATTACAGTCAGTTTTAGTTCAGTAACTTTAATTATTACAATAAATATTGTTTCAGTAACTTCTATAAATACAGTAAAATTTGAGTACAATAACGTTTATTAATTATTAAGTAAATTGTATTACATTCGTCACTAGTACAACCACTTTTAGTCCAATAAATCCTATTATATTAACATATTTACTACTAATACAGTAAATGTTAGGGCCAGTAATTTTTTGTACGGTAATTTTAATTACAATACATTTATTATATTTACTGCTAGACCTGTAAATTATAGAAAAGAAAACTGCATACCGCAGCCACCATATAAAAATCACCAGCAATATTAAATCAACAACAACAAAAACACAAAATGCTGAAATAAAATCTCTAAGCATTGTTTTGGCAACGTAGTACTCTAGTACCTCGTGCCCGGACATTAGAGGTGAGAAAAACATCCCACTTTGTACCAGTAGGTGTTAGAACAGGGAAACGACTCCTGATTAATTTTTGTGTCGAAAATAAAAGTTTTGGTGTCAAGAGTGTGACAGCTCGGAGACTAACCATCTCTGTCATAGACTAACTATCTCTGCTATAGACGTCATTAAAACATTAGGAGAGAAACATTGCCCAGGGTTCATGAGACACTCTCAATGCGGTTAATTAACTGTGGACAAGGATGTTGTGTAGAAGTAATTCCAAATACATTTAAAAATAAAATAATTCAAATCTCTGACAGGTCAATGTGACCTCTGCACTGGGTTCAACTGCAAGTCGGCGTATGTAGTTTCGAGAGCGGCTGTTCAACCTAAGCCCAAAATACTTTGATACCAAAAAAAAAAGCAAAAAGCAAAATAATAATAAATTATTTATCCAAGCTTATTTCTCAATTTTATTTACCTTTTTTGTCTCTTTTTAAATACATTAATGTTCATGAATGGATATTGAACTCTAAACCAGGGGTCGGCAACCTTTTGATAAAAATGTCTACATTAGGATTTCCAATTCTTTTCTAAGATTTATCATGCCCTTTTCTTGTAGAATGGGGCACGGTAGCCGAGCGACAGCACGTTTGATTGGCGATCCGGTGAAGCAGCGTGGATCAGTTTCTGTGGCCATGGCGTGCTAGGAGATGTGAGTCAGCACAAATTGCCCAGCCGCCTTTACTTTTACCCCAACTAATGACAGGTATCCATCAGTGCTGGGTAGACTCAGGGACACCCTCCAGTCCCGGGAACAAATCCTAGCTTTTACCAGCATTCGAGCTCAGGACATTTGGTACGCCAGTCCTGAACTATATTTCGAATTTCAACATCATTGGCTAAGAATTATAAAGTCTTACTAATTCAACACAAAGTTGTAATATTCTAAATCCTAAATGCATAAGTTATATGTACCAAAGAGAGCAGAAAATAAAGAGAATTTCTAAATGCATCTTTAATATTATGATTTATAATCGATGGAATCATTTTGTTTTAGATTGACAAGCTGGGTTTCTTTTTGTGTGTGTCCAAAACCATCTCTAAGCGAGTTCGGACTTTCTGTCTATAGCTAAGCTCTGTGACAAGGGCAAGAAAGTACCATGGGATTGAAATGGAGTTTATAAGTAGCAGTTTGATTTTAAGTGAAGAGCTCCAGTGGAACGAACTTTCAGACCGTCATTTCCGGTGGATTTGAGATTCGGTTGAATATTATTAGTTGCAATAAAGTATGTTGGACTCCATACATTTTCTGTATGAAAATCGATTTTTTTTTGTCGTCTATTAACTCTCTCTCTTTCTCAGACACACATACATAGATAAACCCTCAAACACAGTTGTGTGAAGTTTCTATTCAGAGTTCTCTGCCCTGATAGAAGTCATCTAGGGCAAGTCAGCCAGTCAATCAGTAAAATATTTTTAAAAAGTTAAAAACAAAAAACAAAAAAAAAAACAAGAAAACAATAGCTACTGTATAAAATCAAACATGAAGTACCCCATGCATTGATCCTCTCAAGTGCTGCAGACATAGTCTAGAAGACACGTGACAAAAAACATGGCGTCTTAGCAACTGCGGGCATTTACCGGAAGTAACTTTGAAAACAACAAAAAATACACATAAAAATATAAAAAGATTGAAAATAAAAAAGGGAAAAACCCACAGACATTATTATAGTGTGGCCATTTTATTTTTTTTAATGTTGTTCTACCGTCTTAATCTTTTGAACTATTTGTTCACCAGAAGACAAAAAAATATACAAGAAAAAAAAACCATCTAGTTCTTGAATCACCCAGCTGAATCGAAGTCTTGGATCTGGCTAAAGAAGTCTGAAGTGTTCTTGGCTGGGTTTTCTTTTCCTTGGATTTATTTTTTTTTTCTTTTTATATTAGTCATTATCTAGTGTGTTTTTTTATTGATAAAAATTTCAAGTATAATTTATAAAATATTTTTAACGATGGTGGTTAAAATGTTATTTTTTTCTTTCTTACAAATACATATTTTTTGGGTTCTCTTTGTTATAAATAAAGTTCTGCATCTTGGTTGTCTTGTTTTATCTTTCAGGCTTCTTTTCTTTAAAAGTTAGTTAGGTAGCCTATGTGTACATGTCTTTGTGTGTGTATATGTATTCTCCCTAATGGATGAAGGCATAGATAGAATTGTTTAGAAATCGACAATAAACAGTCATGAACGTTAATGTAGCCCCCCACCATTACTTCAAAAAGTTAGAAAAAAAATATTTACCCTGGAAACTATAGACTAGTTTAAAGTTTAAATTATACGCATTTTATCGTAAATACTAGTACATTTATATACATTATAATATATATTGTAGTAGTATCATCAATCGCCTTGTCTAGGGGATGTGTGGCCAGCAGAGCCGCCTTTACTTTGCCCCAACAAATGTCAGGTAACAATCAGAGCTGGGTAGACTCAGGGACACCCTCCAGTCCAGGGAACAACTCCTAGCCTTCAACAGGATTCGAACCAAGGACCTTCGGTACGCCGATCAAACGCACTGCCACTCGGTCACAGTGCCCCATACAAATAAGCGTGTGCGCAAAAACTTCTATTTAGAATTTAGAACAAACGTAAATTGCTAAAATCTTCTATTTAGAATTTAGAAAAAACGTAAATTGCTAAAATCTTCTATTTAGAATTTAGAACAAACGTAAATTGCAAAAATCTTCTATTTAGAATTTAGAAAAAACGTAAATTGCTAAAATCTTCTATTTAGACTTTAGAAAAAACGTAAATTGCTAAAATCTTCTATTTAGAATTTAGAAAAAACGTAAATTGCTAAAATCTTCTATTTAGAATTTAGAACAAACGTAAATTGCAAAAATCTTCTATTTAGAATTCAGGACAAACTTAAATTGCAAAAATCTTCTATTAAGAATTTAGAACAAACGTAAATTGTAAGATTATATTTTTCCGTCTGTGACAAATGTAAATTGTAAGATTATATTTTTTCATCTGTCAAAAAGTATTTCATATACCTTGAACCTTTTCAAATAACTATTATAATGAAGTAAATCTGGAAACATAAAATCAAAGTTAATTTGTCTTCTAGACAAGACAAATAGATGTTCTTACGCATTCATTTTAATTTTTTTAATGTAATTTTTACGGCAGTGTAATGAGTTTGATTTAGCCTATTTACATCTGTATATAATGCATTATTCCCCTTATCAATGCCAACAGAATTGTTCGCCCCTGCCGACGTTTCCCTCTGTATTATTTTGTATGTTTTGTTTTCATGTTATTTATTATTATTATTATTGTCACCCCCCCCCCCATCCCACCCTCCACCCCTCAGCGTCGTCTTTATTTTAGCCGGAAACGCATCAAAGCTCGGTTACATGATACAGCGACTTCCTGCGAAATGGTCTCCTGTTCCATCGATTTGATTGGCTGATACGGGAGCCAGCGGCGTTCCCTTCGATTAGCCTGTCAATCTGCTGGCAAATATTTAGGAAGGGGCGCCAGTTCAATCCCTTGACTTGATTTCTTCTCTATGACCAGCGTGTTTAAGAGGGAAAAAATCAGGGGGGGGGCGGTAGTCTAAGAGTCTAAGGGGTGAGGCGAACAAGGGGGGGGGGAGGAGAGGTCAAGGGGCAGAAAAGGATTCGGAAGGTAGATGCCACTGAAATTTATTATGAATTCTGTTTTGTTGTTGTTGTTTGTTTGCGTGTGTGTGTTTGTGTGTGTGTTTGTGTGTGTGTTTCAGAAGGAGGTAAGTTTATGGAAGAGAAATGCATGCGTTTTGGTTACTTTTCTTAGCTATTGAACTCACTGGAACTCAAGAAGAACGGGTTAATGGACTAGTAAAGCTTTTCGTCTACATCATTTGAGTTTGGTTTATTTGTTGGTTTGTTGGCTTGTATTGCGGATGGTGGCTCGGATTCTATGTCTGTTGACATGGATTAGGATTGGTCGTAAACAACGCTAGGTACAACACTATAATATAGGTAACACACATACACACACACACGGAAACACACACACACAGTCACACACACAGTCACACACACACTCACACACACACACTCTCACATACAGACATACACTCACACACAAAAACACAGACAGACACACACACAGACACACACAGAAACACACACACAGACACACACAGACACACACAGAGACACACAGAGACACACAGAGAGACACACACAGACACACACAGACACACTTAGAAACACACACAGAGACACACAGAGACATACATGGACACACACATAGAGACATACACATACACAGGCACACACATACACACACACACAGACACACACACACAGACACACACAGAGACACATACACAACACATAGAGATATACACAGACACACACACAGTGATAAGTCCACACAATAGCACATTTACTCACGAACACAAAAGCGCATAATCACAAATGCATCGCCATCAACACAGATACGCACAGGAACACACACACATGCAAACACAAAGACACGCACGTAAAATGAGCAATTACACTCACTAACAGACACACACATGTGCACGCACGAACACACACGCACACAGACACACACACATAGATTGACACACTAGCAAAATGGCTTTTCGGGTATCAAATTCTAAAAATAGAAAGGTCTTTGGGCTCTTTTGAAAAAGACGAAGACCCGCGAATCTGTCAAGACTTACTTCTGCCAATCCATCACTGCCTCGTTGGGAAGTTCTGGAAAAATTCCATTTTGACCGCATCCGCTTTACTGTTTGGTGGTTTTAAAAATCACCAACTTGTCCGGATTCTTTGAAAAGAAAGACAAGATTAAAACACGCAGACGGCAAGGCTAGGCCATTTTCTTTTTTTTTTCTTCTTAAAAACTAAACCGCAACTGACAATTGATTTGAGCGCGAACTTTTTTCTTTTTAAATGTCTTCTGGCCTGCAATGGTGGGGGGGGGGGGAAGAGGTGGGGAAGCCTGGAATCTGCTTTGGTCCTTGTCACCTTGTTGAGTTTGTAAAGGGCACGTGCTGTCACTTACAATTAACGCGTTTTGTAGGGTGTTAAGAAGTGTAGGGGCTTAAAAGTCGGAGGTATGTCACTTGTGATTCCTTCATGCCTCATCAAGGGAGAGCTAATGAATGTTTTTGTGGTCTGACAAAGATACAAAGGAACACGACTTCTAACTCTCTCTCTCTATCTCTCTGTCTTCTTTGTGGTCTGAGAACATAGACTTAGTCTATTTGTTCATCTTTATTTGCTTTGACTTTCGTCGTAAAATGTTAATATTCTGTCGTCAATTAACAAGAACTAAAACCTTAGTCTGATTTAATTCAGTATCCGACAGACCAGTTTATCTATAAGGTAGGTGAATCAGCGTTCACCAGTTTTCATGTCAAATGTATACTACGGGGATAGTGTGGCCTGCACAATGCACAGCTCAACTACGGTCAGGTACCATGGGGGAGACTCATTGACGCCCACGAGACTCGTGAATACAGAGATTCGAACCCGAGACCATTTTGTACGCCAGTAGAGCGCAGGCCGTTAGTCTGATTAATGTGGTCAAACTAGAAATTAGACATTTAGAAATATACAGTACACATTTAATTCACCCAAGTTACTTAGTAAATATTTTATATTTTTTCTTTTGTTTTCTTGTGTAACCTTATTCAGAAACAGATAGCAAGAAATAAATATTGGCTAGTGTCCATCTACATCATATATATTTTCAAAATACATATGTAAAATCAGTAATTTATAGTTGAGACATTCTAAAATATTCACGATGTAAAATAGAATAGTTAGTATTTGACTTCTGTAAAACAATTTAACCCTTCCCGTACAGACCTACTTCTATCTATGCTGCCTTCAGTTCTGTAAGGGTTAAGAATCTCGAGAATCTTCACAATAAAAAAAAGAAGTTGCAACCATGAAAATATAGTCTAGGAATTTTAATTTTTAAAAGTTATTTTTTTTAAATTCACTGCGGAGAAACGAAAGCAGATCACCTGAATGCTAGTCGGGGACTCTAACCATGTTTTGAAAGTTCTCAACTAAATTTGCAAAATAGTTACCGATAAATCATTGAGAAATAGCAGCTGATTTCTGATTTGGTCCGGTGAAGAAAGGACTCCAACTAGTCCTAGCCTAGGCCTGGGGATGTTTTTAAACACATTAATAGACCTCTCTCTTGTTTGTCAAGTTATGAATTGAACACTTTTATTATATCAGAGCCATCCAATGGAAATCTCCATTCAGATCATGTGATCAGGTGTTTTAACCCTTCCGGTACCAACCTACTTCTATCTATGCTGCCTTCAGTTCCGCTATATACGCGCCCGGGACTGTAAGGGTTAAGATAAAACTTCTTCTATGCTGGTTAGGGTAGTTTGACGGCCTGGCTTCACTCTATGTTTGCTCTTCATTACGTCATCAAGAGTTCTCATGGATATGCCCAAATCTGCGCAGACGTTTCTTTGAGATGTTCCTTTTTTTTTCTATCATCGTCAAGGTCTTCGTATGTCTTAGTGACAAGTGTCACAGTTTCATGTCCCTGGTTTTGGTCTGTAAATGCTTGGCATTTTTATTCTGAAATAGAGTAGGTCGAAATAAAGTTTTACCAAAAATAATGATACTCGGTTGTTATTAATTCGATTTAATTTGTATAGCATGTAAGCATGCATATAATTATTTATTTTACGTATAATAAGCCTACCATTTAATTACTAAATCATGCAATTTACTATACTATTACAAAACTTACTATATTTCATCATAGCTTAAACTCTTTATTTTAACGTGAACAATTCTCACATACAAATTTTAAATGTTGGTCAACTGAAAAGATTCTCATTATCCAAAATAATTGGGCAATGTAGCTACAAATGATGATCGAATATTTCTATTACATTTTTTTTCAAATGTAAAAATTTGGACTAGTTGAATGAATTTTAACATTAGGAAGAAAAAACAGTCCAGTAAGATAACGATAGTTTCAAAATATAATTAGACATAAGAAATATTACTTTCCGTTAAATACGTAACTAAACTTATCTGGTTCAGCTTTCGCTCCTGTGTTGGATTTTATAGTAAATAAATGAATATCATATTAAATAGACAAACACATACATGGTAAGCATTTATTATAAATCGCCTTAACGTTATTCTGGTTTTTTGTTTCAGTCAAGGTATTATCATTATGCCAAGAAAACAAAAATCTCTCTAATTAGCCAAGCGGGAAAAAATCGAGTTCGACTTTTAGAATATAGAACCCATTGAATTTGTTTGAATTGAGCAATAAGCAAGCTAAAACCATCAAGGTTTGGAGATTTTGTGTTAGTGCTTTTAACGGTCGTACGTAAAGAAGACAAGTTAATTACAAAAGAAAATGTCATTTGTTGAATGGATCACCTTTTAAGATTTTATTATAACATATAAGTATTTTGTTCTTTTCTAAAAAAAATTTTATATTTCCAGATGTTCTTAGAACCCGAAATATAAGACGGTACCTGGTTCTGAAAAGATCCAGCAATGGAAAAAAAAACAGACAAATTCATGCATTTCTGCCTTAAAAATGGTTTCTCTGATGCAGAAGAGACTTCTAGAATCTTGACAACGTTTTTTTTTTTTCGTTTTTTTTAAAGAAGGTAAAGAAGTCCGAAGTTGGGTTAAATAAAGATTGCCTGATGGTCCTCACTGATTCCATAAGCGGCCCTTGTACAGACCGCCCCATCCAACTCACCCACAACCCTATACCCCCCAGCCTACCCACCCTTCCCCTACTCCCCAGCATCCTCCACACACCCCCTCCCCCCCCACCCAAACAAGCCCCAGCCAGACTATGCCGTGAGCCCCGCCCGGCGACGGGTCGAGAGGACAGTGTCAGTCACGCGACCATTAGCGCGTGCATGCACGTGCGTGAGCGCGCGTGTTTAGGGGGCAAGAGAGACGATCACGTGGTAGAGATGGGGTGTAAGATGGGAGAGATGTGGGAGTGAGAGGGAGATTGAGTGAATGATGGATGGATGGGAGAAAGAAACACGATGGAGCGTTAGACAACAAAGTCAGTTTTCAATTCAATGATGCAAAATTCAATTATTTCTTTTTTTTTTTTACAAAGTTTTCAATAAATTGTGATTTGAAAAAAAAGCATTAAGTAAAAATTTTTTTTAAACATAACAACCTAAATATAATAAAAATAAATATAGTTAGATAGATTGATAAACTATACAAACATATTTTTTATATACTACATAATTATACAGAGAAAGGAGAAAGAGAGAGAGACAGACAGACAGACAGAAAGAAAGAAAGAAAGAAAGGAAGGAAGGGGATAAAAAAGCGCTTGAAAGAAATGACTATATATATATATAACTACATTGTTTTAGTTATGATAATATATTATAGTTAAACAAATAGACAGATAGATAGATAGATAGACAGATAGATAGACAGATAGATAGATAGATAGATAGATAGTAGGTAGGTAGGAAGGTCGGTCGATCAACAGATAGATCCATAGATAGACAGAAAGATAGTTAGACATAGATAGATTTAAAGATAGATTGATTGATAGATTGAAAGATAGATAGATAGATAGACAGACAGAGGATAGACGGATAGATAGATAGATAGATAGATAGACGGATAGATATATAGATAGATAGACAGATAGATAGACAGATAGATAGATAGATAGATAGATAGATAGATTGATAGATACATGAGCCTGTGTGTATACCTCTTCAATTACAAATCATTTATCTTTGTGTTTAAATTTCGAATCAATATATTAACATGCTTTATAGCAGGGATCGACAACCTAAGGCACGCGTGCCAAACTTGGCAACAAGAGCGATTTTCAATTGCAAGCGGGAGACCTCCAAGAAGTGTTTTTTAAATTTATTTTCTGTTCTGAAAGAGGAATACTGACTGTTGAAGCCGATGTTTCTGAATGACATAACGACCAATTTAGATAAAGTGAACGCATTTACAAGGACGGGGATAAGCAGCAATTGAACTGAGTGACATCATTTTAAAAATATTTATCAATATGTATTTACCTTTATTAAGGCAGTAAGGCATTTATTAATAAAGACAGCTGGGCTTTTTTCAGAAGTGCATTGAAGCAATCAAAGTTTTCTAAACAAAGGCAAGACTTTCAAATTCATGGAATCATTTTTTCATTCCTCATCAAGCTTATCTGGTTTGATCTTACTAAAATCTTCTTAGATGTAATGTATTTTAAGTGGAGGGATATTGTCGATTTTAAACATCCAAAACAATGTGCACCGAAATGTCAATTTGCGGGGAAAATCTGGAACGTAGATTCTTAGGAAAGTTATCTGCTATTTTCAACTGCCAAGCGTTCATTCGCTCTACTTTAAGCATTTGGTTCAACTTACACTTGTGCACAGTAGGCCTATTCATATAGCCTTTTCATTGCACATGAAAGCTGTGTTAAGCATTCAAAGAGGACACTTTAACTACAATACTCAGAAATGAATAAATATCTATCTGCCCTTATAAATTAGCGAAGAGCAAGACAAGGCGCTCATTAACTGATACCAACTACTTACATTTAAAAGAGATTTTGTGCTCATCTGCTATAATTAAACATGAATATAATTTATTCTAAAATAAAATTGGTTTTTATTAATTTAATAAATATAACAGACTTTTTAATAGTATTATATTATACAATTTTTGTAATTAGTAGGCTAATGTTAAAAAGATAAACTCCTTAAGGTTAAATGAACAATCAATTAATGCAGGAAATGTTTATTTACAACTGTTTAACGTAAATTAATTGTATCACTCTAATTAAATCTTGTAATAAATACCTTTATGCTGGAAGTATATAAAGAAATATTAATTAGTCAACAATAGTCAGTAATATTGGGGGGAAGGGGGTTCAAATTTTAAAGTCCCCCCGCCCCCCCCCTTGAGGGGGGCCCCCAAATGAGTGTCCGAAATTTTATTTACATTAAATATTAAATATTACGCCGCTGCCATGTAATCTTGCTATTCACGTTGCTATATAAGTTAGTGACCCGTTTGCATGTATTCCACACATATTAAGGATTTCAAAATTACGTATATCAACACGCATGTAAAAACTGGTAAAAAGTTTACTAAAAACCGTCAATACATAACTCCGTTTTTTTGTAAAACACGTTATCTTGGCGGCATTTTATCGGTATCTTCAGTGGCGTATTTAGGCATGGTCCACGTGTTCCATTGGAACAGGGGCCACCACACAAAAAGGGGCTCCCACACATCCCACAAATATTTTTTTAGTGACATCCCCATTCTTTCGATGAAAATGTCAAATAAAATGCATTTATTCCCCTACAATTTTAAGCACTCCAGTCCAACCAAGCTAAGCGAGACATTCAATTTATTTAAGATTTTACACAATGTAACATGAATTAACGGAACTTTTCTTCTGAGGTATGAGGAAGGCATAGACGAGGCCAGGAGTGCCCTACATAAATTTGGGAACAGGGCCCCGACAATCCTAAATACTGCCCTGGGTATCTTCTATTTTTTGTCCATGCTATAATCCATCTGTCCATAGACAAATAGAAGGGTAATAGTTCGTATATAGGGTTTTTCGATCAATTTTCCCACCCTTGCAATCAATTTTCCCATCCTTGCAATCAATTTTCCAATGAAAAATTGTACACCCCTATTTTATAATTTTCTTGCAATCAATTTGCCCACCGTCTCTTAGACATAAATCCAAAGGCAACATTTCTGAACTGTGATAATCACTCTCTCAGCCTGGAGGCTCTTCATACTGCTGAGATAGATCCAGCAATTGTCACCTTTTTTGGAACTGTAATGAATTGTTCAACTTTTTTTCCAATTCACCCCAGAGACGGGCCAAACTGAAAGAAGCTGGAGGCGAGTGTTTAAAAAAGGAGAGTAGTACAAGGTGGTCCTCAAGAGAAGAAGCTACGTCGTCAGTTTCCTTGCATCTTGACAAAATCATCAAGCTGTTGGAGAGACTTTCTGAATCAACAACTGAAAGAATGGACACTAGAAGTAGTGCACAGAATCTTCTTCATGTATTGGAAAATTATGCATTTTTTGCGTATCTGGAATTTGGTCAAATCTCCTTCGCCCAATCAATATAATTCAGAAGAAACTACAAAATTCTGGAGTGCACGTACGGGAAGCTGCTGAAGATATTAAGACCCTTTCATGCTTTCTACAAAATGATGAGAAACGGATGAAACTGATCACCCAATCCATCGAAAGAGCAAAATAAGTTAAAGGGTAAGTCCTGCCTAAATAGTAACTTAATTCCATATTAAAGCCTTTGAAATATCATTTTCAAATATACAAGTCTTTCTTTTGAGAGTGGACGATAAATGTGTTAATTTAATTAAATTACATTGCCAATTACGGAAACTGTCGACCACGGGCCGGAAACTCACGAACAGGTAGTGACGTCACAAGTTTCCAAGATTTTTGTTTACAATCAATCGACTATGCTATAATCGACATGGCTTCACGCGACGTAGAACCATAGCCTACATGTATTACATGTTTGAACAATAAAAAAAAATCTATCAGACAACGAGGACGAAAGGAATTTTAACGCTGAATTCAGCATATATCAATCAATCGAGAAAAATGGATCAGGCATCGGAAATATCAAATGGTAAGTTGGCCTACTTGATTAGCCTCCTACAGTCCTAGCTAGGTTAGGTCAATGCCATAGAATATCATTGAATATGGCACTATGGATGCACTTTCTCGACACTTTAGTAGGCTTAGCCTTAGCATCATAGCCTTAGGGTTTGACTTTATCAATTTTTTAGTTTCCGACTTACGTTAAAGATAGGCCTATGTAGGTAATCTTCACACTAGTCTACATAAAACGACTTTTAAATTCACTTTTACTACCGGAACTTTTAAGCTATATGAATAGTATATGCTAGTTATTGCCTACTATATTAATTACTATGACTGTGACTTTATGACTGCCCGGTATACTATAGACTATAGGAGGCTTACTTGTGCGATTTAGTTTAGAATGAATACGCTACTAAGTAGTTATTATGAATTGTGACGGACTAATAATACTAGATTAGTAATAATTATACTTTTACTTGTAAAAAAAGCTAGGCCTACATATCGAATATCGGTAAAGGTAGACTATTGACATAGTCGTCACATAGGAATACCGGCCGTAACAGGCATAATAGGGGCTAGCTGTTTCCTGGTCCTCTTCTTAGGGTGTGATAAATCCTCTTATCTTTACCACCAGTGATTATTACCTATCTGTTCAATGTTTAAAGCTACTTAAGATTAATTTTATTTGATCTTGATTATTAAAAGATTTCATTGGCAACAGTTTTTAGATAAAATAATGAAAATTAGCCCAATTTATAGTATAGTTAGGCTATATAAGCTCAAGCTTGAAACAAAACAAAAAAACACTTTTTGCATTTCAACCTTTAATTGAATCAATTGCTCTATACTCTATACTATAAAAATATTTCATATACCGAAGAAGGGTTTTAAAAAATATAGTTGTATATGTGATTTATATAAAAATACATCAAATAGTGATATGTTAAAAAAACAGCTGAATTATGAAAAGTATTGACTATTGACTAAAACCTAAACAGTAATTATTCTTTTTTTTTTCAGGACAATGTGATACACAGCTTACAGTTACAGGAACTCAGTTTATTGGTGTTTTGGCATACTTGGTCATGAAATTCACACACCGCTGCCTGCTTGTGCTTTAAACAAAATAATGTTGGCCTATCCAGAAGGCAGACTAACTGGTTTCAAATGGCCGATATTGATAAAGAATAAGCTGTACAGGCTTAGTTCTAAAGTATTAGAATATTTCTTTGAACAGTTATAAAATAAAAGGATTAAATTTGAATGAAATGTCTTTATTGCTTTCAATATAGCTGCTAATTTAAACAATTATGCCCATGTATTATATACATTTTTGAACACAGTATAAACAAAATAACGTGATTGATAATTAATAGGTAGTGCATTTGGAAAACAGTCAATCATCCTCTGTTCACTTTTTTGCAGTCATTTCCTTGGATTTATGAGCATTAGGCACTTTTAAAACAGTATTCTTAACACAGGATATATCCCACCTACCCTCCATGGCAGCAAACCAGTTGGTCCATGGCAGCTTAATCAGTATTCACAACTGACCTCTATATATAAAGACCATTTCCTTATTCGCCACCTGGGGACGCCCTTGGTAGGAGATGGTAGCTCCCCCAAGAAAAATTTCAACTTTTTGTACTTCCAACTCCGACTCCAGGTACTTTAAATTTCCTCCGACTCTTCGACTCCACAGCCCTAGTTTTCACTGATAAAAAAAGTTATTTAAAGGAATTATTATATCAATGTTGAACAAAATGTTTCAAGACTTCTAATACCAGTGTATGAAATATTTGTTCTTAAATAGGATTAAAATTAAAGCAAAGTTTAGCAATATTAATTAAATATGACAAATATTGCAGATATTTAATAAGACTAATTAGTAAACTAATTTAAAATGTCTATTCGCTAATATCAGATTCATCATCTTCATATTCACCTTTTTCTGGAACTTAGTTATTGGTGTAGGTCACTGAAGACTTGCCTCGGCTATGGCTCACAGACTTGCATGTTTTAATCCCAGTTTGTACTCCTTAAAAAGTATTGTTAGATAGGTTGTAATTTAATATATGTAGGCCTACAAAGTAAATGGCATGAGTAAAAGTGAAATAAAAAAAAAGTATTTATATATTATAGTCCTTATATAGCTATATAAGGTTTAGTCAAAATATTAAATATATATTATATATATATAAATTATCATTAATGTATTTTTGAATGCTTACCCTTGCTTCTGATTCATTCTGAATATGAGATTTGTCTGTATCATCTTGTCCTCTTTGGAACTGTGATCCACATAAGATCTGAAGATCTACAGACATAAATTATGGCTTCGCAATTGTTGGTTCTCACAAGTCAAAGCTTCACTCAGTGGTGGCGGTGGCATTGGGTCCATTGAAAGAGATTCTCTATTCGTGGATTATATTTCCTGATTATAAAATGATTACAAATTTTACTATCACCTAGTATATTTTACATTTTTACAACCACATAATTTTTTTATATATTGTTATTTACAACAATTACACTAATATAACATCTTAAGCAAATTATAGCAAAGTATAGCTAACAATATATGGCATGCAATGGATATATAGTAGACCTTTAAAGAAAGCATAGGCTCTACTCAGAATTTTAGTATTTACCATTAGGCATTAGGCTTTTAGCCTATAGATTAAATAGGCCTTTGCATTATTTATATGAGCCTACTATGCCTACAACATGGGTTTTTAGCTATGATACAGTAAACTTTAGGCCTATAGATTTTGTAAACTAATAGGTCATATAATAAAGCCCTTTACATTTATTGTCTGTGACTGTAGTCTAATATAGGCTACTGCATGACTATATAATAGGTTAATAGGCTATAATCTATAATATAGGCTAGGCCTAAAGCCACTTAAAGTACTTAGACTTATAGTAGTAGTTAGATCTATAGTAGTCTATCCCTATAAGCCTATAATTATACTATAGGCCTACTATAGCCTACTATATAGACACTATAATATAGTGAGTCTATAGTTATAGACTAGGCCATAACATTTACATAGGTCATAGGCAGGTAGCCTATAGGCCTAAGTCAAAAGTCTATTAACTTTTTTTAAATGTAGTTGCTTAGCCAAAGAGTAGAGTAATAAGAGTCTTATGAATTTTTAAAAAATTTACCTTTGATAATAATTCATTTTTCAAATCTTTTATGAGTAGGCCTATGCTTTTTTTTTTCTCCGATCGTCTGTCTTGTTTGAGGGTGCTTCCGAATCAGTCTTAGATTTAGGCCTGCATTGTAATTGTTTTGCCACCTAACTTTGCTTTTTAAGGAACAGATATCCTTGTGAATGGACGGAATGCTTTAGGCATTCAAGATTTCTTCTTCTAAAAGCCCTTCTCGACTGCAAGAATGTTTACAAAATCCTCTCGCACAAAATGTTTACGGCAATCAAATAGTAGGCTATAAAATAAGACTTCACCCTGTCTGACACTTGTGACGTCACAAGGAAGGGAAGTCACTCCATGGTCGTTTTTTAGGTCAATCAATACTTACACGATTTATTAATGAATTAAACACATTTTTCAAAAGAATAAAAATAAATAAAATATTTGATAAATCTTATTTTTAAAAAAGCTTTCAGAAAATATATAATTTACGTATTTGATTTTCAGGCAGGACTTACCCTTTAAGTGAATGCTATGGATTTCCTGTAAGCAAAACAACCAGAAGATGTAGGACTGTCAATAGAACTGCAATTCAAACGTGTTGCGACAGAAGTGCTGGACAGACTTCATATGGAGATGAAGGACAGATTCCAAAAGCTGGAAAACCATGTGGACACCTTTGGGTTTCTTCTTGAACCAAGACACCTGTTGGAGTCTATGGATGATGACACGCTGATGAAAAACTGTGTTACTTTTTCCTGTTTGTATAATGAAATACAGGCAAATCGCTTGTTTAATGATGTCATTGATGCACGAGCACTTTTCATCAACAAACCAGTACCACAATCACCAATTGACACATTAAGGAAGCTGGCTTCATATGGTAATGATGTGTGCTCAAACCTTGCAATCTCCATCTGAATACTGCTAACTCAGGCCACTTCCATTGCATCATGTGAGAGATCGTTCTCAAAATTCAAGTTTATCAAAAACTATCTCAGGAGCACAATGACGCAAGAAAGACTTAGCAGCATGGCTTTAATGTCAGTGGAGTCAAAAATACTAGACATCATTGATATAGATCAGGGGTCGGCAACCTTTTGCTAACAGTGTGCCAAACTAGGATTTCTAATCATTCAGCGTGCCAACAGCCTAAAAGTCAACCTACTCTATTATACTTTTAAAAATTATCTTTATAGGACAATTAATTTAACTCAGTAGCAAGATTATTTATAGAGAAAATCACAACCGTTAAATACTTTTTGATACCAGAAGCTTCACTGTAACAATTGTTATGCATGTTCTATTCTAGGGCGACCGTAAACAATAAATAAAATTTTCAAAGTTTTTATTGTAATGTTAGTTTTATCTTTCTCTCTTAACAATATACATTTTGGTCATTCGTTTCTCCGTCATTTTGACGGGCATAAATACTAGTATTAATTTTGTTTTATCTCAGTTTATCTAAGATATCCTTTAGTATGATCTGTGGTAGGGGTAGGATAGACCTTATAGAGGTCACATTGAATGGCAAAGCGGAATAGATAGGTAGTAGTCATACAAAGTAGGTAGTTAATGTAATGTTTAAAAATATACATATAAATTCTTTGGTCACATAATATTTATATAATTTTCAAATATCTGTTACAGTTTGATCATTTCAAAGCTATAAATTGTAAGCTGTTTATTCTTTATAATAGAAAAAAAAGCGAAACATATTAAAAAATTGTGCGCAAAAAAAGGGTTAATTATCTCCCTTTAATTAAAAAACGTTTCCATATTTGATTCAACAGTGTTGCCAAACAAGTTATGTTTTGTAATATAACAAATATTACTGACTAATTATTATTTCTTTATATAAATCCAACATTATGGTGTTCATTATAATATTTAATTATTAGAGAATTAACATAATTTACGTTAAACAGTAAAGTTGTAAACAAACATTTCCTGCAATAATTGTTTGTCCAATTAAGGAGTTTATATTTTAAACATGTATAATTACAGAAATTACCTAATAGACCCTATGTTGTTATTAAAAAAGTCTCTTATATTTATTAAATTAAAAATACAAATAAATTGGTTTTAGAATTACTTATATTTATGTTTAATTAAAGAAGATCAGCATAAAAACTCTTTTAAATGCAATTACTCTGTATCAATTAATGAGCGGTCAAGTGTAGGTGTATTCTTAAAACAGCTTTCATGTGCGATAAAATCTGTTCACAAGTTTAAGTTGAACCAAAAGTTGAACGTAAAAGAGCGAATGCCTAGCAGTTGAGAATAGCAGATGACTTTCCTAAGCAGCTTCCTTCCAGATTTTTTTACCGAAACTGGGCACATTTGTTTAAATGCTTAAAATTCAACTTGCTGCATTTTAAAATTACCAATATCCCTTTACTTAAAAAAAATATTTACTTTTAAGAAGGTTGTAGTAAGATCAAACCAGTTAGGCTTGATGTGGTTATAAAAAAAAAATGAGTCCATCAATTTGAAAGTCCTGCCTTTGATTAAAAATTCCGCTTTGAGTGCTTCGATGTACTTCTAAAAAAGCCCGACTATCTTAATATATGCCTTAAAATAGGGATGTACATGTAGTTAAATATTTTTTAATTGATTTCACGGCAAGATATATCCAGTTTCAATGCAAATCCATTTCAGTGGTTCTTGTAAATGCAAGTTCAACTCACTGAAATGTGTCGCTATGTCATTCAGAACCATTGGCTTTAACAGTCAGTTTTCCTCATTCAGAACCGGAAAATGTTGTAATTATTTTTATCGATAAAAACAATTATTGGAAGTCTCTCGCGTGAAATTGAAAATTGCTCCGCGTGCCAAGTTCGGCACGCGTGCCGTAGGTTGCCGACCCCTGATCTAGATTCTAGATGATGTTATAGATGCCTTTGCTGCACAGAAAGCACGACGTGAGGCGATATGATTTGAGATTTGTCACTTGTGCTTTATCTCGCCAATAAACAACGGTATTATTCATTAAAAGAGTCTTAATGATTATTTTTTATTTTTATTTTACTGATATACTGTACAAATTGGAATTTATACTTATATATTTATTAAGTACATTATCTCATGTCATAATGTCGAATGTCAAAATAAGGGGCCCCTAAAGAGGCCAAGCCCTCCGGGCCCCCAAATCCCTAGCTACGCCACTGAATTTAGAAACTGTATTTTAATTAAAGGAATACAATTAACCCATTTTATTTGCGTTAATATTTCTAATATTATATTTCCTATTTTCTTTTATAATAGATTAGATGGTCTACAACGTATAACTTTATAATCATAAAACTGTAAAAAAAAGTAGTTGAAAATTAAATAAATAGTATGTGACTATAAAATGATATGCACATTTCTTAAAAAATACAACAACTACCCAGTTTGTTTAATTACAACGTAACAATGCGGCTTAATTACACTGAGTATGTATGATATAAATTTCATCAAATAAATTTAAAGAAAATTTCAGTTATAGCTGAGAACAGATTATTATTATTATCAATAGTAGCAATAGTAGCAATTGCTAGATCCCTATCTTGGTAGCCAAATGATAATGTTTACAAAATAATGGGAAAGTTTAGTAATAAAATTGTGTATTTGGTGTAAATGCTAATAAAAAAGGATGATAATCACTAACACGTTATTTTTGTTTAATCTTAAAACGCTTTAACGATTTTCTCTAGAAATTTCCTTTGCGTTTGTCCTTTATCTTGCTAAGGAGTTAAATTAATTGTCTTATAAAAAGAAATTAAACAATTATAATAGAGCAGGTTGACATTTAGGCTGTTGGCACGCTGAAGGATTTAGAAATCCTAGTTTGGCACACCATTAGCATAAGGTTACCGACCCCTACTTTATAAATATGGCGGATTGGAAAGAGTGAGGTGGAAATGGAAAGGGAGCGAGTGGCGGGAAGGGGACCAACGCGCCCCATAGATGGGACGAAGGTCTGCACTGGGGCCCAGGGCGCGCGCACACACACACACACACACACACACACACAAAGGGGGGAGGAGTGGTTGAGCAAATAGTGCGACGTATTGGAGCCATCACAGAGGCGACGTTTGGAGTGTAAGCACAAACATGGAGCCGGTCAAGCCGACGCGTGGCCAGTCTTCGGGAGGCGCCCGCCCTCCGCGGGGGCCAGCTCTTTGGCAGTATTTGTACGAGGCCACACTATAAACAGATAGTGCGGGGGGTCATCCTGTATTACTGTCTTCATCGATGATTTCTTTATACAAAAAAAAAAAATGGCCGCTGGTGATTAAGTGAGGAAGCTACGGTTATTTAGAAATAAAATTCTCTAAATTAATTAGAGAATCTAGCAATAGTTGGGTTATTATTATATTAGAAATGAAATCAAATGATAGCAGATATTCTCAGTCTTTAGTAGGCTATCATTTAAAGACTTTATTATTGGACACGCTGGTCAAGCGGCACCGTGGTCGGAAATCGAACCACAGGTCCTGGGTTCGAATCCTGGTGAAAGTTAGGATTGGTTTCCCGGGTCTGGAGCGTGTCCCCGATTCCACCCAGCTACCGAGGGTACCCGACAACAGTTTCGACTAAAGTAAATGTATTGCGCTGACCATACATTCTTCTAGTAGGCCTATGTCACTGTCACTGAAACTTGTGAACGCTGCTTCCATTGCCCAATATATAACATCGTTCTGACGGGTAAAAAAACTTTACATATTGGTAATGAGTAAAGAAACGTGCATATTTTTATTTCAAAAGTTTTTTTTTGTTTTTGATGAGCTGCACATAAGATTTGTAACGTGACATTTCCTCCATAAAATTCAATCTTATACATTACAGACGCTCTTTCTATAAAGAAGATTATTGCGTCCTACGCTCATCCGCGGTTTGAGTCTAGGCTTGCATTTCTATTAGTGTTTTAAATGATGCTAAGTTACTGGTTTTCCTGGTTTATTCAAGCTACTCATAAACAAGCCTGGATGCTACTCGGGACGAGAGAGTACTTATATGCATTTGTTCTCGCATAAGTGAGAAGTGTTAGTAAAATTAACAATTCTATTTCACACTCAGTCGTGGATAACTTTCTTTTCTATAATAAAATTACCGGTTTTTATACTGATAACAATACTTATTTTAAAATAGTGACGTTTACCATTACTTGTAACGTCCCTAAATTTTTACAGTACCCTGCGCAAGTCGCCAACCAACGTCAACAGACAAGCACTGAAGTGGAACCCCCAAGTCAAGCGGAAAAGAGGCCGCCCAAGAAATACCTGGCGACGCGACCTTGAGGCAGACACAGAAAAGATGGTGTACAGCTGGACCCATTTAGATAGAATGGCTCAGGACAGAGGACTCGGGAAACTGTGATTGGCGGCCCATACCCCAGTGGGGTGACGGGCAATGATGATGATGATGATGATTAGTATAGTTATTATTTTTAGATTTGAGATAATATAGCATATACATAATATATTAATAATACCATTTGACCTAAATCTATAGTTTCTAAATAAGTTCACCATAATCATACTATTTAAATTTAAAATTGAGACTGTTAAGGTTTTACATATTTGTAGACGAGCGGCAGCGCGTTAGACTGGCGATCCGAAGGTCCTGGGTTCGAATCCTGGTGGAGGCTAATATTTTTTCCCAGGATTTAAGGGTGTCCCTGAGTCTACCCAGCTCTGATGGGTACCTGACCTTAGTTGAGGTAAAGTAAAGGCGGCTGTTCATAGTGCTGGCCACACAATCACCTAGTACGCCGTGGCCACAGAAACTGGTGAACGCTGCTTTATCCGGCCCTATGGATCAATTTGGTCCGACGGAATACTTGACTTTTACTTTTGACTGGTGTCTTAAAAAATTGTACCTGTATCTAAATGTAGATTACCATTTTACCCGCGCAGTATACCATGAAGACTACCAGTAAACGTCCTAGTGGTGTCCTTCTTTGCATCTCTCCCCCCGCCCCCCTCTCCCAACCATCACTACTTCCGGAACAATCATACCTCAAAGCTCAAAGTTTAGAAAGAAACTGTGACCAATGAACGGATAACGTCATCACATAAGCCACCGAGACAAAATAGTTACCACCACCCCCCTACCTGGACATGGAGGACAAAGTCAATGGCCGAGACTCAGTTGTAGTTCCCATGCATCAGGCTATACCTATGAATGCCGATGGCGCGTGCGATTGTTGGGGAGATGATGGGTGTAGATGGGGGAGGGGGGAGGTAGCTGTCTTTCTTGTTCACCTGGTTAAATCTTTTTTTTGTAATGCTGAAGCTATGTGTGATTTTTTCTATTCGTGCTGTCGAGTCTTTCTTTATGCGACAAGTTATATTGCTCACCGCTTTACTTTGTGCGGATTTGCGGCCTATGGCAGTGTGCCATCTCTACGAGTGTCGCGCGGATACATTTTTACCACCCACACCGCCTCTCGTATTTTAGTTTCTTATCTTATACATTACAGACGCTCCTTCTATAAAGAAGATTATTGCGTCCTACGCTCACCCGTGGTCCGAGTCTAGTCTTGCATTTTTTATATTAAAGTTTTAAATGATGTTAAGTTCCTGGTTTTCCTGGTTTGTTCAGGAAACCCATTCCATGCCCGAAGGCTACTCGGGAAGAAAGAGTACTTATATGCATTTGTTCTCGAAAAAAAAAAATAGCCGTTTTGCGAATGAAGATATCTGTGTGTGTGTTGTTAGGTGCATTCTGGCATGCAATGTCCAAGGATGTATTCTATACTTGTACTGTAGAAACGTTATACACCATTTGAACCAAAGTAATATTCATCAAAGACTGTTGCAGCACAGCGAGAAATCTCTATACGTAAATTCACAATAAAGTCAAACAAATTATATTCTAAACAAATATTTATGCAAGTTCTTTTGTTGGCGCGTAGAAACATTTAGTAGGTTGTGAGATCGGTCAGACGGGGGCAAATAAAAAATGGACTCTAATTGTTTTTTTTTTATAAAAATTGTCTTTTTTTTTATTTCATTCATCTTGATTATAGCAGTTTTGATTTCCGAGTTCCGGTCTAAATTTTAGGAGTCAAGATCATGTCGTGGTTTCTCGGAAAATGATCGGTAGGATGGTGGTGGAACTGTTTGTCTGTGTGTGTGTGGGGGGGGGGGACGTTGGAGACCACACTCGTTAATGTAGATTTCGTAAGTAGGTGAATGAAAAAAAAATAACCGATGCTGTTGTTTTTTTTGTTGTTATTGTTGTTGTTTTTTGAAAAGGGTATACAATTTGTAATATAGATGGGAAGAGAGACAAGAAAGTGATGAGGGTGTGAGGCTTAAGAGAGAGAGAGGGAGAGAGAGAAACAGAGATGTGTTTGGAGAAAATGAGGTTGAAAGACAGAAACGAGAAAAAGAAAAAACTAGGGCGCGCCTTAAGTTAAAAGAGACCACTACAGGCAACAAGACAACGAGAGAATGAGACGGGGAGGGGGGGGGGTGATGAAGGAGGGGCAAGGAGCTTATTAGCCCACTCCTCTAGGCGCATGCGCGAAAGGGGGGGAGGGGATGGGGGAGGAGTATTTCTTCTCACGTCGGCACGCGCCTGAAGTTTGATTTTCGTTGAGGGCTGAAAGACATGCGCACGTGGACAGGGGTAAGATGGACGCCCGGAACGTGGTCTCGCGAGATTAGGGCCGAGGGAAGACAATCGTCTTGGAGTTCCCGAAATTGAAAGAAGAAAATGGCGAAGGGAGATAATTATCCGGCGAATCTCCCTTTTATTGGGCCAGATCGCGTTTGTCTTTATTATGCAGATGGTTGTTTTCAAAGAAATATTAACGGATTTCCAGGGCCCGCTAATGGGTTTAGTCCGTTAGAAAGACGTTGCTTGATTTTATTTGTGACAAGTGATAGTGGCTAAAAAAAATTTGATTGAGTTTTATGCTTCAATCATTCTGCAGGGTGTGTTCGAAACAGTAAAGATCTCCAACGCCCCCCCCCCGCCACCACCATTCCCCCCACCGCGAACTCTAACGGCTCGTTTGAATCTGTGGCGCCTTCTGGTGTGGAACAGCTTGTCCCAGACACTGAGCCGTTCTGAGACAAAAGCTTATTTTGTAAAGAGTTCAAAGACCTTTAACTTGTGTTTGTGTGCCTTGCTGACCCATACATAATATGCCACTCAACTTTATACTAATAGCATACTGAGCATGTTAAATTTAAAAACACTGAGATATGCATTATAGGGCAATCATCATCGTCATCAATCAATGTTTCTGACCGCGTCTATTGAGCTTCTGTATTTGAATTTTGTGTTTTAAATCTATATTTTAAACCTTAATCAAAGTCCTGGGTTCGAATCCAAAAATGTGGAATAAGTAGCCTCAAGACCTGAAGGAATCTGGAAAAAAAAGGAGTCTTTTAATAAACCACTGATCTATAAAAAAAAGTATGGATTAGGCGCGGAAATAAGATCCTTGAAGAAATTTCCGCCATTTTGTTTATACTGTCACTGATCAATATATATAATTACCGGGAGTTTGTTTATTTATTTAGATGTTTGTTTCTGCTATATAGTCTCCTAAGCCGTTTGACTAATCGGGTTAAAAGTTAAATGTATAAATTGGAAACCTTCTCCAAAAGAAATTTTAATTTTATCAACAATATTACTTAATTCGTTAATTCATTTTTTTAAATAAACTTAGACCTATTACTAATCACCGTATGTTAAGGTTATAAAACGGGCGCCATTTCCAAATTATGTCCCTTTGAAATGCTTTCAAATTTAGTGTGTTTCGGGACCGGGTTTTCCCGTAATGCGAAATATTGCTGTTTATTTTTTTTTATTATTAACTTTTTTATATTGGTATTTGCATAGACTATAATATACATGGACCGCTTGCTTTAGTTTTTTATGCTATTATCTTTGTCGTAGGTGGTTTGAATTTTGGCCTTACAGACACGTCAGGGTGCAGTAATGTGTACTCACACCCCCGGCTGGTCTAGTCAAGGAGTATGGCGCTATTGCAGTAATTGGTTATATATCGCAAAATTTATATTTCCATCAACTATTATTGATATAAGTAGGGCGGATTCACCAGCTTGCTACTTTCTTTAATATATCATCGGCCACACAGAACACATAGACTAATAGAACTATAAAAACAGTTAATAACTTGTGATGAATTACATCTATCTCCAGTTTATTGATTGAAAACAAAAGTACTAATGTCAAATATCGGATGATCTGATGTAACAAATGCAAACTAAATCACTAAGTTGTGCAGGTGAAAATAGTGGAAATATTTAGTGAAATTAAACTAGACTGGCTATACTAGCAGGGTACCACCTCCCCGCACCAATACCGAGATATGTTTCCTATAAGGAGTCTCCCAGATGCACTCCAGAACTTTCAGTGTAAATTTACTATTTTCTATCTCGAATAATTCTGGTTGGACATCCCGAACACGTGACTAAACAGGACCGTTTGATTGGCCAACATTGTACAGTTTCCTTAAAGACACAAGGGGGGGGGGGGAGAATATCAATGGCCAGCCTAACAATAACAGACTGAGTTTCCAAACTATAATTACGGAGGGGAACATTCCGGGGCGTTTGACACTATCCGAAATCTATAACGGTGGTCACTTTACATGGCAATTATGTCATAAACCTGCCAGGAAAAGGGGGGAAGGACCGATGCAGTAGGAAAGAAGGGTCAGTTTAGTCTCTGGGTGTGGTCTTATCTCAAAACTGAACAAAGACGGGGCTTCCCTTTACTAAGTATCTGAAAGGACATTGTCACTTCTAAACACAATAAAAGATCCAAGGGCTGGAGGGGAAGGAAATGGAGGGGCATTGAGGTTGGGCCTCCAATCTCAGTTATCTTACACCACCTAGAGGGTCAAGGAGACAGTAAAATCTCGACCTATAATTTTAAAATCTTCAAACATCGAATTCCTTAGTTTAAAAATAAATGTGACGAGCGTCACATATCTCCCCTCTTTTGAGATTTCGCTACGCATGTAACGAAATCTAATAGGACTAATTATAAAAATCAATATGTATTGCGAACCTATAACTGCATGGGAAATGCAGGGGTAGTAGGGAAACAGATGTACATAAAATTTGACAATCTACAGTAGTTTACATATCTCAATAGTAAATATAGAGAAATCAAAACAGATAAAGGCATGCAAAAGAAAAGGCAAAAGAATAAAAAAACTACAAAGATTCATGCATTTATATACAAACTCACACATTCTGGCAATTTTTGAGTGTCCGATCATATCAACGGATAAGCCGTGACCAAGAATCAGAGATCAGTCCAGAATATTACACAACTATTATAATATCGACGAGTATTATACATCTTTAAGAATTCACTGTTAAGCTTAACCTCAGATATTGTTTGTTTTTAAATGAACTATTAAACTATTAAAAGTAACAGCGAGTAAATGACTGAAAAAGAAAACTTAATAAAATGTATTTCTTATGACTTTCCTGGTCGTAAGTTACGCGTATTAAGGACAACATAAGCTTATTCAAATCAAAGTTAGCGGTAGATAATTAAGCTATATTTTATTACTTTGAGTTTTCAATCGGACCTCGATTATTGTAAGACTTTAGGGGGGGGGGGGGCGTAAGCAGTGAGCATTAGACTCAATTAGAGTTGCGCTAAACACAACAGACAAGTTATTTACAGCAGCATGGGGCGCGAATTTTCGTTACTTTTATCTCCCTACTTTGGCGAGTGTATACACCTTCAAACTATTGAACTAGAGACTAAGTGTTAAATTGACAGATGGTTTTTTCTTCTTGTATGATTGACTAATACCTTTCAAGTAAATAGATCTAGGTTTAGCAAAATTATTACATGGGGCATATTATACGTTTATTTTTCTAGTAACGAAATTCTTTCGGTATATCATACTATTATCTCCGTAAAGGGGGTACCTGGCTAAAGGCATTCTATTTTTCTTTTCTAAGAAAGGTCCTACTTGTTCGCCAAACAAGTTAGGAGCGAAGGGGGTCGGCGAATTTAGTTTAAATTCCTCTGTGACCGACTGCAAAATACTGGATGCGAAACCGAGTAGCTAGAGTAAGCGTACATTTCAATGTGTTGATTATTCTTAATCATGGCCGGCGTTTGCTTAAATACGAGCACGTTTTAGTTCAGTGACGTAAGCATAAAATAAATTTCCTTAGAAATTTCTGGGGCACTATGAGCATTATAGACATAACATTCTGAGATAATTGCCAATTGTGGCGATTTCTGAACAGCGGCGGTAATTACGGTACACCATAGGCATAGGTTACACTATGCGGGCCATACAAACTGCAATTGACGTATGGTTGGAGCTTAATCAGACCTGGAAAGTGATATATTTTTGGGTTGTTGTTTTTTTTTAAAAGTGAATTCGCAGTCTCACACCCTGATTCAGTGACTAGCACTCAATTTATATCCCAAGGTATCCCGATAAACTCGCTATGCACCTACATTTCTGTGAGGGGGAATTCCCATATAGTCAATAAAGGGGAGGGGTCTATTTCCGTTTCAGGTGACAATGCCAGGTCTTCACAACAGTGGCGTCTGGCCTAAATACATCATATAGACAATGGGATACAGTGTGGTCCTTTCAGTGGTTACAGTAATTATTGTAAACTTCCTTGGAAGCGGCGGATTAGGCGTTGCGGATAATTGCTCATTTTCCTTTCCGTTAGCGAGTTAGCTATTTACGGAGGGCGGTAGGTTGACTTTAGATATAGCCACCTGTGTGGGCTCTCAATAAAATATCCAGCCGAAGCTTGGACGCGAATAACTGGGCGAGTTGTAATAGTCTCTCCTGTGTTTCGGAGGGCGGGGACAGCAGGTAGCTGCCCGGGGCTGAGTGCGATTTGGTGCGGGGGGTGATACGAAGTTAATTATTGTTCTTGTCCTAACATGCGGTGCCCTTTGTCGTCCGCCTCCGAGTGTACCCGATTAGTTACAGGGTCAGCGATAACATATTTACTAGATTGCTTGGTCCTAAAACATTCCTTACCTAAACCAAAACAACATATAATTCTTCCCCACCGATTTGAACTTACAACCTGGCTATAAGGCTGCCCATTTGCTTCCACCGTGTTCATTACACTGGGCTATGGTAGGCCACTTGGTAAGGGGTTTGGCCCGATTAACAGGTGCCAATATGGGGCCGACTATGCTAAGTCGGTGTGGACACCAATGTAGGTCTCACTCCTATCATTGACGACCACGGGAAGGTGGTTTTTATGGGTCGGTGTTAAGGGAAATGTTGACTTACATGGTCGGTGAGTGTTTAGGGTTGCCCTGTCGGGGCGCTATTGTTGATGGGGAGGCGAGTGGGCTGTACATTTGCATTTTATATGTTGCGTCCTGTTGAGGACAATTTCTATGCCAGATTAATTGTTCTTTACATTTATTGTTCTCGGTACTTTCTCTTCTAATGTTAATTTACATTTTAAAACCTGTGACGGGTTTCCTATCGTTTTACGGAAAATTATCTCCTACCTTTTTAATGAATGTAAATACTAATAACTCACTGTCAAAGAGTCTTAATAGCTATGTCTTTTATTGAAGACTAAAATTATGTAACTCGTACAACATGATAATAGCTAACTGATTGACTGATCACTGGAAATTGGACACTGACCCACCAAGATACAAAAACGAACACTCACCTTGCGTTTTATTGAGACTTTCATTCAAAACCATACACTCTTGATACAGCTGGCTTGTGGTCCAGTGGAGTTAAGACTGCGGGCGTTGTATCTTGGGAGGTGAGGTAAGCAGAAAGATGTCTCTACGGCTTGTGACAGGCAGTGAACATGCGAATATAGGTTAAAAGTGTCGCCTATGGTGTCAGGCACATACAGGTGATGTCTGTGTTGAAAAGTGCAGGCAGGCGCTGTCCACGGTGCCAATTGCAGGCAGGTGCTGTCCACGGTGCCAAGTGCAGGCAGGTGCTGTCCACGGTGCCAAGTGCAGGCAGGTGCTGTCCACGGTGCCAAGTGCAGGCAGATGACGTCTGACTTGATCTGTACTGGCAGAAGACAGGTGTAGGCTAAGCAGTTTGATATGCTGTCAGATGAGGGTTCTGTGATCTAAGGTGACAGGTGCAGGCGGGTGACGAGTACAATCAGGTGTTGACAGGAGTAGCGGCTATCAGGAACGATGTGATGCTGTTTGTAGTGGTTGACGAAGTTGATGTTTGGCGAGCCCCCAGCGATATCTAAGCGTCGATTGTAATATTCATAGCTCCAGAGCGTTCTTTATGTAAGATGTGCATATCTGGCGTTCTTCGGGTTCAATCCGCGGCACGAGCCCACATATATGTCGTAGGTGGTTTGAATTTTGGCCTTACAGACACGTCAGGGTGCAGTAATGTGTACTCACACCCCCGGCTGGTCTAGTCAAGGAGTATGGCGCTATTGCAGTAATTGGTTATATATCGCAAAATTTATATTTCCATCAACTATTATTGATATAAGTAGGGCGGATTCACCAGCTTGCTACTTTCTTTAATATATCATCGGCCACACAGAACACATAGACTAATAGAACTATAAAAACAGTTAATAACTTGTGATGAATTACATCTATCTCCAGTTTATTGATTGAAAACAAAAGTACTAATGTCAAATATCGGATGATCTGATGTAACAAATGCAAACTAAATCACTAAGTTGTGCAGGTGAAAATAGTGGAAATATTTAGTGAAATTAAACTAGACTGGCTATACTAGCAGGGTACCACCTCCCCGCACCAATACCGAGATATGTTTCCTATAAGGAGTCTCCCAGATGCACTCCAGAACTTTCAGTGTAAATTTACTATTTTCTATCTCGAATAATTCTGGTTGGACATCCCGAACACGTGACTAAACAGGACCGTTTGATTGGCCAACATTGTACAGTTTCCTTAAAGACACAAGGGGGGGGGGGAGAATATCAATGGCCAGCCTAACAATAACAGACTGAGTTTCCAAACTATAATTACGGAGGGGAACATTCCGGGGCGTTTGACACTATCCGAAATCTATAACGGTGGTCACTTTACATGGCAATTATGTCATAAACCTGCCAGGAAAAGGGGGGAAGGACCGATGCAGTAGGAAAGAAGGGTCAGTTTAGTCTCTGGGTGTGGTCTTATCTCAAAACTGAACAAAGACGGGGCTTCCCTTTACTAAGTATCTGAAAGGACATTGTCACTTCTAAACACAATAAAAGATCCAAGGGCTGGAGGGGAAGGAAATGGAGGGGCATTGAGGTTGGGCCTCCAATCTCAGTTATCTTACACCACCTAGAGGGTCAAGGAGACAGTAAAATCTCGACCTATAATTTTAAAATCTTCAAACATCGAATTCCTTAGTTTAAAAATAAATGTGACGAGCGTCACAATCTTCTTTTTTTTTTTTTTTTCAATTCCCGATTCTAAATGAAGTAATTGTTAGACAAGTTCCGTTTTGTTAAATCGCATTTTTTTCGATTTTAAATGAATACTTTTAGGCCTATTAATCCTATCATCATTGACTATAATAAGATGGACCGCTTGCTCTATTTTTAGAGCTTACATTCTTTTTCCGTGCGCACACAACACTGATCTATAAATGTTTCCGCTCTGTACAACTTTCGATTTTAAATTTTCATTGAGAAAATCATAGCGATTAAATAAAACGGAAGTTGTATATCAATAACTTTATTTCCTGTGTAGCAATTACGTTATTTAGAATCGAGAATTCCGAACATCAGTGTTTCAAGTCATCATATAGCAGAAATACTAAAGCAAGCGGTCCATGTATATTATAGTATATGGTATTATTGTTAGTTTTATATTATTAATAAAAAGTCAGAAGCTTGACAGCAACAATTCATATGCATATTGCGTAAAAATGCAGCAACATAGATTCCATTCCGATCTATTTATAGATCAGTGGCGCAGTAAGTTTTAGACACCATTTTGTTTACATCGATAAGTGCGGTGGATCTGATTAGATTTCCACGTCTTCACTTTGCTCAAACCAATTTATTAAGAATGAGCAATCTATTCTTTTTATAGATCAGTGTAATAAACATGTTTTTAATTATAGTTTTTGTGGCTTGCTCCCCCTCCCCTTCCCCCTTTTTTATTAAAACCAAATTTTAAGATATAAACGTGATACCAGAGCGCACTAAGCATCTAAGCATACTAAAATGTTAACAGCGTGGATTATACTCGCTGCACATGTCTCCACCATTGTAATTACCTTTAGTGGTATATGTTCTACTTTTTTATTAAAGTGCTGCGTCTAATGTATAATAAACAAAAAACTCCTGGTGTAGAGTCATTATAACTTCATGTTACAGCTGACGTACCGACGTTCTGGAGGTTGTCCCTAAGTCTTACCCATCTCAGATGGGTACCTGACGTTAGTTTTGACATAGTATAGGCGTATAGGCATTGTGCTTGTCACACAATCCCCTAGTACAGGCCTCGGCAACCTAAGGCACGCGTGCCCAACTTGGCACGCAGAGCAATTTTCAATTGCACGCGAGAGACCTCCAAGAGGTGTTTTTTTCTTATTGATTTTCCGGTTCTGAATTAGGAAAACTGACTGTTGAAGCCGATGTTTCTGAATGACATAGAGACACATTCACACATTTCAGTGAGTTGAACACATTTACAAGTACGGGGTCAAACAGTAATTGAAGTGAGTGAATTAATTTTAAAACATGTAACAACATCTACTTCCCTTTATGAATCCACCTATTAAAAAAGATAGTTTGTCTTTCATTGAAAGCGGAGTTTTCTATACAAAGGTAAGACTTTCACATTCAATGACTCATTTATTCATTCCTCATCAAGCTTAACAGGTATTATCTTACTACAGCCTTCTTAGATGTAGATGCATTTTAAATCGAGGGATGTTGACGGTTTAAAAAAACAAAAAACAGCCTGTTGAATTAAAAAAAAACAACAACTAAACAATGTGCATCGAAATGCCAATCTGAGGGAAATCTGGAAGGTAGATTCTTAGGAAAGTCATCTGCTATTTTCAACTTCCAGGCAGTCATTCGCTCTACTTTAAGCTTTTGGTACAACTTACACGCGTGAACAGTAGATCTATTTATTGCACAAGAAACCTTTGTTAAGCATTCAAAGAGGTTACTTAAACTTCATTACTCAGAAACATTACTCTATCTGCGTTTATAAATTAGCGAAGAGCAAGACAAGGCGCTCATTAATTGATACCAACTAATTACATTTATGAAAAGAGTTTTTGTGCTCATCTGCTAAAATTAAACATAAATATAATTTATTCTAAAACAAAATGTGTTTTTATAAATTTAATAAATATAACAGACTTTTTAATAGCATTATATTCTGCAATTGTTGTAATTAGTCTAATGTTAAAAAAAGATAAACTCCATAATGTTAAATGGACAAACAATTAATGCAGGAAATTTTTTTACAACTGTTTAACGTAAAGTAATTGTATCACTCTAATTAAATCTTGTAATGAATACCATAATGTTTGGCATCAGTATTGAATAAATTTAGAGACTTTATTTTAATTAAAGGGAAATAATTAACCCGTTTTATTTGCGCTAATATTTCTAATAGTATATTTCTCATTTTTCTTTTATAAAAGATTAGATGGTCTACAACGTATAACTTTATAATGACCAAACAGTAAAAAAGTAGTTGAAAATTATATAAATAGTATGTGACTATAAAATGATATGCACATTACAATAACTACCCAGTTCGCATGATTGCTACGTAACAATGCCGCTTAACAATAGTTTCTGGTTCAATTCGCTGTCCTTTAATAAGAAAAAATAAATAAATTCTCAGTCATAACTGAGAACAGAATAATATAATCAATAGATCTAGTACCAGTTGCTAGATATTAGATATCCTTATCATGGCATCCAAATGATAATGCTTACAAAATAATATGAAAGTTTAGTAATACAATTTTGTATCTGTTATAAATGTAAATAAAAAGAATGATAATCACTAACACGTTATTTTTGTTTAATATTAAAACGCTTTAACGATTTTCTCTAGAAATTTCCTTTGCGTTTGTCCTTTATCTTGCTACGGAGTTAAATTAATTGTCTTACAAAAAGTAATTAAACTATTATAATAGAGCAGGTGGACATTTAGGCTGTTGGCACGCTGAAGGATTTAGAAATCGTAGTTTGGCACACCATTAGCGAAAGGGTTGCCGACCCCTGCCCTACTATTTCGTGCTTCACCGGCCCTATGAATCCATTTGGTCAGAGGGCATTAGTTAATTTACTTAAGCCACTCAACAAAATGTTTGAACCTAGATCAGAGGTCGGCAACATTTTGATATTAGTTGTTCCAAAGTAGGATTTTGTAAGTCATTCCGCGAGCCAACAGCATAAAAGTCAAATTTCTCTTTACTTCTATTAGAGACTTCACTTGCTTTTTTTGGTGGTCTTCCGCGTGCCAAGTCTGGTACGCATTCCATAGGTTTCCGATCCCTGACCTAGACTTTTATCGTTGTTCAGAAGAAATCTGTTCTTGTTTCAAAATGCCATCAAAAGTGTACAACAAACTACTCTACCAAATTAAGAATATTTTAGTTTACTTTAAAAAAAAAACATTTGGTATGCTTTTATTGTCTTACTTGAGTAATCATTATTATTATTATTTTACATATTATTATTATTGTTTTGTATGTATTTATATTGACATTATTTGGCATAGAGTATGTATTTTTAACATGCTCAGACGTATTATTGTGTGAGAAAGCCAGGTAAGTTGGATATGTATCGCTTGCAAACTGCGACTTTAAATTTGTGTTAAGTTTATGTTGATATTGCACCCCCCCCCCCCTCCCCCCATCCCAGGAAAAAATGTATTTGGTTTTCGTACAAAGTTAAACAAAAAAAAAAGTTGAAAACAGGAATCTTGTTGACGTAATTAGCAGTTCGCAGACGATTCCTTCACGTCATCAGACTTGTCTTAGATATCGATTCACGTCTGCGGGTTACATTTTTACGTCGTAACTTTACGACATAAAGTATTGTGTTGATGTTGTTTGTTGTTGTTTGACATATTATTTCTTTTACTCGATTATGCATATAAGCTATTAATAACGTATATTGGCTGCGGCAGATATTTTCTTTATCTGTTTGTCTGGCATTGCATGCAAGAGAGCAAACAGCTCTGCAGACTGGCTTATAGAAGAAGAAGAAAAATATATTTTCTTTATGAAGATTGGGGTTGGTGGGGCGTGGGGCGTTGGAGGGGTGGGGGGGGCGTCTATATGTAATTCTATTTTAAATGTACCACATACAGACATACACGCAAAGGAACAGACGCATATAGCTCGCCACTCGTTACAATTGTGTTTTTTTTTTTATCTTCTCTCTTAATTTAAAAACAAATGGTGCCGATAAAAAAAATGTCTTGACTCCGACCAGATTTCGCAATGGGATTGGGGAGATAACATAAAACAACAACAATTTCTAACAGAACCGGGAATATTAATCCACACATTTTGTCCCGCCATTATCTCAATCTTTTTTCAACTCCCCGTCACGTTCATATCCACAGAGAAATGTTTGTTTTTTTTCAAACCACGCAATCTGTTGAGTGACTGTTGCCATCTCGTTATTGTTTTTTTTTTTTTTTTTTTTTTTTCAAATGGTTGAGTTTGTTGAATGGGTCTGGTTGTTTAATGGCCAAAGTGTCCGAATACTCCACACCAAATAGTAGCCATCTGTTCTAAGTGTTGTTTTCACGTTTCGGATACCTCGGACGTCAAGACCTCCAGACCACCACCACCCTTCCCCCCACTCCCTATCTTGTATTGCGCATAGTCTCTTAAAATGAGTTGATTTTTATCTGTTGTTGTTTTGTTTTTATACTGCAATCTTTTGGCTTTTTGGGGGGAAGGGGGGGCGGGTGTTTGGGGAGTCTAAAGATAAACTGCTGGTCTCACATTTACCTTGGACGATATCACTCGAACAGCTTTCCTAGGGTGGGGGAGGGAAGGGAGGTGCTAATGGGCGTGATTTTATTATGTTTTTTTTAGGGCCTAGTCATAGTCGAAATAAGTTGGTTGTCTTTTGGGTAATGGCTAAGGGAGGTGGGGGAGGGGGAGACATTAGAAATATCAATGAAAGGAAAGAAAGAGACAATGAATATGAAATTGTCATTTGTTGTTTCTTAAACATTTTTTTTTCAAATCACATCTAATGAGGTCACAAAAAAAAATTTTTTTGGGGTACTAAAAAGTAAAGTACCCGTTAGACTAAGTTGATCCATAGGGCCGGTGAAGCAGCGTTCACCGGTTTCTGTGGCCACAGCATACTAGGGGTTGTGTGGCCAGTCCCTAATCGCCTTTACTTTACCCCAGCTAATGTCAAGTACCCCACCAGAGCTGGGTAGACTCAGGGATACCATCCAGACCCAGAAACAAATACTAGCCTTCACCAGTATCCGAACCCTGGACCTTCAGTGTACGCCAGTCGAACGCGCTGCCGCTAGTTCTTGGCTTCATCACGGACGAGGCAGATAAACGAACACCGGACACATTTTTGTGGCTTATTTGTTTCAAGGCGCGTGTGAACGGATTGTGTAAGCACATTAAATGTTTGTATAAATTGGAAGGTATGTATCTCTGTAAATTGTATCTCTCTTCTTCATAGTATTGTGGAGACCCCGTTAAAACCGAGGAAAGCGTCCACAATTTAACTACATAAATTTGTATTAAGTTTTATTTTCCTGGCTTAATACTACTCCAGGCAAGGCACACTATCTGACTACAGTGTTGGTATTAGTAGCCTTGTTTTTTTTTCCGGTGTTTGTATTTTGTGTGTGTGTGTTTTATTTGTGTGCGTTTTATTTGTGTATGTGTGAGTAATAGTTTTTTTTATTGACTTAATAACATTATTTTTTTTTTATCATTCATTAAATTGTTAACAGATGTGTTCGTTATATGTTTAAATACTTTAATCCTTAAAAAAAAACTCATTTTGAATGTGTATTTACACATTAAAGTATGTATCTAACAGTATTTTAAAAAAAAGCTACAAAATATATTTAAATTTAAAAACAAACTGTACTTATATTTTTTTAAAGATTAGACGCCATTATCAGCAAATAGTCTAACTTAAAAAATCGTAATGAGATATTTATTTTTAGAACGGTTATTGTTTGACATGTTGGTTTTTTTTTTGTTCTGTTTAGATTTAAACGAGCTACCAAAACCCAAGCTGACCCCAGACATGTGATTTAGTCCTGACAGCTAGGCCCCAGACATGGACAGCTGACAATAGCCCGACTGTCCGGTACGTGTCATAGAGCTGTTATCACCACCATGCTCTGAAGCCGATGACATGCCCCTCCGTACGTGCGCTGCTTTGACCCTTTAGGTCCCCCCCTCTTCCCACGTCCCTCCCCCACCCGGGGCCGCTCTCTCCACCTTTCTCGGTCCCCACCATGTTAGCTCCCTCCCCCCTTTCACCAAAGGCTATTATTCATCCACCCCGCCCTTAACTCTCTTAACTCACTGGCCATTATAACCTCACTCACACATTGACATACTCACAGACATCTCTCTGACTCTCGCTCTTTATTCTTGGTCTTTCTCTCCTCGTATCTCTCTGTCTCCCCACCCCCGTCTCTCGCTCTCTGTCTTTCTCTGTCTCTGTTGTTCTATCTGTCTCTCCCAATCTCTCTCTCTCTCTGTCGCTATTCCTCACTATCTGTCGTTCTATCCCTCTTATCTCTTTCTCTCCAATACTTTCTCTGTCTCTCTCTGATTCTATCTCTGCCCCCTCTGTTTATCCCTATCTCTTTCTGGCTCTCTCTGCCTCTCTCTGTCTCGCTTTAACTTTCTCGCTATCTCTCTAATTGTTCTCTCTGATTTTCTGTTTCTCTCCTTCTTTTCTCTGTCTATCTGTTTCTCTCTGTGTGTCTCTCCCTGTCTGTCTCTGACTTTATCTGTACCTCTCTCTTTCTTTCTCTCTGTCGCTCTCTTTCTTTGTTTCTCTCTTTCTCTGTATCTGTCCACCTTTCGTTCTTTCTGACCTGGTTTCGGGTGTCCACTACAAACTTGACCAATGAAGCGGCTGCTCATCAAAAGGTCGTCTAAACGTCCTGACACACTACGCTCCTTGCACCAATTACAGGGGCGATAATAAAGCGTGATCGACCATTGGGTGAAGGGAGGTGGGTGGCGTGGGGTGTTGGGTGAATAACTGACATAGATTGCGTGAGTGTGTGTGGGGGGGGGGGCATATATTGGTGTGAGCTAGTGGTGTAGGCTAGAGTCTTCAGGGCGCAGTACTCACCTCGTGAAAAACATCAGAGGAGCTTTTCGGACCGAGCTAATGGAGCGGAGCAAGGAACATGGCAAGATTGTCACAGAGGCGGAACACTGTGGAAATACAGGTGTGGAAATGGGGTTGGGTTTATGTTGGCATTGTGGGTTGGGGTTGGAGGGGGGGGGGCTTTATATCCATTTTATGTGGTCTGTTACTTTGTTTGGTGTTTGTTGTTGTTTGGAAGTGGAGCAAGAAGTTGTTGTTGTTTTTCAAACATAATAGAAATATTATGACGTACGTTTAGGACAGGTAGTTTCCTGTTTCGTCATGCTTGGGTGGGCTTCAAATACTCTGTATAATCTAAAGTGCATACGCAGAAATTATATTGGCTTCCTCACTAATCATGCTGATGTCAATTTAAAAAAAAAATTAAAATATGTTGTCATAATAGTAACAAACCATAAAAAAATATTTTGTAAAACCAAGTTAACTAGATCTAACCAAAATATAAAAAAAACATTTTGTAAAACCAAGTTAACTAACCCAAATTTAAAAATACATATTTAGTAAAACAAAGTTAACTAGCCTTAATTAAAAATCATTCTTGGTAAAACCAAATTTACTAACTAAAGTAAAATAACAATATATATTAATAAAATCATGTTAAGAAACCAAATTAAAAAACTAAATTAGTAAACTATACTATAAAAAAATAAAGTTACAGACCCAATTATATTCTGTTCTAATAAACCAATAGAAACTATAGAAATAATTATCTTTTTCAAGATCTAACTAAGTCATTGTGTTAGAGTCGTGAAGTCACTAATTAATCCTAATAATAAAAGTTTTTTTTTTAGTGAGAGAATGCCTCTTTGTACTCTTGTAAGACATCTGGGTTCGAATCCTGGTGCAGGCTAGTATTTTTTCTGATGGGTACCTGACACTAGTTGGGGTAAAGTAAAGACGGCTGGGCATTGTGGTGGTCACACATCCCCCCGTATGCCGTGGCCATAGAAACCGGTGAACGCTGCTTCACCAGCCCTATGGTGAGTTTGGTCCGATGGGTACTTTACTTACTTTAAGACATCTAAGTAGTCAGAGTCAAAGCACGTGTGTGTAGTTCTAGTGAAAACACATGTATTCCAAATAATTTCAAGCATTAATTCTCAACACAAACACACAAAACACCCAGCGAACTTTAGTTCTAGACACTAGACACTATTTAGAACAATACAGCTATTCTATATTGTTTTGTGTTCTTGTTTTTGTAGTTTGAATTGTTTTTCATAGTACATTCTATCGCCACTCGTGCGTGACACGTGGGTCAGGTCACACTCTCCTCACCCATTTCCGCAAAAGTCGCCGCGTGCCGCTGCCGTACAGAGGTTTGATTTCTTACGATTATGAAAACAATACTTCTAGCTTGTGTGTGTGTGTGTGTTTGGGGAGGTGAGTGAAATGTGAGGGGTGCTGGTCGCCCCTTACGTCCCCTAGATCGGTTACCACCCCCCGATCCCGGCAAACCCGCACACATCCTAAATCTACGCTCCTTAGTTTCGTCGATGCCATTTTGTAGCTACACACACACACAAACACACACACAGTCACGAAGAGTGACCCCCCCCCCCGACCCCACTCCTTTCCTAGAATTTAATTACCCTTTGTATGCAAGGGCACGCAATGTAATTGACCCGTACACGCGCAGTTTTGGGTTCCCCCATCTTTCCCCCACCCCACCCCACAATATCTCTACTCGCTCTCCAAACCCCTAACAGTCGTGGCGGCGCGCGCAATCTCTGCACGCGCCTCCTATCGGTTTGTTTATCCGCCATTACCGTTCCAGCATTCGGCGCGGACATTATTTTTACGGCCATTGCGCACGCCAATGTCAAATAAACGCGTCTCTCTTGTTTTTATCCAATGTGCGCATGCCCAGTGACGACAACAAAAAAAAAACGAACGTGGGAAGTGGAGAGGGGCATGGTGAAAAGGGTGGGGGGCAATGTTTTTTGTCCAATAAAGATGTTAAAAAATAATCTTCCACAATTTGGATACCAACATCCACAACAACGAAATTTAGGGCCTATAATTCTCGTTGTCAAATTGTGTTCCTTGTATATATCTTTGTTTACTGCACTAGATTTCTGGTTTGTATATCATAACTTGTACATTGTTTCACAACTTTTCGATTACTACTACTACTAAATACTGGACAAAAAACAAAAAAAAAAAGAAGACACTATTCACTGTAGTATACAGCAATTTGTTTGTTTTTCGCCCCAAGAACTAAGAGACATTTGTTGATATTTAAAGGTGATTTTAGCTTTAGCCGCTCATGCTTCTAGATGTTACTTATACTAGGCTGGTATCGGCAGTATTAATGTTAGTCTTATGTTATCTCACATGTCAAAGACGCTCATTATATTTAGAAAATTATTGCGTCCTATTTGATTTGAGTCTAGTCTTGCATTTGTGGAAACAGTAAAAAAAAAAAAAAAAAAAAAGGTTTTTATTCCATAACAGAGTGTCAAAATTTTGTAAAAGCTCTCTTACCCGGCGGTCGCTCAGAATTCGTACGGCTCGATTTCACGCGGAAAATTTACGATAAGCTTTAACTACCAATTACATTGGCTATAGGCCTATAGAATACTCTTATTGAAATATTTTTAACAAACAATTAATATTTTAAAAAATTCAACAATTTCAAAGGGATAGATGCATTTGCTCCTTCCGGAACACGTTTTTCAATGTTTTGATTTATTTTCGCCTGGCCGATATCCGCGGAAGCTTAAAGTTTAAACCGAAATGAAAATACCGAAAAAATATCAATCTTCCTTTCTGGAAATTTATCTCGAAAAAATGATATGTTCACAGTCCTCCGGAAATCGCTTCGCGGTCCACTACTTGTACACCAGTTTGAGACTCACCACATTCTGCGCCAGTGTTATGTTTTACTGAAAAAAAAACCTGAAAAAAAAAGCCAACAAAGTGCGATGGCGTAACAAATGTGAGAAATTTATGACAATATATGGGCCAGTGAACTTGTTGTACACGTGTGTGTGAAGACCGTACGCTAATGTCAAGACCGTACGCTAATGTCAAGCTGCTAAAAGGGGTAGTCCGGGGAGGGGGAGAGGGGTGAGGGATGTATGACCCAAGTTGGTTTGAATTTTATGTTTGAACTTTTTCGGCGCTTTGACGAGTGACTTGGTCGAGTGCGCACGTTCGTGATCATTAGAAACTTTAGAATAAACCAGAAGAGGTTTATTTTTTTATTTTTTTGGACTGCGGACTGCGAAAAAAATGTGAATTTCAAAAAAAAGAGTTCTATTTACATTCAAAATGAAATTTTGAAAAGATTTGTCTAGATTTGATTTATACACATAGAAAAAGTACAAAAGGATTTTGTCCGAAACGAGGGACATCTAGACTTGAGGGCTGTCGGTTCATTTATTGTACTATAATCTAACCTAGATTGAGCACTTTCGAATTTTGCGACCCGGATATATACCCAGCAAACGGTCATCGACTTTACACTTTTAATGTTTGCTTACCATCACCTTAGTCTATCGCTTTTTTCGCCCTTTCTCCGTCTTTATTTCTAGCAGTCTCTCGCCTATCGTTGATTTTCACATGTGAGTTTTGCCTTTTTACGTTCTCTATGACGATAAAAGAGACTTGTCATTTAAATAAGGGAAATGCAAAATTAATATTCAAATTGCAAACTCTACATATGCCATATTAAATAGGTAAAATTTAAGTATCCCGTTGGACAAATTTAACCCAAAGGGCCGGTGAAGCAGCGTTCACTAGTTTCTGTGGTCACTGCGTACTAGGTGATTGGGTGGCCAGCACTATGCATAGCCGCTTTTACGTTACCCCAACTAAGGTCAGATACCCTATTTGAGCTGGGTAGACCCAGGGACACCCTCTAGACCTGGTAACAAATCATAGACTGCTCCAGGACCTTCGATACGTCAGCCCCAACTAGAATTAAAATTTAAAAAAATAAATGCATTAAAATGCAATGTAAAACTCTAAAAATAGAATCAAGATGACATTCGGGATAGCTGGCAAATGAAACGGGAGTGTTGGGTGTTGTGCAGAGTGGACAAAGAGATTGTGGATGAAGGGAGCAGACACTCCAAGAAATAAAACATTTAGAATGGAGAAGATGCTCTTTAAATTTGAGCACCTCAAATGCACATACTTCACGACACTAAAAGATTGTGGACAAAAATTTGCTTCTTTTAAAAACCTTAGGTCTCGAATCTTTCTTAGAAGCAGGGAGAAGAAATAGGAAGAAAGGAAGAAGAAAAAGAAAGGGAGAAAAAAAAGTAAGAAAACATTTCCATTTGTGCGTCCAAAGAGCGGGAGCGAAATGACATCTTATGCGTCCAAGCGGGAGACACTTCCGGTTCTCCTCCCCGTTGCCATGGAGACGCGTGCTCTGATTACTCTCCAACCAAAGAGGTAATTACAGTCTTGTGTTGTCGATGCTTTTCAGTTGCGGCCCCTTACAAGTCAAAGATGAAAGTTGGGATCTAGGGTTTTAAAAAAAAAACAGCAGAGAATGTTTGTTTTTTTTCCTTTTCGAGTATTTTCTTAAAGAAACCAAAACAAAACAAAACTTTTCATAAAAAAACGGAATTTCTGAAGAAAAATTCTTTGACCTTTTGAAAAATATGTTTAAGGTGAAGTTTGTTCTTTTTTTTTGGGGGGGGGGGGAAGGAGAGGGGGGGGGAGGGCTCTTCCTCATGTAATAAGAAGTAATAAAAGAGGGTGATTATTGTGACACACCCATTTTTATTTTCCGGTACATTACCCCCCCCCCCTCCCTTTCTCTTTCATTCTTTAAGTTAAGATAATTTCTAGGAATCTGTGATGGCAAAATTAGCTTACGATGTTGTCAAATTTGTGGAGGTTGAAGATGGCGTGTGTGTGGGGTGCTGAGGGTTTGAGGAGGGGGCGGGGGCGTTTGAAGATCAGGAAATGATGGGTATAGATTTGTGGCGTGAACGCATCTTTGGTGGGGGGCAGGGTTTGGGGGACAGGGAGTAGGAAGTGGAAGGAGCTGGGTTGAAGGGCGTAGGTGTGTGTTTGTGGGGGGGCGGGAAGGGGCGGGGGCGTCAAGTAGGGAAAGAAAAGGAAGTAATAATGTTGTGGCGTTTTGGGAGAAGATTAACGTCACACGCAACTAAGAAAGGTCTTAGATGTAATCAGCTCTTATAAGATACTATAATCATATCATCTGTACGTACAAACCATTGACAACATTGCCACAATCCTGCATGTCTGATTGGAGTGAAAATGAGTCTTTCCTTTCTTTCTCCTACATTTAACACTTTATGCATTTTGCATCGCAATGAATTTTACTTACATTATATATGTATATTTCTGCATGCTTATAAGTATATTACTTACTGTCATATGACTATTCATTGACTTTAGTTTCCATTCATGTATATTGTCATTGTTACTAAGACATCATGCCCACCATTCTAAATTGTGTAACATGGTTGCGTCTCGCCCCCCCCCCGTACCACGGACGATCGAGAAACAGGTCAAGGTCATTCCTGAGCCCACCGTCTCTGACCTTCACCCCCCCCCCCCGTCCCTCCTCACTTATAACATGTATATGAAAATAGACCTCTAAGGGCTCGTTCCCTGGTCAAACCCCTTTGTTGCTTAAACAAAGGCGCCGCCGGAAGATAAGAATTACCTTGGATGGCTGACCGCCTCTTCGCCCCTCCCCCCTCACCGCCACTCGCACCCACCATCACCCACCCCTCTCCCCATGCTTTCCCTACTCCTGTCAATCAGACTAAGAAAACGTGTACATTTCCCCCTATCCTCCCGTTTTATACCACGTGACTATTACTATTATTAATGCTTTTAGTTTTATAGATTTAACGTGGAGAGTTTTCGGGACAGTCTAGCTAGGTGGTCGTGAAGCGGAGTGGGTCCCGCCTGGGCCCCTCCGAGGCCTTTGTGAAGGCTCCGACCCTAAGTCTGTATCTAAATCTTAATCTTTGCTGTTTATATTGTTGGACAATGTACCTAGGATATTATGTATGATATTTATGCAACGGTATACTCAGTCTTAATGTGAATAAACTTCAGAATATTATGTTTTCGCTCGTGTTCTCTAGTGATTATAATCGATGTTGTGAGGTCTATATGTGTTTAGTATATCCAAACCTCTGCATAATTACCTCAGACGAGCCATGGAATTCTACACACATAAATATAAATTTGATCATCAATACGTTAATCTCTAGCACAGTACTCCGGCTCATCCCTTAAGACAAAACGCAGCCAACAAGAATAGAAAGAGAATAATTCATCTCTTATCTATTTATGCAGACCACTCTTATAAGAAAGAAATAATACACATACGAGCCTGCCTGCAACACGATGTGACATAATTCAGTCACTTTTACTTAATCATACAGAAGACACGACACACATCGGGCTCAGGTGCAAATCTAATCCCAACTTATAAAGTTTACGTGGTGATTAAGTGGTCTAATCACCCCCGCCACGTGACAAATGTGAAAGGAACGAAATGGAAAGAGAAACGGAGAGAAAGGGAGAGAGACATAGAGAAAGAGATGGAGAGTAATCGAGTGAGAGAAAGTGAGGAAGAGAGGGAGAGAGAGAAAGAGAAACTGAGAGAGAATGAGAGGGAGAAAGAGATAAAGTAAGGGACAGAACAATAGGAAAGAGAGACGAAATTTCAAGTTACACATTAGAGCGAGTACTAATTTAGAGCTACACATTAGAGCGAGTACTAATTTAGAGTTGCACATTAGAGCGAGCACTAATTTAGAGTTACACATTAGAGCGAGCACTAATTTAGAGTTACACATTAGAGCGAGCACTAATTTAGAGTTACACATTAGAGCGAGCACTAATTTAGAGTTACACATTAGAGCGAGCACTAATTTAGAGTTACACATTAGAGCGAGCACTAATTTAGAGTTACACATTAGAGCGAGCACTAATTTAGAGTTACACATTAGAGCGAGCACTAATTTAGAGTTACACATTAGAGCGAGCACTAATTTAGAGTTACACATTAGAGCGAGCACTAATTTAGAGTTACACATTAGAGCGAGCACTAATTTAGAGTTACACATTAGAGCGAGCACTAATTTAGAGTTACACATTAGAGCGAGCACTAATTTAGAGTTACACATTAGAGCGAGCACTAATTTAGAGTTACACATTAGAGCGAGCACTAATTTAGAGTTACACATTAGAGCGAGCACTAATTTAGAGTTACACATTAGAGCGAGCACTAATTTAGAGTTACACATTAGAGCGAGCACTAATTTAGAGTTCGTTTATTAAGGACGACAACAACCAATAGAGAAAAACCACAATTGATACAAAATACCGAGAAGCGATGTATGTGCCAAGTTTAAACTCGATATATTGACATGAAGTGGATCATCTTTGCCTTGGAAAGATTACACAGGCAGACAAAAAACATATACACTTTTGCGAAGTTAACAGGAAAAGTTTTATATAAGAAAATATTGCTATGATTTTTTTTTACTTGTATTTATACAATGTTTTAGATAATGAATATCTATTAAAAAAATATACGTTTTTTTTCCATTGTCTACAAAATTCGCTCATGGACGGGTGTTAGAGATGACCGGGTTCTGAATAGATCTAACACCGGAAAGCCGGTCCTGGCAAATTCATCCGTTTCCTTAGTTCAAGGCAATTGCACTGTATGCCATGCATGATAAGGTGTCTGAAATTAGTGTTATTGAAAGAAGGTGCTCTTATCTTGCCCAACCTCTCTCTCTCTCTATCTCTCTCTTACTCTGTTTCTCCTGCTCTCTCACTCTCTCTCTCTCTCTCTCTTTCTCTCTTTACCACACTCTCTTGTATAAGAGTGTCCTGTTCTTCTTTTACGGATGTAATTAGCTTGCCTAAAAAGACTTGAATATGAAGCAAAATGCAGGGGATGTGGGAGAGAAGATGATGGAATGTAATGTGTGTGGGAACTAATGAAGCAAATTTTTACATTTTGTGTGTGCGTTTGTGTGTTTGTGCCTGTGTGTGTATGTGTGTATTTGTGCGTATGTGTTTGTATTGGTGTGCGTGTGTGTTTCATGGCGTTTATGATCGAGTGTGTGTGTGTTTGTCCAAGTGTGTATCTGTGTGTTTGTGCTCATGTCTGTGTCTGTGCGCACATGTGTTAGTGTGTTTGAGTCTCTGTGTGTTTGTGTGTTTGGGTTACATACCATTATATGCATTTACTTAATAAAACCCATTAACTTAAAAAAAAAACATTAAATATTTAGAAAAAAAATTCAGAAAAGAGCTGCAAGTTTCATTCTTATTGAGTATTCACAACTGACAAAAGTAACACCAATATTTAAATCACTAAAAAACATAGAAAAACTAGATAACAGAAGGGTGAAGAGTAAAATAGTAATTATACATAAGGGCATTATATTGTAACACAATAACAATTTGTTACTATACTCGGATAAACATAACAAAAACGAATGGCATATTATGCAATAACGAATGCATATAAGTACTCCACCTTTCCCGTATGCATTCGGGCATGGAATGGGTTGTCTGAACAAACCAGGAAAACCACCATCATTTAAAACACTAATCAAAATGCATGACTAGACACAAACCACGGATAAGCGTAGGACGCAATAATCTTCTGAATAGAAGGAGAGTCTGTATAAGATAATATATACAAATACATTTTAATTACAAATAGAATTATTTAGACGCACACATATTTTTTAGATGCCCACATTTTCATGATCCCTACACTTCGTTGCCCCTGTGCGCATACTTTTTGTGACACTTTGTACCAATGGACATTTAAATCGAGCCATAGAGCCCGTGAAGCAGCGTTTATCAGTTTCTGTGACATACTAGGTGATTGTGTGGCCAGCACCCGTCAGAACTGGGCAGGACCTTTGAACCCAGGACCTTCGGTACATCAGCCGATCGCGCTGCCGCACGATCACCGTGCCCCCACTTCACTGCCAAAAGTCTGGCTTTAAAGACTAGTATTTCATTTGTATTTCATTTTCTTTCGATATGTTGTATAAATAAATTTGGGCTCTAAAGACTAGTATTTCATTTGTATTTCATTTTCTTTCGATGTGTTGTATAAATAAATTTGGGCTCTAAAGACTAGCATTTCATTTGTATTTCATTTTCTTTCGATATGTTGTATAAATAAATTTGGGCTTTAAAGACTAGAGTATTTCATTTGTATTTCATTTTCTTTCGATATGTTGTATAAATAAATTTGGGCTTTAAAGACTAGAGTATTTCATTAGTATTTCATTTTCTTTCGATATGTTGTATAAATAAATTTGGGCTTTAAAGACTAGAGTATTTCATTTGTATTTCATTTTCTTTCGATATGTTGTATAAATAAATTTGGGCTTTAAAGACTAGTATTTCATTTGTATTTCATTTTCTTTCGATATGTTGTATAAATAAATTTGGGCTTTAAAGACTAAAGTATTTCATTTGTATTTCATTTTCTTTCGATATGTTGTATAAATAAATTTGGGCTCTAAAGACTAGTATTTCATTTGTATTTCATTTTCTTTCGATATGTTGTATAAATAAATTTGGGCTCTAAAGACTAGAGTATTTCATTTGTATTTCATTTTCTTTCGATATGTTGTATAAATAAATTTGGGCTTTAAAGACTAGTATTTCATTTGTATTTCATTTTTTTTCGATATGTTGTATAAATAAATTTGGGCTCTAAAGACTAGCATTTCATTTGTATTTCATTTTCTTTCGATATGTTGTATAAATAAATTTGGGCTCTAAAGACTAGCATTTCATTTGTATTTCATTTTCTTTCGATATGTTGTATAAATAAATTTGGGCTCTAAAGACTAGCATTTCATTTGTATTTCATTTTCTTTCGATATGTTGTATAAATAAATTTGGGCTCTAAAGACTAGCATTTCATTTGTATTTCATTTTCTTTCGATATGTTGTATAAATAAATTTGGGCTTTAAAGACTAAAGTATTTCATTTGTATTTCATTTTCTTTCGATATGTTGTATAAATAAATTTGGGCTTTAAAAACTAGTATTTCATTTGTATTTCATTTTCTTTCGATATGTTGTATAAATAAATTTGGGCTTTAAAGACTAGTATTTCATTTGTATTTCATTTTTTTTCGATATGTTGTATAAATAAATTTGGGCTCTAAAGACTAGCATTTCATTTGTATTTCATTTTCTTTCGATATGTTGTATAAATAAATTTGGGCTCTAAAGACTAGCATTTCATTTGTATTTCATTTTCTTTCGATATGTTGTATAAATAAATTTGGGCTCTAAAGACTAGCATTTCATTTGTATTTCATTTTCTTTCGATATGTTGTATAAATAAATTTGGGCTCTAAAGACTAGCATTTCATTTGTATTTCATTTTCTTTCGATATGTTGTATAAATAAATTTGGGCTCTAAAGACTAGCATTTCATTTGTATTTCATTTTCTTTCGATATGTTGGTCCAGATGAAATACCAGCAAGACTGCTTAAAGAACTAACTAATGAAATATCTCCAATCTTTAAAATACTTTTCCAGGCCTCTCTAAACCAGGGCAAAGTGCCCAAAGATTGGAAATTAGCCAATGTAACCCCCCTTTTCAAAAAAGGAGATAAATCTGACCCCGGAAATTATAGACCTGTTTCTCTAACAAGCATAACATGTAAATTACTTGAACATATAATATATAGTAGTATAGTAAATCATCTAGACAAACTAAATGCACTGTGCCCACACCAACATGGCTTTAGGAAAAATAGATCATGTGAGACTCAATTGATAGGCTTAATAGATGACTTGTCTAAGGGATTAGATAATAACAACCAAATTGATGCTATATTACTAGATTTTTCAAAAGCATTTGATAAAGTTCATCATTCTAGTCTTCTTAAAAAACTTAAATACTTTGGCATCTCTGGTCCCTTACATCAGTGGATTCAGGACTTTCTTATAGGCAGAGAACAAACAGTGATAATAAATGGCTCTAAGTCATCACCAATAACAGTAAACTCAGGAGTTCCACAAGGAACTGTTCTAGGGCCCCTACTATTTCTAATTTACATTAATGATCTGCCAAATTGCATCAACACAGGCACAAAAGTAAGATTATTTGCAGATGATTGCATAATTTATAGAATAATAAAGACAGGAAAAGATAGTGAACTTTTACAAAAAGACCTAGATGAACTACAAAAATGGGAATCAAACTGGAGTATGTCTTTTCACCCAGAAAAATGCCAACTAATAAGGGTATCCAAGAAAAAGAAACAAATAATAACAAACTACTTCATTCATGGTAAAGAACTAACTCAAACTAGCAATGCTAAGTATCTAGGAGTAATAATAAATGATAAGTTATCTTGGAACCCTCACATTGATGAAGTAATTAAAAAATCAAACAAAACATTAGGATTCATAAAAAGGAACTTTTACAAATGTAATAAGAATATAAAACTAAAATGCTATCTCACATTAGTTAGGCCTATACTAGAATATGCAGGATCTGTATGGGACCCTTCAACTAAAGAAAACATTAAAAAATTAGAACAAATTCAAAAAAGAGCTGCAAGGTTTATAACTAGTGAATATTCCCCATTGACAAGAGTAACACCATTAATCAAATCACTAAATCTAGAAACACTAGAGGACAGAAGGGCAAAGAGTAAAGTAGTAATAATACATAAGGCATTAAACTCTAATTTAGAAATACAACCCAATAACAATCTGTTGCAAAGCTCAGATAAACATAAAGACAAAAACACCTTCCTTGTCCCTTATGCGAGAACAAATGCATATAAGTACTCTTTCTTCCCGAGTGGCATTCGGGCATGGAATGGGTTGCCTGAACAAACCAGGAAAACCAATAACCTAACATCATTTAAAACATTAATAAAAATGCAAGACTAGACTCGGACCACGGATGAGCGTAGGACGCAATAATCTTCTTTATAGAAGGAGCGTCTGTAATGTATAAGATAAGATAAATAAATTTGGGCTTTAAAGACTAAAGTATTTCATTTGTATTTCATTTTCTTTCGATATGTTGTATAAATAAATTTGGGCTTTAAAGACTAGTATTTCATTTGTATTTCATTTTCTTTCGATATGTTGTATATATAAATTTGGGCTTTAAAGACTAAAGTATTTCATTTGTATTTCATTTTCTTTCGATATGTTGTATAAATAAATTTGGGCTTTAAAGACTAGTATTTAATTTGTATTTCATTTTCTTTCGATATGTTGTATAAATAAATTTGGGCTTTAAAGACTAGTATTTCATTTGTATTTCATTTTCTTTCGATATGTTGTATAAATAAATTTGGGCTTTAAAGACTAAAGTATTTCATTGGTATTTCATTTTCTTTCGATATGTTGTATAAATAAATTTGGGCTCTAAAGACTAGTATTTCATTTGTATTTCATTTTCTTTCGATATGTTGTATAAATAAATTTGGGCTCTAAAGACTAGTATTTCATTTGTATTTCATTTTCTTTCGATATGTTGTATAAATAAATTTGGGCTCTAAAGACTAGTATTTCATTTGTATTTCATTTTCTTTCGATATGTTGTATAAATAAATTTGGGCTTTAAAGACTAGAGTATTTCATTTGTATTTCATTTTCTTTCGATATGTTGTATAAATAAATTTGGGCTTTAAAGACTAGTATTTCATTTGTATTTCATTTTCTTTCGATATGTTGTATAAATAAATTTGGGCTCTAAAGACTAGTATTTCATTTGTATTTTATTTTCTTTCGATATGTTGTATAAATAAATTTGGGCTTTAAAGACTAGTATTTCATTTGTATTTCATTTTCTTTCGATATGTTGTATAAATAAATTTGGGCTCTAAAGACTAGTATTTAATTTGTATTTCATTTTCTTTCGATATGTTGTATAAATAAATTTGGGCTTTAAAGACTAGTATTTCATTTGTATTTCATTTTCTTTCGATATGTTGTATAAATAAATTTGGGCTTTAAAGACTAAAGTATTTCATTTGTATTTCATTTTCTTTCGATATGTTGTATAAATAAATTTGGGCTTTAAAGACTAGTATTTCATTTGTATTTCATTTTCTTTCGATATGTTGTATAAATAAATTTGGGCTTTAAAGACTAGTATTTCATTTGTATTTCATTTTCTTTCGATATGTTGTATAAATAAATTTGGGCTTTAAAGACTAGTATTTCATTTGTATTTCATTTTCTTTCGATATGTTGTATAAATAAATTTGGGCTTTAAAGACTAGTATTTCATTTGTATTTCATTTTCTTTCGATATGTTGTATAAATAAATTTGGGCTTTAAAGACTAGTATTTCATTTGTATTTCATTTTCTTTCGATATGTTGTATAAATAAATTTGGGCTTTAAAGACTAGTATTTCATTTGTATTTCATTTTCTTTCGATATGTTGTATAAATAAATTTGGGCTTTAAAGACTAGTATTTCATTTGTATTTCATTTTCTTTCGATATGTTGTATAAATAAATTTGTGCTTTAAAGACTAGTATTTCATTTGTATTTCATTTTCTTTCGATATGTTGTATAAATAAATTTTGGCTCTAAAGACTAGAGTATTTCATTTGTATTTCATTTTCTTTCGATATGCTGTATAAATAAATTTGGGCTTTAAAGACTAGCATTTAATTTGTATTTCATTTTCTTTCGATATGCTGTATAAATAAATTTGGGCTTTAAAGACTAGTATTTCATTTGTATTTCATTTTCTTTCGATATGTTGTATAAATAAATTTGGGCTTTAAAGACTAGAGTATTTCATTTGTATTTCATTTTCTTTCGATATGTTGTATAAATAAATTTAGGCTTTAAAGACTAGAGTATTTCATTTGTATTTCATTTTCTTTCGATATGTTGTATAAATAAATTTGGGCTTTAAAGACTAGAGTATTTCATTTGTATTTCATTTTCTTTCGATATGCTGTATAAATAAATTTTGGGCACTTTATTTGTAAGCCAAAAAATAGCAAATACATGTTAAGAGCACCACAGAACAAGACTGTATCTAATAACGATTACTAGAAAAAAAAACAATAATAAACTTTGTCAGATTATAAATGTAAGTATACATTTTATATTTGCATCCTATGTTAAAACAAATAAAAATGCAAAGGTAGATGAATTTTAAAAAGTAAATTTTCATATCAAGCTAGATACCGGTAGTAGTAAATATTTAAACGTGACAAATATCAGTCATTAGAGTTTTATAATCTATATTCCGGTAAGCTTTTACCTCAACACAGATAACCTCAAACTTTTTCAAACTTTTTCAAATCCTGAGAGATGTTCACAACTTATAGCGTGAAACTTATATGAAGAGAAATCAAATGATCACTGTACAAGCCTTACAGTGCACACGGGTGGGCATAGACAATTAAGATGGCGGGCTGGATCCGACCCGCGGACCATAGTTTGAGTACCACCGCCTTTTTAAGAATATACAGAAGACGACGGATTATACTAAGCAGAGCGTCTTTCGGCGCAGAATAACACAGGGCATCTTGAACTGTGTACATCAATTTAATTCGCCTATTATCTGTTTGTGTTATTTTCGTTGTTGATCTGAATACTGTAATTCATCTTACTAGAAGACTAATGTTTATTTTAATGAAATCATCCCTAATGATAGTGTTGTAATTCAAGAAATTGTGACTGGATGTCATATATTCTATATTTATAGCCAGTAGCTTGCAATGGAAAATGAAACAACACATCCATTTCCACTGATTCATACAGTCGGTCAACTCCCGTTACGATCGCATCTTTATTCAGAATTCATAATTGAATTGGTCGTAAATCGCTGGGCAAAAAAACAGGATATCTCAGACGCCCGCCGTTGATCGGCATGCAAATGAAAGTCCCCGCTTAATATTCTACAGTCTCCCTGACATTAAGGACGTACTGTTGACAGATATAACAACTGCTCCTGTGGTCAATCGATGACCCAAGATGGCATAAAGTAAGAGCCTTCCTATCCCCCCCCCCCACCACTAACCGTCCGCCCCAGTGGACGCCAGTCTCTGGCCGCCGGACGTTTGTCTCATCGGCCTCAAGATGTCCGCTGAAAGGAAGCGTGGCCACATTAATGATCGTTGTTGACCAGAGAGTGACCGCAGTCTCGAAATAACGTGTCAGAGCTCTGAAGCAATAATATAGTGTATTTATAGATTATTAAAACCAAGCTATGCAATTAGGGACAGAGGTTTGGCGTCTTATACGTTATCATGGAGCTTTAATTCGGTACTCAGATACAAGAAATTATTCCATTTCTCCGTGGTTATCATTTATCTTATATTATGTTTTTTAATGTAAATATTTACTTAATCTGGTAAGATTTGATTGTAGAACTAGTTTGAAAGATTGATAGATAGATAGATAGATAGATAGATAGATAGATAGTTGACAGAGAGATAGATGATACAGATATAAATAGATGATAGATAGATAGAAAGATAGATTGAAAGAAATATAGATGAATAGATAGTTAATAGATAGTTGATAGATAGCTAGATTGATGGATAAATACATAGGTCGATAGCAGAAAGTTAGATATATAGATAGCTAAATAGATTGATATATAGTTGATAGATAGATAGTATATAGATAGATAAATAGAAACATTGTTAGATAGATAGATAGATAGATTTTTAGTCTCTTTAGAAACCGGACGGTCTCGTATGCTGCTTCCATCCATGGCGTAACGTAATAAGGTGTAGTTTAAGATTCTGTCCGAGGCACTCCGCAACGCTGCATGATAGGTATCCCGCAAGCACGTGCATTACGCATCCCGCTTACGGAATTTAAACTAATCTTGAAACAAGTCGGCATTATTTCGTATACCTGCACTTTCGCCCCATTAGTACAATTACCAGACTGTAGGCCTGGTCATTCAGTCACCGGGCTTGGCAAGACGGGCGCTGTTACGCCCATTCCTACCTCCATTCCGAGTTTCGCGCGTTACTTTTAATTAGAGGGTTGTATACTCACTTCGCCACATCTTAGACACATGACAGAAGTGAGCTAGATTGATAGATAGGTGATAGAGAGAGACAGACATAGGACAGGTAGACAGAAAAAAAGAAGGAAAAATTGATTGATTGATCTGTACATAGATAGCTAGAGCGATTACGTGAATTATTGATAAATATATAGATGAATGGATTTTTATAACAGCTATGCTTTTAACACACAAAGACACGACACCAAATTGAAAGTTGTCGTTTAATCTACATATTAACTTTGCAACGCGTTGTATGTATAGTATGTATAGTATGTATGTTTCGGGCGACCCAACCTTCGAATGCTAATTGACCCACTTTTCGTCCTCCTATCGAATTGAAGATTGACACAGTGACGCTAAGCCTATGACAAGACATCAAATCGAATCTTTTGTTTCACTTTTAAAGGACAAAATCTTTCAGGATGATTGAAAAAATGCATATCAATAAATTCTTTGGTAAAACTTAGCTTTTTTTTTTAGTTGTTGTTGTTTTTTTCTGACTTGCAAACATACTCCAATTATTGTCATGTATTTGAGCCTAATAAGTTAATTAATGAGTTTAGGGACGTTGCTTCTAGCCTACTAACTCCAGGACCAGCAGCCGGCCTACTATCATCAGCAGAAACAAAAATCACTTTAAAGAGACTAAAGGCTAAGCCACACTACAATCAAAATCAGTTATTGGCTGTCATTCAATTCAAAAATCACGATGATTCTCTCCGTTTCTAATGTGGCATAGCGCGAATCAAGTCAGTTTCAGTAGTGATTGACGATGATTCACAGATTTAGAACATGTTCTAAAATTTGGAGTCACGATTCTTGATTGAAGCTGTGTCAGCCAATGGGAAGCGCTAACTAGATATTAATTTTGGGCAAGAATCTCAAATACATAGCAAATAGTATATACGACAAAATTTAATTTCTTCCCCGAGTGGCATTCGGGCATGGACTGGGTTGCCTGAACAAACCAGGAAAACCAGTAACTTAACATCATTTAAAACATCAATAAAAATGCAAGACTATAAGCTTACTCGGACCACGCATGAGCGTAGGACGCAATAATCTTCTTTATAGAAGGAGCGTCTGTAATGTATAAGATAAGATAATTATTACCAGTTATTATTGTACATTTTATAGAGTCTTTGATAATACTAGTTGGTTCTCACTTAATATTTTCAAGAAAACTAACCTGTTCAGCTTGATGCTTCTGAAATAGCCTGTTAGACTAAATATGATATTTGCTTATACTCATACACGATTTGTCTTTTTTATTTTTCATTTGTTTAACAGGTTTATTTCAATACTGCTGATTCTTGTAACGGTTGATCACAAGTAGGCGGTAGCACCTACTTTCCTTTCCAGGGATAAAAGATATAGTTAGTCACACATCTTCTTGAAAACTCTAATCTAAGAGAGATAACTGTGTATTTCTATTAATGTTTTTTAATATTATTAGTTGTCCCTAGTTCTTGAAAAACAAATTATTTAAATGCGTTCATGAATTTTTCAAACTTGTTGTCATGATTTGTAATAAATTCAGAGAAGTTTTAAATTTTAAATGAAAAGCTAATGTGTAAAAATATATTTTTTTTTAAAGTAACAATAATAAATTGAATAATATTATTGTAAAATGAAATCTTTAAAACAAAAATATGAAGGGAAATAATATGAGTTCCTTGAATTGGGAAAATATTTTTATCAGTTGTTCCCCTTTGATACTACGCTTATTTGTGCATAACATTATTTTTTAGCTAAGGAAATCTTCGATATGCCCTAATAACGAAATTATTTATAACTTAACGAACAACGACACATGCTTTTGACATTTGCAGCGGCAACAAGGAAGTCTTTGAGTGTTCCGCTACACAAAAGTATAAGCAAAACAACCAAAGTCACAAAATTCTCTTTGCAGACGATGCACGCAGCGACAACCAACTCATACTGAGAAAATCCTGAAGAACCTCAAGGTTAATGTAGCCGCTGGCCCATAGGTTCTCAACGGGGCGTTATCGGGGCGCTGACGTTCCAGGGGGGGGGGGGGTGATTGGGGGGGGGGCTGTGAAGGGCAAGTGGGTGTACAAACGTACTTGATATAATTTGAACACCTCAGCTATTTGAATCGATTAGTTTTAGGATGAAATGTGACGCAAGTGCTGCTAAATATCTGATATCCCCCAACAGTGGGCCTAAATATTATTATACTAATAAGAAATATGAATCGCATGAACCTTTCGATCAAGTAGGGGTCAGTATTAGACAAGTAGGCCTTTAGTGTGCGGACGCCTGTTCCAGTGGTTAGTTCACCGGACTGTCAACCGACACGTCGCGGGTTCTATCACTGCCGCCGACCGATACCTGAACTCAAATAAATGTAAGGAAAAGGCAAAGCTTGATTGTCTGGTAGCGTGGACTCATCCAGTTATAAATAAAAATGTGATGTCTTTGGTCTATTCATATTAATGATATTTCGATCGCAGTTTTATTGAGATATACTTTATTGCGTATGAATGCTATAGGCCACATTTATACTATCGTTTATCGGCAAAGATACGTAGTAATTATACATACTGGGTAGTTAATGTAATGTTTAAAAAATACAGATAAATTCTTTAGTAATATAATATTTATACAATTTTCCAAGACTTCTTACAGATTGATCATTTCAAAGTTATAAAGTGTAGGCTATGCCACTTATTTTATATAAAAGAAAAAAAACATTAGAAATATTAGCTCAAATGAAACGGGTTAATTATCTCCCTTTAATTAAAAAATAACTCCACATTTGATTCAATAGTGGTGCCAAACAAGTTCTGTTATGTAATATAACAAATATTACTGACTAATTATTATTTCTTTATATACATTTAACATTATGGTATTCATACCAAGATGCAATTATTATGAGATGATTAAATTTTTTTACGTTAAACAGTTGTAAATAAAAATTTCCTGCATTAATTGTTGATCCATTTAACCAGGAGTTTATATTTGAAACATTAATAATTACAGAAATTACATAATATAGTGCTATTAAATAAGTTTCTTATATTTCTAAATAAATAATAGAAATAAATTTGTTTTAGAATTACTTATATTTATGTTTAATTTATTATTATTAATATATGTACTCCTATTATTGCCGGGATATACATTTTTATTGTTTGCCAATTTTAGAATTTTCTTTTTAAGTGTTGGACTAGATGTAGATCTACGCTTTTATTATACTTATGTAATATGTCGCAAAATAAATATTGTTCATTGACGAGGACTACAAGCTTATCTTTTCTTATCTTATACATTAAAGACGCTCCTTCTACAGAGAAGATTATTGCGTCCTACGCTGATCGGTGGTCCGAGTCTAGTCTTGCATTTTTATTAATGTTTGAAATGATGTTAGGTTACTGGTTTTCTTGGTTTGTTCAGGCAACCCATTCCATATCCACATGCCACTCGGGAAGAAAGAGTAGTTATATGCATTTGTTCTCGCATAAGGGATAGGGAAAGTGTTTTTGTCTTTATGTTTATCTGAGCTTTGCAACAGGTTGTTGGGTTGTATTTCTTAATTAAAGTTTAATATTATTACTACTTTACTCTTTGCCCTTCTGTTCTCTAGTGTTTCTAGGTTTAGTGATTTAATAAATGTGCAATTTAATTCAGAATATAGTAAAATCATCATATTATATATTTCTCTCATTCATTAATAGGGGAATTAATTTTTTTTAAATAGTGACAGTGACCAGACCGTGCGGTGGGATCATTGAAAGAATATGAGAGTACGGCTGTCTTGACAGATTGCATAAGTGTGGCTAGACTGATAGATTACAAGAATGTTGCTGTCCTGAAAAAGTGAAATGATGTGGCTATCATATGCGGAAAGATTGCTAGGATGCGACTGTCCTGAAAAACTGCAAGAACGTGTCTGTTCTTAAAGATTGCAAGTGAAGCTGTCCTAACAGATTGTAAGTTTGTGACTTTTCTGAAAAATTGCAATTACATGACTGTTTTTACAGATTGCAAGAGTGAGGCTGTCCGGAAAGAATGCAAGAATGTGGATGTTTTGACATATTGTAAGAGTGTGACTGTCCTGGGAAATTGCAAGACAGTGACTGTCCTTTAAGATTGCAAAAATGTGACTGTCCTTAAAGATTGCAAGATTGAGGACGTCCTGAAAGATTTCAAGAACTTGTCTGTCCTGAAAGATTTCTAGAATGTGGCTGTTCTGACAGATTGCAAGAGTTAGACTAGCCTAAAAGACTGTCCTGTATACAAAATATAATCCCTAGTATATTAAAGTTTTAACCAACTAAATGAAAATTTATAGGACGATCTCTGACAGTTAAACAAATAATATATATCTGCAGTGAAGTGTTGAAACAATCATTTGAAATTTCGCAACAAAATAAAAACGATCTTGTACAAAAAAAAAGTTGTTTAAATCAATCAATGTAGTAATACATTTTATTAACCATTGATCTCCAGATGTTACTCCTAAGTACCACCTTAAAAATGTGCAGATATTATGGCATTAGGCATTTTATATGTTTCGTTTTTCCCGCTCTTTAATCCCGCGCAAGTTGGGTTTAATCATATGATTATCATGAACGCTATTTATAACTGAGTAGTAAAGTGCATGTCATTGTACACATGGTATAAGCTAAACAGCATAGTTTACTGTTTACTCTTCTTGCCTTAAATATTTCCCTGTAGCTATTATTTAATTTGTGATGATATTTTACTTTAAAAGTAAATGGGGATGGAAATAGGGGGAGGGGGGGGCGAACGTCGAGGCGGGCAAAGCTGTTCTTATTCCACAATCCCCTACCCTCCATGGCTCAGCCGGTCAATAAGTCCACAAATCAATAAGTACGAGTATGTGTAAGTTTGTTTGGGTGTGTGTGTAGGTGTATGTGTGCAAATAATTCGTTTAAAATTAAAACGGATTCTCTGTTCTACATCGCCCACAATAATCTCCTTCCCATCATGCGTAGTTCTACTGTCTGACGTCACAGCACGTGATATTTCCTTCAGAAGAAGAAAAAAAATGGAGTGTTGATTTGTCATGATTAGTGTAGCCATTTTTCTTCCTCCCTCTATCTCTGTACTTTCTCTCAATCTCTCTCTCTTTCACTCTCTCTCATTTCGCCTCTCTCGTTCGTCCCCATCATGTCCTTCCTCTTTACTCCTCTACGTTTTGCAATATTCCTCTGTAGCGAGGAAGTAAGAAGGAGGAGTACAAAAAAAACCACGTGAGTGATCTCTGTGCGCGTGTATTTTGATTTCGTTCTTCAGTGGCAAAGCATCACATTTGGTCGATGTTGAGAGAGAGAAAAATAAAAAGTCCCAGCGTTGTTCACTGGGATGTAAGGCAACCAACGCCGGAAATTGCGCTATTGGGTTCCCGGCTCTCTTCGCGTCAATGCACGTGGTTCCGGTTGGATATTGAGTTTTGATTTCCGGCCGACGCCATTTTCTCCCCTCTACCGTCACGTTTCGAAGAGCTCCGACTCGCGAAAAGAAAACAGCCAATCAATGAGCTGGTATGTCAAGGGCGGGCGGGAAAATGAAAAGAAGAGAGAGAGAAGAAGTAAAAAAAACTGAGACCCACACTCCAAGCGGGAAATCTAAATGATATATATTTTCCTTCCAGCGTTGAGCCGGCTCATGTATTTGCTTGGTATTCGGCCTTTGTCCCGCCGACGGAGGAAGAAGGGGGCGAGCTTCCTGTTCCCTCTTCCCGGCATACCCCGGTGGAGGATGTTCTAAGAGGTTAACTCGATGGGGTAAAAAAGGGGCGGTGTTGAAACATAACATGGCGTTAGAAGGAAATTTAGTTCCCAATGTGGGGAGAAATTAATGCGTCATCAAATACGCTCCACTTGAATTTTTCACTTTCCAGCTTTCTTTCTAGCCTCTTTATTCATTCGTAGTTTCTTTTATTTTCATTGCCCATGAAAAAAATTTCGTACAAAACGCTCTTTATAAATCGTAATCAGGGAATGTTTTGTTTTTCTCTCTTATAAATTTCAGAAGCGTCTCTAAAATAGAAAAGAAATGCCAAAAGAAGAATCACTCGATTTAAACAGATCGTGAACATTTATTTAAAAAGTTCTCAACCGTTACTTTATGCAATCTATATAAAATATATGGAATATTGTAAACATTTAGCTAAGTTCTCTATAAAAAAAAAGACGATTTTCCTCTATATAATCATTCTAGTGTCCGGCTTCATGGTAGTTTGTTATGTTACAGTTAATGCCGAATAAACATATTTATATGTTGTTTTTTTCATAAGCTGTTCTGATGTTGTTTTTATATGGTGTGTTTTGGAAAGGTTGAAAAGATAATAATGCTTGTCTGTTGTCGCTTAGCTTCGGACATCCAAGTAGGAAGTGCTCTACAATTGCCTGTGGGTGGGAACAATACCTGCAGTCAGGCAGTTTAGTGGATGTGTTGGAATTGTTCTTGTTATGTTTCTAGTTCTGGGTTATAACGGTTATACATGTCCTGTTTTTTTATTAACAATATTATATTGATGTTACATTTTTCATTGTCAGTACTAGTTTTATACGTTTTGAATACTGCTTCTATTTCTCTTGTACAATGTAAATATTGATTTCCAAAACGATCGTATATTATTATATCTCTATTAGGCCTATAGTGGGGGTCTTAAAACACACTGTGAAGGCAGTATTGCTTATGAAGCTCACACATGTAGAATCTGCACAGCTCGAGTGAAGAGGATGATGATATTCTTTCATTCATGAGTTTTGAAGGATCTTGCAGATATAGATCTATGTCCTAACGTCAAATCTTAATAGTAACTTCATTGGTTATTATAGGCTACAATGGAAAGATGTTTTCAGCCAAATAAGATGGAGACATGTATTGCTTACACCTTCAGATAGATCATTCTGAGTTACCATACATTGAACCCCTTCCCCTCAACATAACGATGTGCTAGTACACCATACATTGAACCCCTTCCCCTCAACATAACGATGTGCTAGTACACCATACATTGAACCCCTTCCCCTCAACATAACGATGTGCCTAGTACGCCATACATTGAACCCCTTCCGCTCAACATAACGATGTGCTAGTACGCCATACATTGAACCCCTTCCTCTCAACATAACGATGTGCTAGTACGCCATACATTGAACCCCTTCCTCTCAACATAACGATGTGATAGTACGCCATACATTGAACCCCTTCCTCTCAACATAACGATGTGCTAGTACGCCATACATTGAACCCCTTCCTCTCAACATAACGATGTGCTAGTACGCCATACATTGAACCCCTTCCTCTCAACATAACGATGTGCCTAGTACGCCATACATTGAACCCCTTCCCCTCAACATAACGATGTGCTAGTACGCCATACATTGAACCCCTTCCTCTCAACATAACGATGTGCCTAGTACGCCATACATTGAACCCCTTCCCCTCAACATAACGATGTGCTAGTACGCCATACATTGAACCCCTTCCTCTCAACATAACGATGTGCCTAGTACGCCATACATTGAACCCCTTCCCCTCAACATAACGATGTGCTAGTACGCCATACATTGAACCCCTTCCGCTCAACATAACGATGTGCTAGTACGCCATACATTGAACCCCTTCCTCTCAACATAACGATGTGCCTAGTACGCCATACACTGAACCCCTTCCCCTCAACATAACGATGTGCTAGTACGCCATACATTGAACCCCTTCCGCTCAACATAACGATGTGCTAGTACGCCATACATTAAACGGGGTCTCCACAGGATAGCCTATCAACAGAACAAATGGGGCCTATTTCTTATTTTTGTCGATATTTTTTAATAGCTTAACTTCATAGTATGGGCTTTTATTTTCAAGTGACTGAATTGGGTCAAATAAATTTAACTGAACTAGATTCGGGAGTTGAAGAGAAAAATAGCAAGACTTAGATATTGATGTCCCTACCGTAGATCAAAGTTATCAAATGAAACCTTCAAATTCTAATGAAGCTTTCTTTACATCTAAAAATGTGAACTTAGCTTATTATAAGTCATTTTTTTTTTTTTTTTTTTTTTTTTTTTTTTTTTTTTTTTATTCGATTTGATTTAAATGAAACACTCTTTAAATGTACTAATAAGAATATAATAATGTAATTCTAACGATCAAGTTGAGCCGGAGTATACAGAAAACTTCATAACTTTAACAACAGAAAACTATGTTCTCCAGAGACTAATGAAAGTAATTTCTTGGGAACTTATTAAACTTTTGGAAAATAATGACACATACAATGATCATTATTATCAATAAGGAACGTTCCAGTGTCGAAGAAATGACCATTAACGTTTTGCTGAAATTCATGATGGACAATGACATTATTTCTAGCCGACCCACACTGCATCATTTGTCTTACCTTACCAATAAACAGTACAGGTGTGATACGATCGTTCATTGAATTCAAACTCATAAAATCTGACGTACAAAGGGAAAGTATTAAATTGTTTTATTTAATAAGGCTTGTTATGGAAAGACTAGCGAAGTGGATCTGAAATATACACAATATATACATACGGTTGATCAATGTGAAGTGAAATTATTTAGTAGTTTTTCTTCTTTTCTTATTGTGGCCTTTGCTCATGTTCACTCTATCCCTAGCGTGCAAACCTGGATACGCCACATGTACAATGTATGTTTAAAAATGACTGCACTATTAGATTTATATTCTCAAAAGCTGTAGATTTATGGTCGGCTGTCGTTTTCACTATTCACGCTTTATGCTGTTTATATCTGAGTTCCGCGTTGGTCTGTGGGGGCCGAAATCTTGATCTGTGGGCTTGTAGGCAGTGGCAGAGCAATTCGTTGTGCAGAATGTGCACTGTAGAAAGGCCCGGTGGTTGTGGGAGACTCTGGCAGCTAAAGGCCTTGAATATAAGAGGGCCACCGTTGCATCATTGCACTATAATCGCAGAAGACTTGCTTGTCTACTGCGAAGGACAATGGCGTTATACTTCGCACACCCCCCTTCATTTGCAATGCATTAAATTATACATAAACAATACATTAAATTGCTTTAATTAGTTAACATTTCATTTGCCATCAAAACAAAACGTACCAAAAAAAATTCCATTTTTGTAACAAAATTATTTATTTGTCTATAATTTACATTCCATATGGTACAATTCAATGGACACCTAAAGACAATTTTTATATTGTATGTCTTCATGCCCAGGTGTAATCAGATAGAACGCCAAGAGAGGTGAGCAAATAGTAGCCAGTTGCTAGTAGCCAGTTACATGAAGAAAGAAAGGAAAAAAGGAATGAGTTAAATTTTCTCGGTATATTATTTAATATAGTTATTTACATACATCTATAAAGAATAAATAAGTTCTTGAAATTAAAGGTAAAATAATGTAAGAGGAAAATTTAAAAAAAAACAATGTATTTTATTATTAATAGATAGCAAGCCTTCTTATACAAATATATTTCAATGAATACAATGTTGTAAAGCCAAATCTAAATCCCCTAAACATAGACAATAATCATCACAATAGCATCTGTCTTTAAATTAAAAGGAAAAGTTAGACTATGTTATTTTCAAGACCATAATAAGATGGACAGCTTGCTCTAATTTTAGCGCATAAGAGTAGTGTTTTCCTTGCGCAGACAACAATGTTGTCCAAAAGACTTTCGTTGTATACAACTTTTGATTTTAATCTTATTTTGAGTTCTAATCTTATATATTACAGACGCTCCTACTATAAAAGCAATCTTCTACAATTTAATGAAAAGTAATGAACCGACGACATTTAAAAATTAAAACATTTACTTTTACAAATACATTATTTAAAAGTTTTAATTTACATCTAATATTCCTCTAAATCTCCCGACAAACTCTGGCAACTTGGAATACAATAGCATGCCATTGATAAAATCATAACGAATTACTAAACCGGAAGTCTAAAATTCAGTTTGTGATCGGAAATTTCCGAAACACGCGTTTTCAAGTCGTCAAATAGCAAAAATAATCAAAGCAAGCTGTTTATCTTAATATAGTCTTTGTTATTTATCATATCTATAAAAAAAACTACAAACTTAATAAGTATAAAAACATAATTGTGAAACACAAATTGATACATAGTTTAAATAGTCTTTCCATTTTGATAAACGTTTTGATGTAGGCCTACAACATAGGATAATCCTTTTAAAAAAAGTACACGATGCACGCTTAGTGCACTGATCAAAACATAGCCAATACCTAAAGACGAAATGGTATATTTGTATCGTAATACCTATTTTAGAGTTATTTAGCTATTATAATATTATACCGTAGTGAAATCGTTCTCGAAAACAAAACGTACTACCACAACAGTTGGTTTGCTCTATTGTAAGCACGTTTTTATAGTGGAATTACCATTATAGGCATGTTCTAACTTTTTTTTTTATAGCGTTGTGAGTAAATATGTAGAGTGAGTAAATCTTCTGTAACGATAACAATATTGAAAAAGCGATAACAATATTGAAAAAGCCTGCTCAGTTTATAATATAGACATCAATCATTTTTATTTTTCATTTTTACTTTCGCTTTAAAATTATAATTTGTTTTTGGGGGGACATGGACAATAAGAAATGAAGTGGCGTAATGATTTATATATCATGTTACAGCAATCGATAATGGTGGGCTATACCAGTTTCATTAGGCCACGGCATATCGGAGAGTGGGTTTGGTATGGCCGGCTCGTTGCCCAGCCGTATTTACTTTCTGCAGCGGACACCCTTCGGAGCTGATTAGCATCAGGCCCCAAAATAAATAACAAAACAATTCCGATTTTGTCTTTGAACCCGAAACCTACCCCAAAACAGCTTTGCCGTGAGACCACAGCTTCCTAAAGCTGTAAGCAATAAAATCATTGGAAGATTTTCTTGGCATATTTTAAACTTTTTTCTGAAACTAACATTGGATTCCTTCTTCACTCTTTACCATTATGCACCAAAAAAAGATGTCATAATAAAAATGTACTTCGTTAGACTTTTTTTTTGAGACATGCAACACACATATACTCACACACACATATTCTCAAACACATATTCTCACACACATATTCTCATACACATATTCTCATACACATATTCTCATACACATATTCTCACACACATATTCTCACACACATATTCTCATACACATATTCTCATACACATATTCTCACACACATATTCTCACACACATATTCTCAAACACATATTCTCACACACATATTCTCATACACATATTCTCACACACATATTCTCATACGCATATTCTCACACACATATTCTCACACACATATTCTCATACACATATTCTCACACACATATTCTCACACACATATTCTCACACACATATTCTCACACACATATTCTCACACACATATTCTCATACACATATTCTCATACACAGATTCTCACACACATATTCTCACACACATATTCTCACACACATATTCTCACACACATATTCTCACACACATATTCTCACACACATATAGTCTACCTAAACACACATACTCTAACAGAAATATCTGGTATTCAAACCTGTATATACAAACTAACATATATACATAATTATTCTGAAATCACATCTCCAATCACAGCTGCAAGTTCTTCCGTGTTCTTCCTTTAGTTTTAAAAGGTCGTGAATTCGACAAAGATTCCACTACTGTCAGATTTGGCTACAGAAGAAAGTATTCTATCTGTACAAGTTTTTGTACAAACGTATTTACATACATTTGTCAAGACTTAAAAAATAAATATTTATATTTTGGTTGGTTTTGGTTTGGTGTCAGTTTGCAAGGACATCATAGCAATATAGAGCTAATTGTCTCGTCCATTTCCAAAATTTCCTGAACTTATGACAAGACACAATCTCTAAAAGAGATATTTCGGAATATCACCTGCACCATAGGTTGACATCTACACATTGTTTGTTATCTTAACAGACATTTCTTCGTGAAATGAACTCATTATAATTATCTGAGCACAAAATGTTGTCATTAACTAAACATGAACAAAAATTTAGAATATTAAAAATAAAAGGGTAAAACGGTATACAATAAATATCGTATTGAGCATTTTCCAAACGTCCGTGAGTATTATAACGCTCTTGAACGTTGTTGACTGAATCGTTGTCAACAGCATACAGATTGTACAGAACGCTCAATGCGTCTTCCTGTATGCCAAAATGGCTGCCGTGGCAATAATAACTTTGGCTGTAAATTATACACTTTTAAATGTAGAAATATATAGTACCTATAGTTCTAATACTTTTTGATCCATAAAATAAATGTTTAATTGAACATAGTCTATATTGCCTAGCACACAGTTGTTTCAATGAAAATCGATGTGTATTTGATTTTCCACGAATCATTTTTTTGAAGCGATGCCGCATATTGTATTAATTCTACATTTCTTGGGCGTGGTGTCGTATGCGTTGACCATTGACTTGTCTTTGTCTTATAATCCTACAAAATTACTTGTATTTTATTTCGTTTTGATCTATAAAAAGTCTATATAGAGAGGAGGCCAAAACAAATGATTCCATTGTCCCTCCGCCATTTCTTAATTCTACTAATTAAGAGTAAGGGTATCCTATTGAGGGCAAGTGGGCGGGGTGATGCGATGCCATCACGTGACTACCGATTCCTGCCAGGAATCCGTTCCCGTGGCTTGACCAGTAGCAGCCTGCCGGCTGGAAGAGACCCGCGGCGGAGGCGGGGCTCATGGCGTGTGTGGGCGTTCTAAAGTACTTGTGGGCGGGGTAGCTTTGAAACCCGAAGACGTCCTGGTGGAACTTGAAAGCCGAGTCTGAGCTGGCCGAGTGAAGGAGCTGAAGGAGGAGAAGACAAAATGGGGACGTTATAGTTTTTGTATATTACTTTAGATTTACCAATACAATACACTCCCTTAAAAAATGACCCTTTTCTCAAATATCATAAGTGTATCCTATGGATCTGGCAGTTTGGCATTTAACTCTATATTATACTGGTAGGCCTATGTCATGGAGCATGTCATTCAAATCCGTAACTCTTAACCGTGTCATCAAGAAGGCGTTTTCGATTATGTCTTTTCTTATCTTATATATTTCAGAAGCTCTTTCTATAAAGAATATTATTGCGTCCTACGCTCATTCGTGGTCAGAGTCTAGTCTTGTATCTTTATTAATGCTTTAATTTACTGGTTTTCCTGATTTGTTCAGGCAACCCATTCCATGTTCGTATGCTACTCGGGAAGAATTTTTTCTCGCAAAAGGGATAAGGAAGTGTTTTTTTTGTCCTTCATGTCAATCATCCCTAAGAGTATACGCCATGATGTCATTCAACCATGTCACTATGCACGGGAGTGCGATGATGTCACACATACCTAAGTGTATATGCCAGGATGTCCTTCAATCACTAACATTTTGCTAAGCTATCATACACCCTGACATTATAAGTGCGGGTGTCGTAAACCCTTGTCATTATACATACGGATGCCATTCACTCCGCGTATTCAGTAAATAACCGAGACCCTTTAAACCTCAAGCCACACTTGCCTGGTCGAGCCCGGCGAAGTCGAACTTGTAGGCGTACCGCTTGCCGTGTACTTTGGTCATGATGTTTTTGTCGTAGTAGTACCGGAGGGCCCGGCTCAGTTTGTCGTAGTTCATGTTGGGCTTGGACTTGCGCTCACCCCACCTCCGTGCCACCTCGTCGGGGTCCACCAGCTTGAACTCCCCGTTGGTGCCTTCCCATGTGATGCAAGCGGCATTTGCTGCGTCTGAGAGAAGCTCCAGAAGGAACTGCCAGAGTTGGATCTGCCCAGAACCTACAGATAGAATTGTGTTTTTATACATTTTAGCTAATTGGGCTATCAGAGGTAAGGGATTCTGAGTTATCACAAAACATTTGATCCATTTCTTAAGTCAATGAAGTAGATGATACATGTTTTCAAGAAATGTACACGAATAATTGAAATTTACATTTATATTAAACAATAAAGTAGTTATATTTAAAAGAACAAATTTTAAAAGTATTATAGACTAGTTAAAATAAGCAAAAGGGTCAAACTACCGGTATAATTCATTTTATATTATAGGATAACATTTGTATGCTAGACGCTAAGTGTCTATCGAAGCATGATACAGCGAGAAAACCCGGACCTTGACAGAAGAAGCTGAAAAAGCTCCTTCCACGCCGGTCTGAATGCTGGAGAGGAAACAGTTACGACATATTGCGGATGATAAAAGATCATCGAAGAAACAGAAAGCACAAAGCCTGCTTCAGCATAACCATAGATCTTTTGCAACAAACAGATGTCGTGGCTGCAACAAACACATGTCGTGGCTGCAACAAACACATGTCGTGGCTGCAACAAACACATGTCGTGGCTGCAATAAACACATGTCGTGGCTGCAACAAACACATGTCGTGGCTGCAACAAACACATGTCGTGGCTGCAACAAACACATGTCGTGGCTGCAATAAACACATGTCGTGGCTGCAACAAACACATGTCGTGGCTGCAACAAACACATGTCGTGGCTGCAACAAACACATGTCGTGGCTGCAACAAACACATGTCGTGGCTGCAACAAACACATGTCGTGGCTGCAACAAACACATGTCGTGGCTCCAACAAAGTATGTCTCTCGCGGATATGACTTTATAAATGCGGCAAACACTATAGGTCCTTAAATCGTGAGTGGCATTTGGGCAGGAGGGAGGGGGGGGGGGGCTACATATAGATAACTAGTCCAATTAAACGTTAAATAATATGATGTTACATGGGTGAGGCATTTCACTTTTCAACATTGTGCCTGGTCGTGGCACAAACATTTTGACTTGATATGAAATAATTATTTATTGTACTGCTGGACTTGACATGAAAGTTCTAGTTAAATCTAGCAATGTCTAGTACTATAATACCTGATGTTGATAACCGAGATGAGATGGGCCCAAGAATCTGGTAGAGATCTGAAATAAAATAAAAAGTTAGGCATTGAATTAAATTTGTCGGATAGACACTATAAAACTTATATATGGAATTGTGTACTTAGATTGATCTATTGGTTGTGTGTGACTCAAAGTAATTAGCACTGCGCAATTTCCAAAGATAACTTAAGACTCTGTATGCTAGGCAGAATGTTTTTTTATAAATTATCTTTTCTCTCGAATGGCATTCAATTATGGAATGGGCTACCTGAACTAGTCTGGAAAACCAATCGCTTATAACACAATAATAATTTAGGACGAAATAGTCTTCGCGAAGTAGAAAACCAACTGAAGTCTAGGCCAGGGGTCGGCAACCTACGGTAGGGCCTACTCGTGCCAGATATGACACGCGGAGCGCTGTTAAATGGCACGTGGAAGACCTCCGAAAGGGTATTTTTTGTTTCTACAAAAAAACAACAATTTAACTTTTAGTTGTTGGCACCGTGAATGAAATTTTTGTCTTCTATAACCGTATCTGGTATTTAAAGGAATACTCATAATATATTGTCAACATGTTCTCAAAATGTGTTTGTTAGTTCACATTATGTGCTGAATATAATATGTCTTTCTCTCGCTCTAAAACTCTTATTGTCTTTTCTTTTTTAACAAACACTGTCCCCTTTTGTCTTTCCAAATAAATCTCTTATAATTTTATCTATTAATTCTACGTAACACTCTTATCTCCTGCTATAAACTTTTCAGTCTTTCTCATTTTCCTCAATTTCTCTCTCTCTCTCTTGTCATCCTCTCTCTTTTACTTTTCGTCAAACTCACTTTAACTCTCTCTCTTTCTCTCGTGTTCTGTATTTTTCGTCTTTCTCAATCTCTAACTTGTCAAATAAACACACATACACACACACACAAACACACACACGAGCAGACAAATTAAGAAGGTAAACTTCCATCCCACAAAAAGCAAAAAAAAAAAAAAAAAAAGGAATCACCAAAGACAATTCTCCTTACACCCCTTTTTCGTCGGCTCTCCCCCACCCCCCACTCCCTCCACCCCGCCCTAGCGGCAGAGCCCAGCGACCTCCATTTCGTTAATTCATCCCTCGACAACCTCAGGAGGGGCAACAATGTCATTATTGGATTTGTCGCGGACAGTATAGTGCACTTGCCCCCCCTCCCCCGCCCTCCCCCACTTGACACGCTTCAATGCAGGTTTTGAGTGATATTGCCAACGAGGTTACCCTTTCTATTATCTCCCTTGAACGATGTTTGCCAGTTGGAGTCGCTTCCCTTCTCCCCCTCCTGGTTCCTCACATTTATTTTATCCTCTTTTCCTCCCTTCTTCTTCTACTTTTGATGTTTCTATTTCATTTATCTCCCCTCGACCCGTCACTAATTTGGTCACAGACAAGAGTTGTCCGACCTTCTTGTTTGATACGTCAGGGGACAAAAAGAAGGAAAAAAGGGGGAAAAAAACATTTCCCTGGGGGTTTAAATTTTATGCTCAATTTCAACAGCTAAAAGAAGTGATTTCTTTCCTGTCTTGTTAAACGCCATAGAAAGAGAAAAACACAAAACAAACAGCGAAAAAACAACAAAAAGAAAAACAGACGATTCCAGTGAAAAATCACTGTGATAATTCTCGCTTCCATCAACAATTTGGGTTGCAAGCAAGCGATATTTTAAACACTGGAGTTTATGTTGTTTGTTGTTTTTTTAACCACACGGATGATTCAGTTGTATGTTTGTTTTTGTATAAGACATCGGCGTGGCGAGGAGGGAGGACATATCGATGGGGCGCTGGCAGTGCTGTATACAGTTAATAATAAATGACTTGTTGTGGACTTTAGATTTCTCATCTGCTTTCTCTTTCTCTCTCTCTTTCTCTCTCTCTTTCTATCTATCTATCTCTAGCTTCCTCTCTCTCTTTCCAAATTAATCTCTCTAAATTTTATCACATTAATTCTCTTTCTCTCTCTCTCTCTCTCTCTCTCTTTGATTGCATTCATTTTGTTGTCTATGTGCGTTATGGAATAGACAAGCAGATAGATACCCCGATTGTTCTTTGAGCTGGGGGATAAAATGGCACCGAATTGAGCTCATTGTGCAATCCCCTTCGTCTTTCCCTGGAAACAGCAGCTATTGTGTTTCAGAAAGCATATTCCTACTCGTTAAAATGAGGGAGCAAGAGACGGATTGATACAAACTATTTTGTGTCAATCACTACAGTTTGAAAGCTTTTAATCTTAATCAGTTTTTTTATCAAAACATTGGGGCGGCTGTATGTAGTATTGTCAAATGAAGAAACATATATTGTGTCATATAGTGTTGTCAAGTAATGACATATAGTGTAACAAAATCTAGCTGATCTTTAGTTGTTTATTTAAACATGTCTATATAATTGGACGCACCATTTTAACTGGGAAGGATATAGGAAGTAAAGTGTTGCAAGTGTATCCTGTATTTAAAGTGGTCAAATATTTAAACTAAAACAGGACTTGGAATATTTAAGATACAAGTAAAAAACAACAGCAACCTAACAACTTTGACATCATTTCAAACTAATACCAAGGTGGCAATAATAGTCAATATAAATAAAAAGTGTATGTAACATAATAGGGCGTTTGCAATCCCGTGACAAAAAGCACGTGATTTGTGTTTACTTTGAGTAATGGTGTACAATTAACAATGGCCGCTGTATTAATAAAGTTTCATATAGGCTCGAGCTTTTTTAAAATGATGTGTTGTGTTTTAAGTCTTATTAAGATTTAAGCTGTATTATGTATGTTAAATAAAATAGGCTATTTTATTATTATCATATACATAGATCATAGACGATGTGAGCCTATTAGTGACTTGACTAGATAGCCTATTCACCCAACACTATCACTTGACATCGTAGCCTAGCCTACGAAACATTAAAAGTGTAGGCCTATAAAGTGAAATTGAAAGTGTAAATAGGTCTAGCCGGCCCTAACCTAATCACATTAATCAATTAATCTACAGTACTACTATTTACCTCCTTTTTTTTTTAGTAGGATAGCCAATATTCAGATGTGAATTTTGCATGATAAAAAAGTACTTCACTTTCACCACGTTACATTTGTACCTCAAGTGGGTTCTTTATTTATACAAATACGTCACTAAAAACCTAAGCCACGCCCACTAAGAACGCTCTATAGGATGAGATGATAAAGTGGCTAGCATATTGAAATTAAAGTGTATACAGGGTTGTTTAATAGACTGTGTAAATTGTTATTGTAAAATATTCTTATTATTATTTTGATTGATTATGTGAGAGAAAGGAAAGATAATTCAATGACACTTTTCTTTTTTCTCCTCTTCTCCGTCGTTAATTGCCATCATGCTTGCTTCATTTCTTATATCACAGCCAGGCATCCGTGCGGATTCGATTGCCAACACAATCTCATAGACAAATTTTGTTACGGAGAAATTGTACGGGCGAACAATCGGATAATTCCACCGGTCATTAAACAGCATGATGAGCACACGACGAAACGACTTCCGGCAATTAGCTTATGGGCTAGTGGTCCAGTGAGATTGGGGGGGGGGGATGGGCGTTTTTGTTGACCCCCCTCCTTAAGCCAAGTCTTTCCACCCCTCTCACAACCTTCAACATCTAATTCGAGGTTGTCCATACTCCCCGAGACAAAAAAGTTGTTAATTGGAAAATTCCACTGACGTTATGCTCGTGGCCTATTTAAATTAAAGTTCACTGTGAACAAACCTGATCATTATTTTAAGAAAACAAATGAACTTGAACTTGACCATGGACTTGACCTGATGCTGTGAGCTCTAAGGGGTCAAAATTATATTTACGACTAATGAATTTATAAAAAAAAAAACAAAAGAAAAAAAACAGAAACAAAATTGCTACTTGACACAATTTTAAAAAAATTGAAACATCTTCTCATTTTGCTTCCAGTTTTTCTACAAAGAAAAAGAGCACTGTCGTCTGCTGTTGGGATTGTCAGACAAAAGGTTCCCTGGTTCGTTAAAGGCATTCTAAGAAAAATTGCCCCTTAGTTTAAACCAGCTCTGAAAGGTACTATACTAGAAAGTCTCTTTAAAAACCCGGACGAGCCGAAGCTCTTTACTCCGGGGCGTAACGCATTAGAATTGAGTATAACTCTGTCCGGGCTCCAGCCACCCCACGGCACGCAGAAGGCGTGGCGTGCCATGTAAAAAGGGAAACTCTGAAAGGTACCAGACATTGTTGGGGAAAAGTGCTGGCCACAGAGTCCTTTAGTTTGTCGTGACCATCGAACCTTGTAAACGCTTCACTTACAGTATTTCAACACACACAAATATTTACAAAAAAAAATTAAATGATAATAATAAAAATATTCTGTATTTGTATTTTGAGTCCGAGTATCATTTCGATTACAATAAAATCTCGATTTAACAGCCCCATATTTGATATAGACCTACTGCGGATATAACTGGACACAGATGTTCCCCATCTGTATGGACATAAAGAATTTACTTACAGTTAAATAACTAGTAAACTTGTTTTACCCTATAAATAATTTTAAATTAATAATTTTGTCAATTTACGTTGTTTGAAAAAGCAATCGACAGCAATTAGAAAAATTAAACAAGTTTTCCAGAAATAACTAACTTGCGGAACTTTTTTACTTTTTAGATTGATTGGTGTTCAATGATGTGATATTAATGTGTTAGTGGCATCTTTGGTCTAATTATAACCATTTATTCGGCGCTCGGGGATGGAATGGGTTGCCTGAACAAACCAAGAAAACCAGTAACATCTTTTAAAACATTCATAAAGAGGCAATACTAGACTCGGGCCTACGGATGAGCGTATCATACATAAGATCAAGGATAAAAAAAGAAAACTTAGATCGAAACATGGCTCTTACTTAAACATTATTTCGAAAATTTAAAAATTTCCCCACATTCTTAAAAAAAAATAATTTACAAACAAGTAGACCTATACAATGATATGTCTTAGTGTCTTAATGTTAGCCAGTAGAATGACTAGCTAGACAAATTGAACTTTTTATCGGTTGATTTTTTCCTAGTCATGTAGTTCTACAACTCATAGACTGAATAATTTCTGGAAAAAAAAAAGCGATATGAGTTGAGAACTTCTTAAAGACATATTATTGATTTTTGAAATACATATTTTTCACTGCGCTTTGTCCGATATGCCACTATTTACAAACTTTCCCAAATTTCGGTCATATTTCCAAAACTTGAGAAAAAAAATGAGTCGTCTTTCATAAATTTACACAAACTTTTCCAACCAGAATGAGCCCTGAGACAGACAGATAGAGATATAGTCTAGATAGAGGCAAATAGATAGATAGATAGATAGATAGATAGATAGATAAATAGATAGACAAATAGATAGATGGTAGATAGATAGATAGAGACAAAAGCAAGTCAACCACCACTGAAATGACCATTGAACTAGTCTTTAATAAAAAAAAAATCTTTATTGACTTCACATTAGTCTGCTGGGAATCAAACCCGAGTCCCGGAAGACCTAAGAATTTAACTAGCCCCTTGTCGGATATCAGATACTAAATGCTGTCGGTACATTTGCAAGGCTTGACCAATTAAACACGTGGCGTTGTGCCAAGCTCGATCTCTGGTGTCGTAGAACTTCTGGTTCTGTTCGGAAATATTTTCAATATTTTTAAAACTCTATTTCACTCCTTGGTGGGCGTGAGAAGGAAGGGGTTGAGGACGCGATCAATGAATAATGATTGTGTGATAAATTGATTTGCGAAGCGGACTTCATTTAACAATGGCCAAGTTAGTGGTCAAGTGGGTGGGGAAAAAAGACTATGATTCAGAGAAACATTCATTAATGAAGCAATAAAGTCTAGCAAGGGTGGAGGCGGAATAGATAGTACTATCGCACACAGACACTCACACACACACTAACACATATATAGAGACAAAAGTTAAGTAATCATATAGCTGTCTATTTTAGCAATTGCTTTCTAAATAAGGGATTTTTTCTCAAGGGTACAAATAGCTATGCTAAACGAAACTGTTTATTTTTTGTACAGGTTGAATTGTATACTATTTTTGTTAAATGGAAAGCGGGACATACAAATACATAATATACTATATCATCTGCATATTATCAATAAACTCCCCTGGCCACTGTCTCACAGCTTGTTAAAGTAAAACTAAATATAATATAGACATTTTATTTCTATTTTTTGTTCTTAAAATCCATAGACTATAATATACATGGACCGCTTGCTTTAGATTTCTGCTCTTATCTTCTTGTTTTGTAATTCCCGATTCTAAATAAAGAAGTCGCTATAAAGACATGCCTATTTTTCACCCTGTTTCAATATTTATTTTAATTACTTTCCTAAATCTTTTCAGATAATAATATTTAAGTGTTTTTTTTATAATTCTGATAGCTTTTTGTTCAATGTACTTTATTTTTTTTTATCTGTAGCTAATTAATATGCCTATGTAATTTTTTCCCTGGGCGACGCCGAGTAATTTAGCTTGTTGTAAATAAGTTCTAACAAGAAAATCTTCTTTAAACATTCGTCCAGAGGCTTGAGTGTATTATTTCCTAGTGAACCAAACCCTAGACAGACGACAAGGGACCCGGGATATAACACACTGAACCCTACACATGCACTTTAATCAATAGCTTACCTTGTGTTGTCCTCCATTGGGCAGTGTGTAAGTTAGTCTCCAGGCTACTTTTACCCACAGGTGGAAACTGTTGAGCAGCGTACGCTGGAATTAATGAAGCATGTAGTTTATAATCATGATAGAATATCGAATTTCTTAACTAACCATCCCATAATTAACAACTACAAAAACGTTAGACGATTAACTATATAATATTATATGTAACTATTACACATTTTCATTCTTATCTTATCTTATATATTACAGACACTCCTTCTATAAAAAAAAAAGATTATTGCGTCCTACGCTCATCCGTGGTCCCAAAGAAATATTAAAGTAATTATTACAATATTTTAAACTAAGAATATACATTTTATAAAGTATCCATTTTATAAATTTAAGTATAAAAAAAAATATTTTAGCTTTGTAACTATGCGCTTTTAGAAAATTTGAAAAACATAAAAGAAATTAGTTTTATTCACAGCCATAAGTATTCTTTTAAAATAAGTGTTACTTGTTCAATATATAGTTTAGTTACTTTTTGTGTCTCAACGTAAGTTTAGATACTTATTCGTCATCTTCGGATTCAATATTGGTCATTAGAGAGGTTTAAACAACAAGGTCTATACCTATCGTGAATTGCATAGAGGTTTCTAGGTTTGCCACTCTTTTTTAAAGTTTGGTGTTGGTCGAGGTCTTCTCTGGCCAGAACATGTTGCGAGCTGTTTAGATATTTCTAAAGTAAAATCTAGTACAAGGTGTTCTTTTTTTTTTTTTTTTTTTTGGGGGGGGGGGGGAGTTTGTTTACATGTTGACCACCAAATTTGATAAAGATCTGCTGACAACTGTAATGACATTAAATAAATACTTACCATGGGCAGCTCTCCATTGGGCTCCATGCATGCCCGTGTCAAATGCTGATTTGGTGAGTCCAGGGAAAGATGAGCTATACGCTGTCAGATTGATAAAAAAAATTATTTAAATTGTATGCTTTCTCTTATAACTTGCAATATCCAGCATACAAATTTAAGCCAAAAGAATACTTAAAAAATACTTCTCTTCATTGTTTATATTGTTTTCCTTATCGTGTAAAAGTTCCTTAAACACAATTTCTTAAATAATTTTTTTGCTGTATTTGCTTTTAAATGAGATCCTCTACGATTCCTAAGACCCGTCCATGCAAAATAATTTAATATACCGGTAAAACGGGGTAACTTTGTACCACTTTTTTCATACTTTATAATATTTGTACACAGTCTTTAATTATTTTGATCATGTTAATAGCTCTAACTAGGGGGAACAACAACATAAAAAGGAATAAATAAGTAAAGACAATTATTTTGGAGATTTAAGTTTTATTTTAATATTTTGTGGGGTGGTCAAAGTTACCCCGATGGTCCAAAGTTACCCCGTGTTACGGTACTATTTACTCTAAACTTTCCACTGACCTATATATATTAACATTATTTTGGTAGCCGTGACCCCAATAAATAACTTAATAACAAATACGCATCACTTAGCTATATAAAATGACAGTGCGTTGCGAAACCGCTAATCGATTAAAGAAAAAGAAAAACTGAAGACTAAATATGCACGTTTATTGACCCATATTTGACATTTGTACTCTCCCAGAGGGCAATGACTTGCTTCCATTTTTTGTTAGCTTGCAGAACGCCTTTTTATTTTATAATTAAAATAATGGCGTTTGTCTATTCTGGACATATTTGTTTATGTTATTTATCATCTTAAAAGTAATTTCCATTGCGTATTTTCTTTAGCTCGTCTTTTTAAAAAACAGCCTAAAAACATTTTCTTCTACTTCAAACAGGTATGTGTAAAAAAAAAATATATTACCTTATTAAGGCAAATAAGATATGTTTTTAGATACTTTATAATATATTCTAAATCCCATGAATATAAAATTGTTACTTGACTAGAAAAGTTCTATTGAACTTCAGATCGAAATATAACTGCACTCCAGGAGCGTGCTGGGACACAAGAGGGGTACGGGGTTTTTAAGAGAACTGCACTCCGGGGGAGTGCAAATGTCAAATATAGTATCAAAATATATTATATTTCTTCATATTTTTATCAAATAAACAATTGTGTCGCTTTTACTATGTAACATACTAAATAGTTAAAATACATTTAAATCATTAACAACATAAATATGATAAATCATGTAGACTCATTATCATTTGCAGTGTACGAAAACGTTATACAATGAACAATGTGTTAACCATGTTGGAAAGAGATGAGGACGTGATAAATGCCACTGTTTATATAACACCACCTGATGATGGATCTGTAATGATGGTGACAGAAAGGAATAAGATGACCACTTGGATATTTTGTCCAGTCTTATGTGTGTACTGCTGAGCGGTTAGGGTTCCTTGGACTAGGCGGTACTGTTGTGATGGACCTGATCTGCTAAATAGCTGAGCTTTCTTTCCACTGGACATTTGATAACTCCTTTATCTCACGTGCATTGCATTGCTGCAAAGGGCGTTGAAGCCACCGGGACTATAAAATAGAAATGCCCCTTACAAGATGCGTCTGGATTTGTTAAAGGTATCGAGGTTCAATTGATTTTCAACTGGACACCAACCACAACTTGTTTGTCGCACTATGGAACGACAATTATGGCAACAAACTGCGACCCTGTTTTACCAGTAGGACAATCAAGGAAACGGGCTCGTCAACAATGACAACACATCATGATTGGTCAACCTGACCTAAACTGACAGTGTGATGCCACAATGTTAGGCGTGCATAGGGCTAACAAAAACATAGTGCACATTCTGTGAGAACCAAAAACTGGTGTTGGCATTTTGTCTTTCATACCTTAGACTTTAAGGCTTAGAGCATAGGTTCTCAAGAAGGGGGGGGGGCGGAGAGAAGCTTTAAGGGGGGGGGGGGGGCGCCTACGTTCCAGGTAGCGATTCGGGACGGTGAACGGCAAGTGGTCGGTACAAACGTACCTGATATATTTTGAACACCTCAGCTATTTGAATCGATTAGTTTTTGGATCAAATCTGATGTAAACACAAGTGCTGCTAAATATCTGATATCCCCCAACAGTAGGCCTACATATTATTATACTAATAGGAAAAAGGAATCGCAATGACTTTTCGAAGAAGTAGGGGTCAGTATTAGACAAGTATGGTAAGCGGCCGGCTGGTTAGTTCATGGACTGTCAAAGGACAAATTGTGGGTTCTATCCCTGCCGCCGACCGATCCCTGTACTCAAATAATCGTAAGCTAAAAGTAAAGCTCGATTGTCTGGTAGCGTGGTCTCATCCATGGGAAATTGTGATGTCTTTGGGTGCTAAAATTAATTATATTTTGATCTCAGTTTCACTGAGATGTGGCTTAATGCTATGTAAAATTACCCATCTGATGACAAAAAAAGATATTGACGAGTAGCTGAAGAGATACGCAGTAATCATACAAACTGGGTAGTTAATGTAATGTTTGAAAATGTACATATAAATTCTTTAGTGATATAATATTTATATAATTTTTCAATACTTTTTTACAGTTTGATCATTTTAAAGTTATAAATTGTAAGCCATTAATTTTTTTTATAAAAGAAAAAATAACATTAGAAATAATAGCTCAAATCAAACGAGGTTAATTATCCCCCTTCAATTAAAAAATGTTTCCACATTTGATTCAATAGTGATGCCAAACAAGTTCTGTTTTTTACTGTAACAAATATTACTGACTAGTTCTTATTTCTTTATTATTTCTAGGAGCTTGCTCAGTTTTCTCGCATTGGCTCTCTTTCTCGTATATGGTCGGCCTGGACTACAGCTGGTCTGCACTCGGTCTCATGCTTGACGTGAGAGTGATTGTGCCGAGGGCGGAACTAGCTGATCCAAAGAAACAGTGACGTTTGCCGATACCATGCAAACCAAACTATACAAGCCCAGAAGGCCCACAGGAGGGGCAAGGAGTTTTTGTTTTGTGTATGCTCCGACGTGCCACTTAAAGGAAAAAAAAAAGAAGATGAGCATATAAACTCTTTTAAATGTTTAATTAGTCTGTGTGAATTAATGAACGGCCAATAGTAAGTGACCTCTTTGTATGCTTAAAACAGCTTTCATGTGCGGTAAAATATTTTCACAAGTTTAAGTTGAACGAAAAGCTGAAAGTAAAAGAGCAGATGCAGTTGAGAATAGCAGATGATTTTCCTACGCAGCTCTTCAGATTTTTTCCCCCAAATGGGCACATTTGGATGCCCATTTTTTAAATGTTTAAAATTCAACATGCTTCATTTTAAAATCGCCAATATTCCTTCATTTAAAAAGAGATATACATCTAAGAAGGTTGTAGTAATATCAAACCAGCTAGGCAGGGTGTGATATGAAAAAAGTTAGTCCAATTTGAAAGTTTTCCTTTGATTAGAAAACTCCGCTTTGAGTGCTTTGATGTAGGCTACTTCTGAAAAAGCCCAACTATCTATCTTAATATATTCTTTAATATAGGGATGTACATGTAGTTAAGTGTTTTGAAATAGTTTTTAGTGCATAATATGTCAATTTCAATGCAACTGTCAGTTTTCCTCATTCAGAAACATCAGCTTCAACTTTCAATTTTCCTCATGCAGAACCGGAAAATGTTGTTTTTATCAATAAAAAACATCTCTTGCAGGTCTCTCGCGTGTCATTGAAAATCGCTCTGCGTGTCATGTTCGGCACGCATGTCTTTGGTTGCCGACCCCTGATTTAGATTACATTATTATTTTTATTAATATATGTAGTACTATTATTGTCTCGATATAACTTTTAATTGTTAGCCAATTTTATAATTTTCTTGTTATGTCCTTGACTAGATCTATGTCTTTATTGTACTCTTGTACTATGTTGCAAAATAAATAGTGTTCATTGACGAGGACTACAAGCGATGGAAGCTGCACACAGAGACACGGAGGTGCTTTGGTTAGCAGAAGATGGCCGTTTAAATATAAAGTATGAGACTTGGATTCGGTGCTCGAACTCTTGAAAAGCAACTGCGATTCTTTGGGAGAAAATCAATCAGTTTCTCTAGGTCAGTGAGTTTTGGCAACAATTATGTATTGCATTATTATCATCCTCCTTTGTGGAATATGGATTTTATGATAATACCATTTGGCTGTCAAAAAACAACAACAAAAAAAAAAAAAACTGCAAATAGTGAAGCGCGGAAACCTAAATATTTTGCAACCAAAATTGAAACAAATATAGTCAAACTACTAGCAACACACCAGGCAAACGATTCACATTAGTATTGATTTTTTAAACCTCTTGTTTAGGTAATTTTTTTTATCTATTAATTCTTACATTATGTCTCCTTTCCAGTTGTTTTTTAAGATAATAAATAAGCACTCAAATCTGGTCGGCCTAAGAAAAATTGCGGAAATTATATTGACCCTTTAACTTCCAGAGGGGCGGGGGCGATGGGCGCTAAAATAAAGGTAGGGGCGGTGAGCGGCAAAAAATTGTAAAAGGTGGCGGTAAGCCCAAAAAGGTTGCGAACTTATGCCTAAAAGATTGCTTTGTAAAATGCCTGGTTACTACATAGGAAAGGGCATGCTGCTGAAGTTATTGAGCTTGTGGCTTTTCATCGCAAAGTATCCAATAGTGTCTGCCTGTCAGCATGGAGTTGCCTATTGCCCATACACAAAGACTAAGTAATAAGAGAAAACTCTATGGATATATATTAATTTTCAATTTAAAAGAAGAAGCCTAAAGAAAATAAGTATTTTAAACATTTTTTTATAGAAAAAAACAATTACAGTGTTTACGGTTCTATGTGGTTTACAATAAAAGAAATTAGGCTGTAATGTCCATACAATTAATAAATGCCTCTGTTCTGATTTAACTCTTTCTTAAGTTTTATTCTTCCAATACCAAAATAACCTTTTTAATACGTTTTAATAGCAAGCATGTAATGCATTTATCATTAGAAAATCCCGTACCCCATTCATGTCCATTGCACTCCTATAGAGTACATCTCAACAAAAATACACGTAGCCTACCCCATTAGTGTCCCTGCACTCTCCCTGTAACTTACGAGAAAAACAAAAATCAATCAAAGCAATTGTATATACCCACTTTTTGATGCACTCGGAAACACGAAAAAAAACACGGAAAACGTCATTAGGATATACCCTTGGGCATTAATGGGTTAACCAATATTTTTTGTATATATTATTTAATATATTTTTATCAAAATTAAGTGAAATGTTTGAAGGGGATGCTAAAAAATTTGAGATAAGCCTGCTTCACAAAGCACAAATGCATAGGCAACTATTATTGATTCAGGCCTACTCCAAATAAAAAATGTCAAAACGCTGTATAAGAAACCTTTGCATAAAACCCACACTATAACAGCAGCCAAACAGCTTTGATTAAACATCTTTTGGGACTTTATTATATCACGGGCGGGAACACTTATAAACAAATAATAAAAAAAATATTTTTATCCCACATATTGAGTTAAATTTCTAATCTCGTGCTTGAAAACAATTGCTTGATTAAAAAAGCAGTAATTGGCTACAACAGATCTGTCATATGGTGTTTGTATGTTGGCATTAAGTATGAAGGTATTTGCGTGTGCATGTTTGCACGTGCATGATTGTGTGTAGGCCTATATGTGTGTGTGTGTGCATATATATATATATATATATGTTTGTTTGTGTGTGTGTGTTTGTGTGTGTCTAACACAGTGTCACTCACCCGAGGCCACAGAATGGGGTTGTGTTGACCAGGCTAGCTTTGCAAGACCAGCGTCTGTAACAAAAAAGAAAATATTTCCACTATTTTGTCCAAGTTACACAAATGTATACTTTCAACTGTTTGCAGTTCACCACTAGACTGATGTCACTCTTCTTGATGCCAAGTAAGTAAAGTACCCGCCATACCACATTGATCACAGGGCCGGTGAAGCAGCGTTCACCAGTTTGTTTGGCCACGAGATTCTTGGGGATGTTACAGTCAGCACAATGCCCAATCGCCTTTACTTTACTAAAACTAATGTCAGGTACCCATCAGAGCTGGTTAGACTAGGGGACACACTCGGGTCTCGGGAGAAAATCTTAGCCTTTACCAGGATTCGAACCCAGGTCCTTCGTATATAGAGGCAGACCAATATTTCAGTAGTCGTCTAAAATATAACCAAAATATAATATCTAACAGTACACTTCAGCAAGTTTAGTTGAAGTTTAAAAACAGTCACATCATTGAATTTGGGCCTTAATGGAAAGAATTTTTTTATTGAAAATGTAGAGTTAAAATAATGTTGAGAACGGGGAAAATATTATAAGACTTTTAAATGCAATAGATTGGTACCTTCTTGCCACCCCTTCCCATTCCCATACGCCTTTTTTAAAGACACAATGGCAACATTCTAATAAAATTATATCAACATTTAAATAACATTCTACTAAAATCATATCAACTTTCTATCAACATTCTGCTATCATCATATTAACATTTTATCAACATTCTACTAACAGCAATAGAAATATTTATTATTTAGAAAAACAACCCAATAACAGCCTGTTGCAATGCTCAGATAAACATAAAGACAAAAAACACTTTCCTTATCCCTTATGCGAGAACAAATGCATAAAAGTACTTTTTCTTCCCAGGGTTGCCTGAACAAACCAGGAAAACCAGTAACTAACTTCACATCATTTAGAACATTAATAAAATGCTAGACTAGACTCGGACCACGTATGAGCGTAGGACGCGATAATCTTCTTTATAGAAGGAGCGTCTGTAATGTATAAGCTAAGATACTCTATAGTAATGGTGGAGAATACCGGTAGTCAGGTATCATTATCACCATAACCAAAGCATCATGGCTTCCATGCTCTATCTATGTATTCCACGTCATTGTGTCTAACATAAAGACCAGGAATCATATCAACATTCTATCAGCCTTCTACTAACATCATATCAACATTCTACCAATATTACTTACAAAGTTCATAAATAGCGCATACGCACAAAACAACAAGAAAAATAAACAGTAAACAAGACCAAAAGCTAGTGAGTTGGTTACCTTGAAACATAAATCCAGAGAAAGCTGATATAGGACAAGGCCTGAAATAATCCGTTGCTGAATGCATGGTCACAGTGATTGTGTAAATAGCTAATAGGTACTCACGCTATAATCCACACACAGTTAACTATACTGATGTTAAAGCAAGTGGAAATTTGTTCACAAACCCTTTAACCAAAGTATTACAATGTTGAATTTTGTATAAATGAAGAGTTTCGTTCGAATTATTTTGTTTATTATTCATTTTTTTAATTGTTGTTTATGTGAAAGCGTTTCAACACTGGTTATTATTATTGTTGTGAATAATTTGGGTGAAAACACGGAACATTGTCCTATAAATATAAAACACTAAACTCTAAATATTTTTAACGCAAACCACTTTTTATATTCACAAAAACATATCTACGAAATATATGTAAAACACGGAGAAATGTGATTAAACAGAACTAAACATATTTGTGAAACTATATAACACATATTATAATATCGTATGCGAGTTTTTCAAACCACAGCTGCTAAATCAGTAGATTAAAAACGGTTCATGGTAATAAAGAATCCAATTTTGAAATTAAAGACAATACAGAAATGAGCTAACATTGTTCGCTACTTTACCAATCGATATTGAGTCATAAATAAATATTTTGAACGAGAAAAAGGAGGAAAAAAAATGTTTTACTGTGAAGAAAACCAAAACCAAAGATTTCTTCTGATCCTTGCAATAAAAACAGAAGCCATGTCTAAAGTGAATAATGTATAAAGACTTGAGACTGACTTCATTTGCACGGTAACGTTAGACATAAAACACTGCAAGAGTAAGACAGTGAAACTAGACATTTGTTTTTTTCTGTACGTTGTCTCTAGGTTATAACTAGGAAAACTTTATAGCTTTATAGCTTTATAGCTTTATCTTACGTTGTAGAAAACATCGCGATCCGATGCACGTGTGGCACCTTCTATAATTCTAAGCTCCGATCTGACCTCACGGATCAAACTCAACACACAGCATGTTGACGTGACCATATTGATGACCTATGGTGTTGCCTGTCGTGACCATAGAAATGGAAGCTTAATCCAGGACAAGGCAGAAGCGGAAGGTGAGCAGATATTACGCCGATTCAACTGGATCAATTTTCACTCACAGCATATCTAAGCACTATCAGATCTAGCATATTGATCGGATTACAGAGAGAAAGTTTAGCTGACCATACAATCATAAGTATTTACACATATAACTTCAGTAAGTCTTTCCATAGGAATCTTAAACTACTTTATCATCTTTTATTATCTGTTTGATTTATATATACAGATTTGGGCATGTGTTTATATTTTAGGACTATTTGACCTAATCTAGACATTTTTTTTTCATTAAATTTCAGTCTATTCTTGACATAAGATAAAACTATACAGTTTTCCTAGTTTTAAGCTATAGACCACGTAAGATAAGGCTATAAAGTTAATCTAGTGGAAATCGTAATTCAATGGTCAAGACAACAAATTGACCAATATTCTCCATAAACGCAAAATAACTTATTGTAAAGTGCTACAAATAAATACAAACTACTGCATTAAGGAAAAAGACCTAACCCAAACTAAAAAAATGACAAATACGTAGGAGTAATAATACATGATAATACACATACCGATAAAGTAATTAAAAATAATAAAAAAAACATAAGATTTCATAATAAAGGAGATTTACTATATAATAAGAACATGAAACTAAATGTTACTTAACAATAGTTAGACCTATACCAGAATATGCATCTTCTGTATGAGGCCCGTCAACTAAAGAAAACTTTTATTTTTAAAATTAGAACAATTCGAAAAAAACCGCAAAGTTCTTTACGAGTGAATATTCACAACTAATAAGTTTAGCACTAATAATTAAATCACTAAAGCTATAAACACTACAGTCTAGATGAACAGAAGGGCAAAGAGCAAAACTGTAATAATACAAAAAGCATTCAATTCTAGCTTAGATATAAAACACAACAACGTATAACAATGCTCAGATGAACAGAAGGATATATATACACTTTTCTGATTCATTTGCAAGAACAGACGAATCAAAGCTCTCTTTCTGCCCAAGTGGCCATTCGCGCATGGAATGGGTTACCTGAGCAAAGCAGGAAAATCAATAACTTAACATCATTTAAAATACTAATAAAAATGCAAGACAAGACTCAAACCAAGAATAAGCGTAGGACACACTTCCATAGAGAAGGAATTTCTGTAACAGGTAGGAAGATACAGTAATAAATACAACATTTTCACGGTTATAATAAATTGCTTTCTGTTTGCGTCGTTTTTCTGTTTTTGAATTTACGCAAGCGTTACTTTGCCAGAATGAAACTGTTATAAGAAAGATATTTTTTTTCCTTCTATCATACAGAATAGCTTACCTAATGTACTTAGTGTTGCCCCCCCCCCCCCCCCGCCCCCCCCCCCCAACCTACACTACAGGTATATTGAATGCATATATTTTTGATTTACATCGCGTGCATTACTTTAATAAAAAAAATCATCAATACTTATAAAATGTATATTTTCATTTTAAAGAATCTCTACAAATTAGGGTATGCATTTAACACATAAACACATCAATTGAAAATGGTTCCAGAAAAATTATGTTTAAATATCTCGCTCCTCACATAGTCTATAATAAACTAATTTATTTTATAGCCACAAAATAATATTTGAAAAAACACATAATATGCAATTCGCCAAAACACTTTAGCCACGGAGGATAACTTTTCGAAGTTTAGTAACAAAATGTATAAATCAGTTGGATTAATTTCTCCTGTCGTCAATGAAAACAACATCACACACCTATGTAATATAACATTAGAAGATATTCATAAAAAGTTCCGAGACAATAGGGGAAGTAAACCACCATCGAATTTATTCCCTATTTGTTTCCCCTTGCAGTCAGGCGAAGATAAACACGTGCATTATTTATTACGACAAACGAACACACAATAGAAAGAACTTTTAAATTTGGTAGCTGCACTGTCAAGTCAGAAGCCAGAATCTAGACTGTTTCACATGTTCGCCTCTCACAACTTTAGGAAAATAAAAATTATTTATAGAAATACACTGCAAAAGTCGGTGGATAAAGCAAAATCAATGTTAAAAGAAAATCAGGGGATAGGGGACATAATTTTTGGAGGGTGGGGGGGGGGGGACCGATCTAAAAGAGAGAGAGAGAGGGGGGGGTTTGGGGGTAGGAGGGGGGAATGGGGAGTATGGGTTGGGGATGGCTGATTAAGAACAGTATGAACATTTAATCGGCTGTCAGTGGCGATGAGATCGAACGCCAGTGACGAAGATTGGAGATCGGGTGGTGTTTGGGTGTGAGAGGGGTGGGGGAGTGCGTGGAGAGAGAGAGAGAGAGAGGAGGGGGGTGTGGAAGAGGATACAGCTTTGTGGTGTGATCAGGAAAAACATTTCACAGATCGGCGGCAGCGGGAAAGGCAATGCGGGTAAGGGGGGCGGAAGGAAGGAATCTGACCAATGGGAGAAGGTGCTGGCTCGGGCCGCCTTGCCTGGCCGACTAATCTAGTGACAAGTAGAGGGGTGGGGGGATCAATGGATCGCTCGATGACAAACTGAGCAGGCGCTGCCTCCGCCATGTTTAACATGGGAAGCGCCCGCGGGGTGCCTTTTCTTCCTCTCCGTCGCGAGAGTTCCTTCCGGACTCCGCATGGAAACCGGCATCAGGGTCCGACACCTGCCTTCCCCCTCTTGGTTCAGAGCCGGTATTAGGTGCGGGACTAGCGGGTCTACAGATTATACTATACCTAAGCCAAATAATACATTTGGTATGCAAAACTCTGATGGTAAAAAAGAATATACTTTATTTTCTGTTTTAATATATTCATTTCAAGGTATTAATATTTTGCGACGAGCATATTTTTAACATTGCTATCTTGATAAATAAAATTGTACAAGTTTCTCTTAAAGCGTATATTTTTAACTGTACAGTTTATAGATCTGTATGTACAGATCTGTGATTAGACAGGTGCATAATGTAACATTGAAAAGGTAATAAGGGGGAAAGGGTGCTTACTTTAATTCTTATCTCTTATCTTATACATTACAGACGCTTATCTTATCTCTTATCTTATACATTACAGACGCTTATCTTATCTCTTATCTTATACATTACAGACGCTTATCTTATCCCTTATCTTATACATTACAGACGCTTATCTTATCTCTTATCTTATACATTACAGACGCTTATCTTATCTCTTATCTTATACATTACAGACGCTTATCTTATCTCTTATCTTATACATTACAGACGCTTATCTTATCTCTTATCTTATACATTACAGACGCTTATCTTATCTCTTATCTTATACATTACAGACGCTTATCTTATCTCTTATCTTATACATTACAGACGCTTATCTTATCCCTTATCTTATACATTACAGACGCTTATCTTATCTCTTATCTTATACATTACAGACGCTCCTTCTATAAAGAATATTATTGCGTCCTACGATCATCCGCAGTTTTAGTCTATTCCTGCATTTCTATTAGTGTTTTAAATGATACTATATTACTGGTTTTCCTGGTTTGTTCAGGTAACCCATTCCATGCCCGGGCGACACTCGGGAAGAAAGAGTACTTATAGGCTTTTGTTCTCGCATAAGGGATAATGAAAGTGTTTTTGTCCTTACGTTTATCTGAGCATTGTAACAAATTGTTTTTATGTTGTATTTCTAAATTAGAATGTAATGTCTTTTGCATTCTTACTACTTTTTTCTTTGCTCTTCCGTCCTCTAGTGTTTCTAAGTTAGCGATTTAACTATTGGTGTTACGCTTGTCAGTTGTGAATATTCGCTAGTAATGAACCTTTTTTTAATAGCATACCAGTGCGTTATTGTGAGAGATGGCTGTAGAAATGTTTGAGGTCAAGATTAAGAACTATTTGTAGTGAGTTTGTGCTGCAATACCGTTGTAAGAATAAGTGTTGGACATGGTTGGAGACAGTCCACTGATCTATAAAAAGAATGGATAGCGCCTCTATATTAAATGTGTATGCGCAAATTGAAGCCAAAATGAATAGTGGGAAGGGAATTCACTTATCTACATAAGGGGGTTACAGGAATAAACCACTTATGATTAGAACAAATCCATGCGATAAAAAGGAAGTCTAAGTCACTTGAAATGTATTTACAGGTCAATGTTTAGGTAATATAATTTCATAGATAAATGAAAGTCACGTGAAAGCCTATTTATTTTGTCTTCAAGAATGTTACTTCCGTGCCTAATACATTCTATTTATAGATCAGTGGAGATAGTCCCAATAGTCATCATTGACGTTTAGGTTCCAATTCTTCCTAACTATTCCAGCTTTTGCATCAGATAAGGCAACTGTAAAAATGGGAAGAGATTGGCCGAGAGAGGGGGGGGGGGGGGCTTTATTTTTATTGCTTTAAAATTTCAGCAAGATATTTGTCATAGTCGGGACATAGTAAGGCTGGAAGTTGATATTGAAACTGGACATAAATAAAATAAAAGGGAGATAATAAACCTGCTTTCTTTGCGCTAATATTCGAATATGTTTCATATTTATTTTTCCTTTATAAAAAAATAAATGGCGTTCAATTTAAAATTTTTAAATTATGAAACTGTACAATTAAAAGATAGTTGAAAATTATATAAATATTATATGACTAAAGAATTAAATGTATATGCACATTTCCGAAGATTACATTAACTACCCAGGTTGTATGGTTACCATGTATCGATTCGAATTAACGATGTGAGACTGAAAAACTAGACTGTTAACCAATGGTAAAATTCGATCACTCTGGCTTCCTCACACAATGTGTAGATCTTCTCCGCCTTGTGCGATTAGATTTTTCACAACTGTGTAGGAGGCCTGAGTTACCCCACCCCCCGAGCTACGGCTCTCATAACTATACGATGCCTAGTAGGCCCAAAGGAAGGGCAAGGAGATCAAACTCCGCCGCGCCTCCTACCGGAAATAAAAATAAAAAAGAAAGAAAATATCTCAGTAAAACTGAGATAAAAATACAATAAATGTTTAGCAAGTTCTAGATTCTAGATACATAATTTATATCTCTATTCTCGCCAACTCAATGATCATTTTTAGACAATAATTAACCATAAATGTGAAAGTAGTAATAAAATTATGTATTTATTGGTGAAAATTGAATTAAATGGGATCATAAACACAACCATGTTTTTTTTACTCCCTTTCCTTTAACTCGTACTGTCTGTCTGTCTGTCTGTCTGCTTGCTTAGTTGTTAGCAAAACGTTGCATCGATTTTTCGACCACTTCCCGTCGTCCAATTGAGCTGAAACTTGGGCAGCAGACTTGTCCAGACTAACAATACATTATATCAAATTTTCAGCATCATAGCCTTTGGAATAGTCACTAATACCTTCAACCAATTTGCGAATCGAAGAAAAAAAACATGGCTGCCGCTACAGGAAGAGACGGAAGTAAATAAAATTTTCGGATATATTAGTTTTTACGAAATACATAGAGTGAAAACGAAACAAGGCGAGTTTTCTTTTTATGTTTTTTTGCGGGCCAAAACTAGGAAAAAAAAATGATGCGCAAAATTTTAATGTGGAAATTCATAAGGTATGATATCACTTATATTTATTTTAATCTATCAAAATATAAATTAAATATAAACTTAGAAAGGGAGTATAATAAAAACTGTGTTTTTATGGGTTAGTTTATTTTTAAATTAAATATTAAACGCTTAACTATTTTCTCTATGCATTGCGTTTGCTTTTGGCCCCCTGTCTTACTACGGCGCTAAATAAATTTTCTTATTAAAAAAAATGTATATATATATAGAGATATCTATATATAATAGAGCCAGTTGACTTTCGGGCTGTTGGCACGCTGAATGATTTAACAATCATAGTTTGGCACACTATTAGCAAAATGTTGCCGACCCCTTATCTAGAATGCTAACTTATATCTTAAATCCCTTTTGAAATTAACACAAAAGAAACGGTATTAAATCGTTTTATCACAATTAATTTCTGATAATTTTATATTGTATTTAAAAATTTTTTTTTTTATTGTTTTACATTTCCTTAAAATGTTTTTAAACTTGATACGTACGGTAATTCTTTTGATTTTAAGTCTATATTACTTTATAACTGAAGAGAATTTGTATATTTCAATATTAAAATAGTTTATTGCGTTGTCTCTCTTTATTTTTTTTATTTTCGGGGTGGGTGGGAGTGGTGAGGTTAGTGGCCTGAATCTTAGATTTTTTATGGCTTTTTTTTTTAGCTTCAGATCTTTCTTGCTATCTATTTTTTTAAACCGTCTTCATATTTCCTTTTTTAGAACTATTTACCTTTCAATTGTTAATATTACCATGGCTTTTAACTTTAAGAGCTTTGCGAACTGTTTAGATTTGACACTTTTTTTCTTAAAAGATACCTATTTTTAAATCTTTTTCGCTAACACATTTTGCACCTTTAACTTCTTACCATTTGAATGATCTTTTGATTTCTTCCAAATGAAGCTTTGATGCGCTCTTTGATTGTTCATACCTACTGTTGTCACTTACAAAAAGGTTTTGAATATTTTCTAGGTTTTTTTTAAAAATATTATACGAAAGACATCTTTCAATTTGAGCATTTTATCGATATTGTTGTAAAGTACCCGTCAAATTGATCATTCACCAGTTCATGTGGCCACGGCATACTAGGAGATGTGTGTCCAGCACAATGCCCGGCCGCCTTTACTCTGCCCAAATAATGTCAGGTATCCATCACAGCTGGGTTGACTCACGGGACACCCTCGAGTCCCGTGGAAAAAAAATCCTAGCCTTCGCCAGGATTCGAACCCAGGACCTTCGGTACGCCAGCCGAACGCGCCGCCTATCGGCCACCTTTCCCCATCGATATGGTATATACGCCCCTCTTGTATATATATACTGGAGGGGGGGGGGGACGGGGGAGAGGCACCGGAACTCGGCATTAATTGTATCGGAAAAAAACAAAGAAATGAACAATCTTAGTTCCATTTTAATATTAAGCTCTAAGCAATTAAACCAAAAAGCATTTCAAGCGATTATTGTAAAAAGACATAAAACCCAGCAGAACTCAGACACGTTTTCCTTTAGGTGACCCTTTTTCGCTTTCAGACATTTTGTACCAATTAACGAGAGGTCCAATTTATTTATTTTGTGTGTGTGTGTGGCCTGATAACAATTGGTCCTTATATATTTCACAGCCAGCTGAATGTATCCTTTTTTCTACCACTGCAGGCTAAAATCAACAGTTTTTCCCCGTCCGGCCGTCTTGTACCTGCAATTGCTCTAACAAAAAGCGCCATTGACATGAGAACGATTTCCTAGATTTATGGGCCCTGATTCCGTTTTTTCTTATTATAACAAGTGGATTATCCCCCTTTCTCTTAACTTCCCGGGTAACCCCCCACCTTTCCTATTTGCTGTGTCACAAACCAGATTTCTTTAAATAATTTTTATTCTTTCTTTCTTTCCTTTAAAAGTGAACTCTTCTATTTGCCCTTTCCTTCAGTTTATTTTTTTCCATCTCCATTTCCTCTATGCCAGGTTCACCTAAGGCATACATTTAACGACAGGATCACCTCCCTTCCTTTTTCATACTTTTATAGAACAATGGCCACCCCTCGTTGGTCCTTGCAGTTTCTCATACTGTGACACAATTTTCTCATATCTTTACAAGAAAAAAAAAATCACACACAACACATACACACATACGCACACACACAAACACAATTAATTACCGAGGTCTGGTGCCTCCCTCCCCTCCCCTCCCCCCCCCCCAACCCACGCCCTTCAATAAAAAGAGAAGTAGAAAATGTAATAATCATTTGTACTACCTGGAAACGGAAGTACGAAATCGAATTTTTTTTTAACGCCTGCGCAAACGTGAGACCGGACCGCGACCGGATTTAGCAAGGTGGGATGATGTTCGGAATGAATAGTGGATAACGACAGGGGACTTAATATTCTGCCATTTGGAAATAGGGGGAGATTTTTAACAAGAAAAAAAAAGAGGGAAACACAGATTGGGATCTTTAACGGAGGAAAGTCCGGGGACAGGGAAATAGCCACTGGATGTTTAAAGAGAGAGAGAGAGAGAATTGGACGGATCGTAAACGAGGCTGTATTTCGCCTGAGGGAAATAACCGCTGAAAATTGGGTGTGAGTATACTCTCTCCTGAAAGTGTTTTTTTTTTGTTTTCTATCTTTCAGAATTTGTAACTGGTCCTGTAAGTGGTAAAAAAAAAATAGAATCATTTGACTAGGAATAGTTTTTTTTCAATTGTATTTTTGTAAAGTCGATGCTAGTCTTGTAGTGGCGTAAGGGTGTGCAAATAGTCTACACTTTATACTGTTGGAGGTTTTAAGGTTGTTTTTTTCTCCCGGGCGTTTAGATTCCTTATGATATGATTACATTGTTATTGTGTTTATTGTTTTCGCCTTTTGATCTTTCTATTGTTATAGGTTTTTTTAAAGTAATTTTAGCAATTAGGTTGAACATAAATATAAAGTGTCATTCCTGATAGCTAAAAATAAATTGTGTAGCATTTCCTGCCGACGTTGTCCCTCCCGTTTCATCAGTGTCTCATACTGCTTATATATTAAAAACAAAGTATGCACGACAGACCAAATTTTATCTATATGCATACCAGGGGTTTGTGTGGCCAACATAATACCCAGTCGCTATTACTTTGACCAGACTAGGGAAAGTTACCCATCATAGATGGGTAGACTGAGGTACACCCTCCAGTCCAAGTCTTGGACCTTACCAGGATTCGAACTCTGGATCTTTGGTACGCTAGCCGAGCGCGCTGCCACTAGGTCAGCGTGTCCCTACATCAGTATTGAATTCGATTCAAAGTTTTGACTACAAGCTATGTCACGGTAGATTATATAGATATAAAATAAAATAAAGTACCCTTCGGAATAAACTGATCATATGGCAGTTTTATTTGCCACGGCATACGAGGGGATGTGTGGCCAGCACAAGGCCCAGCCGCCTTTACTTTACCCCAACTAGCTTCAGGTACCCATCAGAGCTGGGTAGACTCAGGTACACCCTCAAGTCCCGAGAAAAAAATCCTAAACTGCACCACGATTCAAACCCAGAACCTTCGGATCGCCAGTCGAACGCGCTGTCCCTCGGCCACCATGCCTCCCTGGATTATAAAGATATGGTAGGCAATATACATTGTTTATATTTTTTTTAATAGTACAAGAAACTACATTTTAACAAACATAAAAATACAAACCAACATATTTTTGAAAGTATTTTAGGAAACTATTATATTGTTAACCAGCATAACGTGTATGTTCATAATTTCAAAGCAATTACCTTGCTGGAAAGTGTGGAACTACACCAACACACCAAGTGAACTTATATAAAAGCGTGTATAAAATTTACTTTAATAGAATATAGTGCCACGGATTATGGTTAATTCCTGTAATGGAAAAAATATGGACATTTTCCATGGCGCCCCTTTCCCTTAGAGCCTAAGCAGGCGCCTTTTTTTTTTGTTGGTTAGTGGTCAATCCATCCCTTCATGTGAGAATGTGCGTGTGTAAGTGATTACGTGTTCGTGTTGTGTATCCGCATGGCGTTAAACACCTATATCGCCATACACGTTCTATGATCCGCAGTGCCAGCCTTGTCCATCTACTTTTGGTCTCAACCCTGCGGTGGAAGGTGTGGGAAAGTGTGTGTGTGTGTGGGGGGGGTACTTTTCAAACATGGCGGCTTGTGTTGACACAAGTAGTTTTCGCATTAGTGGAGTTTGTGGTGGACTGATGGGGAAGTGGGGGGGGGGAACAATTGTCCCCCGACTGTCATGACTCTGCGCCTAGGACAAAAGCCAGCACCATTGCGTCCTTCCCCTCCCCCTCCCTGTGACTCCCAGGATCCGACCCTTTCTCCCTCTCTCTCCACTTTTACCCAGCCATTGTCCTACCACAGGTCTATTAGTCGTCCCCAGCTTGTTTTTTATAGCGAGTGTTCGGAATTAAATCGTTTCCGATCGCGTTTCCGAGCCCTGTGCCCATTACTGTGAGCAAACATCACAAGTTGAACCATTGTGTGCTCATCTTCTATATTCCAGCAGGTATAGGGGTCGGGGTAAGGGCGGAGGGGGGGGGGGCTACACTTTGCGCTACTTTTTGTTTTCCTGGCTAACAGCATCAACAACATGACAATAACACCAACAACTACAACAAAAATAAACCGTCTCCTCAATGCGAGTGGTGAAAGAGGGGGGTGGAGTGGATGAGGTGAATCGCCGCCGCCTCCATCACCAGCATTATCAGCATCAACAACATGACAATAACACCCACAACAAAAATAAACCGTCTCCTCAATGCGAGTGGTGAAAGAGGGGGGTGGAGTGGATGAGGTGAATCGCCGCCGCCTCCATCACCAGCATTATCAGCATCAACAACACAAAGAGGATTGGGAGACAAAAGCTGTAACGGAAGCAGGAAACAAACAACCGCGGACTACCGACTAACACAACAAGGACGTAAATGTAATAAAGAATGACGCTTTAGACCAGAGACCGAAATACAAAATTATGTGGCCCTTTCTGGGGAGGCATTAGTTGTGAGCTTAATGCATATATTATATTGTGGCAAATTATATCATTTGAAAACGTGTGCAATTAGAGAATCGCTGCTATCTATCCAGGGCCTACATATGGCATATGGCTGGGTTTTTATCAATATTTGCAGATTCGGGGCTAAAAGCCTGGGCGTTCTCATATCTCCTCTATTCCTTCAGGACCGGCACACACTTTGAATATGCCCGCAAGAGAAATTGGGGCAAAATCATACAGCGTTACATGCAGTAAGTAAGTAATACTGAAATGGCCCGCCAATACAAAGTTCAAATCAAATTCTCTAACGTTGCATCTTTGCAGAGGTAAAAGTCACTGAAGAACTTCGAACGTAATAATTAATTTGAAATAGACTACATTGAAAGTTTTTAACTGCACATATATTGATAATTACACAATAATATCATACCTGGATAGCTGTAATTTATCAATGTCGTTTTTTTTTACTGGCTCTCAATGTCGTTTTTTTTTACTGGCTCAAAGCCTTTTCTAAGATCGTTAAGCGGAAGCGAATTGTTGACGGCAAATTACGGGCATGTATCCAAGTATGAAAATTAATACTATTTATTATAGCAACGATCAGTGGCTTTTTTTTTTTTGGGGGGGGGGGGGGGGGCGGGGGGGGGGTGGACACACAAGACAAGAGAATAGTGCAAATCACTACTTATGCATCGATCAGTCTTATCAGGCAAGTGTCTGTCAGTAGATGTAAAAGCTATATATTTTAAATGGAAAGCTAGACACCAGAAATGACCAAGATAAAATATAGAGAAACAGAGAGGTAGAGATAGACAGAGAGATAGAGAGAGTGACAGCGAGAGAGAGAGAGAGAGAGAGAGAGACCATATCTAACAAAATTTCGAAAATGAAGAAAAATGTTACAAGTCATTTAATCAGAAACGATATATATATATATATATATATATATATATATATATATATATATATATATATATATATATATATATATATATATATATATATATATATATATAATCTTTAAAATACTATCATGGCAATATTTACTGAAACAAAATATTTTCATAACTTCTGTATCCCAAGCTACATTAAATATTCATGGACATAACCAACTAACTGGTACTCTATCACTCTTCAATCTATATAAAAGTTGCCAACAAAAACTTATATTTGTCTAAGTGTGCGTGCGTCTCATTAAGTGTAAAAAGAAAAATGGGCAATGTTAAGCACCAAGACCAAAGATAAGAGTGATAAAATAAGATAAGATAAGAGTCTTAGAGTCGATTATTTAGTGACGTCGAGTCCAATCATAAACTACACGATGTGGCGATATTTCTTTATGTTTGCTTTTGTAAATTGAGGGAGGGGAGGAGTGGGAGACGAGATTACAAAAAAAAAAAAAAAGAGTTCGTTTTCTTAAAAAATAAATAAATAGTCCCCAAGATGAATGCAAGAGAGAGAGAGATAAAAAAAAAAAGATCCAAAGTTAAACCGAGCGAGAAGCGAGTGATGGACTCACTCGCCGACTAAGTGCCCTAGGACGTCTGTACAGTCTTTAGAAAAGACATTTGTATAGTAGTAGGAGCAAGAGGCATAGAGATAGATAGAGCAAAGGCCAAACAACATGGAAGGGGGGGACTTTAAAATACAGTTACGCAGACTATAAACTAAACATATATTTTTTAAATACTTTAATATAAATTAATATATTAAACACACTACGAGTTTTAAAATCAGTTTTCTTAGATAAGAAATGTCTAACTGCGATAAAGGTTGCGTAACGAATAGATCAGGCTTGGATTTACTAAGTTGAATTCTGTCTACTTCTACACCAGTGACGCATTTTTTTGTAAATCTCGTATATTAACTTTCCTTTCAATAATTCGTATGATTCTATTCGTGTGGAGGGTTTGTTGACCCACTTTCCGTCATCCTATTGAGCTGAACATGGCAAATAGGATCTTTGCCGATGACAACACATTTTATCTAAGTTATAGCCTCTCCCCCAGCATGCACATCCGAACCAACCAAAATCCGATTTTTTCATGTTTTTTAAGGATAAATAATGAAGGAAGCTGTTTTCTTTTTTTAAAGAAGAAATAGAGAAGACAAAAGCTGTGGTGTGAGGGGATAAATGCATATAAAGTATTTATACCAAAAGAATAGAGTTTTCTTTTAATGGTTGTTTAATGTTAATTTTTAGTACTGAAATCTTAGATATCCAAACCAAACTATTTTTATTTCTCTCGTTCCTCACTTAGAATGATCCTAGTAACATACATAGAAATACAGTGTCCAAGAAGACTTTCTCTGAAGCTAACTTTTTTTTGGGGGGAGGGAGATTTGGTCAAGTTCCAATGTTTAACTAACTGAAGTGTTGGGCTGGTCTCTTATGAAAGCTAAGCGTAAACAAATATTGAGTCTGATCCTCGTGGAAATAAATGCTCATAAATTCGGTAATTTGGAAACAAATATCGGGGTTGGTTGGAATAGGGGAGGGAATGGAAAAGTGGCGAGTAGGGAAGGAAGAAAATTTTGGGAGAGATCCTCAGAAAAATGAAAAGTTTATTCAGGGAAGTGGATGTGGATAATTTTCCTTTTGGCGGATATTGTATTAAAGGGTGTCAATAGAAGAAAGAGAGAGAGAGTGAGAGAGAGAGAGAGAGAGAAGACAACAAAAAAGAGAGTCAGACAGCGAGAGTGGAAGTGAGAAAAAGAGAGAAAGGCAATACATACAAGAGTGAGAAATCACGTGTTTTTCAAGCGCGTGCTAGCCACAGGAGACAGCAATCAGCGCCATTGAGACAAGAGAGGTTTATTCTGGAAACATTGTTTGCATTGGAGATGCAGTCGCTATTCAGTCTCCAGGGGGCACGTCACCTCTAGCGCCACCTTCATGGGAGATCATCCACATCCGGGTCAAAAGGAGGAAAAAGGGGAGGAAAAAAAATGAAAGCTTGCTTCCCCTTATATTCTTCCTTCTTTACCCCCCCCCCCTCTTACTTTTCATTACATTTAACACCAACAGGAAAATATTTAAAAAAAAAAGAACTTGCTTCTTAAATTTATATGAAATGAAGTTGTTGTTTTTTTCTTTTTGATATATTTGATTGTTGTTTGGTGTTAAATTATACTAATGGTTTGATTTTTAAATAAATGCCTTTGGCGAATGAGTGATTAAGTGATTAGTGAAGAAAGAATGAGATTTCATTTACATGTATTATAAGTAAGATATATCAAAATGTGTGTTATGATTTATGTATGGCAGTAGACGGGAAACCATTTTTATATTGTTATTGTTTAATTTTTTCAAATGAATGAAATGTATAATTATAATTTGTAATTTAATATTCCAAAAACTGGATAATAGTTTGAATTATCGAAATAAACAGGGACTTTGTTTAAATTGAAATATGTATTAAATTAAAGAAATAAGTTCATTCTATTCAGGGGAAGGTGAACTTTTGATAATAGTTGGCAAATTAGAATTTCTACTTCATCAAGCGTGGTATCAGAATACAAGTCATACTGTTATTTTTTAATAGAAGGAACTTCAAGTGCATTTTTTTTAGCCATTGAAAATCGTTCTGTGTGCCAAGTCTGCCACGTATGCCGTAAGTTGCCGATCCCTAATCTAGGTTACGATATTAAATCATACATACGTTAATTTGTTGGTTATATTCTAGATTTATTATTAATTCTTTCATCTCGTAAGTAAAGTGAAGCACCTTTCGAACTAAATTGATCCTTGGGCTGGTGAAGCAGCGTTTATCAGTTTATGTGGCCACGGCATAATAGGGAATGTGTGGCCAGCACAATGCCCAGCCGCCTTTACTTTACCCCAACTAATGTCAGGTACCCATCAGAGCTGGGTAAACTCAGGGACATCATTGAGTCCCGGGAAAAAATATCGTAGCCTTCACCAGGATACGAAGTATACTTTTATCATGAGAAAAATTATATTTTATGAAATGAATATTTGGCCACACAATACCCTTGCATATTGTGTCCAAGAAAACGAGCGAAACCTCCCTTCATTAGCCGTGTTCAGCTGGGAAATGCTATTAAGGTGGATACGTTTACACAAAGTAAAACTAATATAAATTATTCCAGATGATTATTTGTCTAATCCAACAATAATCGACTTTTACATTTTACAGGTTATAAAACTATGAATATGTCTCCATTTTTTTAAAGATTAATATTGAGATTAATTACTAAGATTAAGAATGATGTATACATCATTTAAGTCTTCATCCGAAGCATTAATCTCAATGTCAATCAAAGCGTTTTATTTATAACAAACGTTAGTGACAGTTTGTATTGCTTAGAGTGGACCTTTCAGGGTATGGTGGGAATAGTATGAGAATTCCTCTATAATGTTTTTCTATCTCAACGCTCTGTACTTAGCTTTTAAAAGCCCACAGAAAGAAAAACTATTGCAGCGTAGAACAGCCCTAGGGAAAGGGGCTGAGAGGGAATGATCGGGGAGGGTAAAAAACAAGTCGCCCCTTTCCTTAAATGCACCCTCCCCTTTCCCAAGCGCATCATTCTTCATTTACTTAAGAGTCAACCCCCCCCCTCCCCATCACACGACTACGATCCTGTTACTCGCTCTCACAAGACTGACAGTCTGTAGGGCTGGGGGGGGGGGGTGCACGTGTCTCCACATCTCATTCATGCGTGACCTGTTTTGAACTTAAGGTTAAAGAGGGATATGGGGGAGGGGCGGTTGGTTGAGGAAGAAGAAACTAAAGGATGTCTGGGGGGGGGGGGGGGGCGGACGCCGGGTGGATGTGTGGCGGGTGACGGGTGAAATGGCCAGAGACTGTCTGAGTTGGTGGCGTGCTCGGGCGCGCGGGAGAGAGGTCTATTCCTTGTTGTGGTTGTTTTTTTTTTAAGCAAGTCAAGAAAGACACCATAGAATAAAAGTATCCCTCTTATAATGAAATGTGGGGATTTTGAGCGCATCTAATAAATTAATACATCTAAACAAACAACAAACAAAAAAGTCAAAGTCTTGAAGTGGATGTAAAGTGATGGGGCTGGGCCGGTGGTGGTATTCTTGTCTTGACCGTGGGGAGCTGGGGGGGGGCGGGAGGGGGCGAGGCGCTGGGTAATGTGGACGGTGGACACGATCCATTGAATGAAACATTGAATATTATTCATTTGTAAAATTACTACAGAGTATATTGCCGGCAATCGTTAATAATCGTTACTTTAGCCTGGTTTTTTCAAATGTCATTCAAAGTCGTCAACATGGATTTTTAAAGGATTGGGACACAAATGGCAGGAAGTTTATCATCTAGTAGGTGCTCTTTGGGCGTATCTGTAAAGATTATTTTGTAAAGTTTCAAACAAACTAATACAAAGAAAAGTATACAATTTCAATTTTATAGTCAACTTTATTACAGTCCTCCGTCTCCACGTCACCTCCTCTTCCCCCCCCCCCCTCTTACACCCACCCCCATCCCAGACCCGCGCAATAAGTTAATATCCACAGGATTCTCTATGTGTAAAGAAAAAAAAATACCAACATTTTAAAATTACTAGAAACGTACCGTTCGTGTTTGAAGGGAAGCTCTGGGCGATGCTGACGTCATTGGTGGATGTAGCATCAATGAGCGGAGGGATGCTGGGATTGTTGATGTCACCGGATGTGTCACCGAACGCGCATGGTTTCTTCTGCAAATTTCTTGTCGTCTGCTTGCTTCCATTTTCTTTTGGGGATATTATTAAAGTGGTTTTAATACATATTGCTAAAAATGTTTAGTACAAAATAATGACGTAATTTTTTTAATTTCTTCTAACAAAGCAGTTAGAATTAGATATAATCATCATCAGATCTAATAATTAATTCAAATATAGATATAATCATCATCAGATCTAATAATTATTCAAATAATATGACGTCGATATTTTTTACAATTTTACCTCCCTCTCTCACTCTCTTTCATTGTTAGGTTAAAAAAAATCTTAACAAATTTCTAACCAACTAACAGGAATAATATAGGAGACGATTGTGTCTTTTCTGGTCTTAAACATTACAGACTCTCGTTCTATAAAGAACATTTTTGTGTCCTACGCTCATCTGCAGTCCGAGACTAGTCTTGAATCTGTATTAATGTTTTAAATGATGTTAATTTACTGGTTTTCCTGGTTTAATCAGGCAACCCATTCCATGGAGAAAGAGTGCTTATACGCATTTGTTCTTGCGTAAGGGATAAGGAAAGTGTTTTTGTCCTTATGTGTCAACTGAATTATCACATACAGTGCGTTTTTAAAGATTATGTTTTAGCATTAATTTAAAATATAACTGTTCAAAAGTCCGAAAAAAAAGTTGTAAAAAAATTTTTGTAAGTCAATTTTTTTTTTGTACAGAATAAACATTACCCAACTACCTGCGTCACCTTGGTAGATCAAATGTCACAAATTGACAGTTTGGTTCGAAAAATATCGTTACAGGTTTATCACTTAGTAAATCAAAATAATCTGACCTTTAAGTGTGAACTTTGTTCTTTCTTGTGCGACCCGGTAATTTTACTTTCTCGGGTCTCAACCCGGCATCCGGTGCACCGATTAAACGAAATACTTAGGCTATATGCAGTTTTCATCAAGCTGACGGCCTCGTGACCCTAAACACCCTTATACTACTATGTAGGGAGAAGCTTCAGCGTTACATCAATAAACTATAGGGTTGGTATAATATATTTTTTTTAACCTTTTTTGAGGTAGGTCAGGTAACTGTACAGGACATGTGCGTTGTGGGGTCCAGCGAGCTTGTGCATTTCATCCAAGGTCATCTCGCTCAGCCTTGACCCGTCCACTCCAAAGAACTGAGACGCGTCCACGTCTGTCAGATTGAATTTCACGGAAATCCACCGCAGCCACTCGGTCACGTGGTTGTGGGTCCAGAGGAAGATGTCTGAGAAGTGAAAGGTCAGAAATACAAACTGGGTGTTTAGGATAGAGCAGACCATCAAGCTCGGTCTTTAACATGGAACAGAGCGTCAAGTTTGATGTTTAGCATAGAGCAGACCATCAAGTTCGGTCTTTAACATGTAGCAGAGCGTCAAGTTGGATGTTTAGCATAGAGCAGAACATGATGTTGGGTATTTTACATGGAACAGAGCGTCAAGTTGGATGTTTAGCATAGAGCAGAGCAACAAGTTCTGTCTTTTACATGGAACAGAGCATCAAGTTTAATGTTTAGCATAGAACAGAGCATCAATGTGATTGTTTTACCATAGACTATAATAAGATGGACCGCTTGCTCTATTTTTAGAGCTTATATCAACTTTTTTTTCCGTGCGCAACCAATAAGGCTGTCTTAAATTACTTCAACGCTCCTCGTTATTTCTTAAATGTTTCCGCTTTATACAACTTTCGATTTTAATTTTAATTTTTCATTGAGAAAATCGAAGCGATTCAATAAAACGGAAGTGCAAAGGAAACAACGAATCGTAAATTCCGAAAATCAGTGTTTCGAGACTCATATAGCAGAAATACTAAAGCAAGCGGTCCATGTATATTATAGTATAGTCTATGGTTTTACAGAGAACAGAGCATGAAGTTAAGTGTATTACTCTATGTTACTGCTGCTTTTGAATTGCTTTTAATGCTGCTAGTCTTGTTAAGCATATTGCCGGTTGAAAGAAGTTTTTTTTTCAAATTGTTGTAATTAATGTTGTAGTTTAGTGGTGCATTGACTACTGTTGTTATAATCGTTTCTTAAGAAGTTGTTTCGACTGTTGTTGTACTTGTTTTGTTAGTGTTGTATATTTTGTAGTTGTTTTGTTGTTGTATATGTTGTTGTTTTGTTAGTGTTGTATATTTTGTAGTTGTTTTGTTGTTGTATATGTTGTTGTTTTGTTAGTGTTGTATATTTTGTATTGTTTTGTTGGTGTATATGTTGTTGTTTTGTTAGTGTTGTATATTTTGTAGTTGTTTTGTTGTTGTATATGTTGTTGTTTTGTTAGTGTTGTATATTTTGTATTGTTTTGTTGGTGTATATGTTGTTGTTTTGTTAGTGTTGTATATTTTGTAGTTGTTTTGTTGTTGTATATGTTGTTGTTTTGTTAGTGTTGTATATTTTGTATTGTTTTGTTGTTGTATATGTTGTTGTTTTGTTAGTGTTGTATATTTTGTAGTTGTTTTGTTGTTGTTGTATATATATTGTATTTATTTTGTTGCTGTTGTATATATTGTAGTTGCTTGGCTGTGGTTGTATATTTTGTAGCTGTTTTGTTGCAATTGTATTAATTCTAGTTGTTTTTGATGCTTTTTTTAAAAAATGTTTTTGTTGATAATCTTGGACTTGCTTTTGTTGAGGATTTTGTAATTGTTATTATTATTTTATTATTATTGCAGTTGGTATTTATGCTTGTCTAACAAGCAATATGTATTCTTACTAAATTAGTAAGGCAGTCAAATGAATAAAGAGTATAAAGAATATTTGACAAAACAAATGACATTAAATGTGTGGACCTAAAAGTCTTTTCCAGCTACATGTACCGCAAAGATCTACACACAGAAGGGTACACATATAACAAATCGATAGCCCGCACTTATATATATATATATAGTTAAAATGTTGGATTCTAGAAGAAAAAAAACACTACAGACTTCGCTGAAGAGGGAGGCGGGTAAAATGGAGGGCTGGTGGGTGTGTCTAAGGAATGAATGGAGCGCCAATGGTTGTGATGTCTTACAGATAGAGGTGATGGTGTCTAAATAGAATTGATGGTGTCTAAATAGAATTGATGGCGTCTAAATAGAATTGATGGTGCTTACATAGACTTGATGGTGTCTAAATAGAATTGATGGTGTCTAAATAGAATTGATGGTGTCTAAATAGAATTGATGGTATTGATGGTGTCTAAATAGAATTGATGGTGTCTGAATAGAATTGATGGTGTCTAAATAGAATTGATGGTGTCTAAATAGAATTGATGGTGTCTAAATAGAATTGATGGTGTCTAAATAGAATTGATGGTATTGATGGTGACTAAATAGAATTGATGGTGTCTAAATAGAATTGATGGTGTCTAAATAGAATTGATTGTGTCTAAAGAGAATTAATGTTGTCTAAATAGAATTGATGGTGCCTAAATAGAAATGATGGTATCTAAATAGAATTGATGGTGTCTAAATAGAATCGATGGTAGTGATGGTGTCTAAATAGAATTGATGGTGTCTAAACAGAATTGATGATGTCTAAATAGACTTGATGGTTTCTAAATAGAAATGATGGTGTCTAAATAGAATCGATGGTGTCTGAATAGAATTGATGCTGTCTAAATAGAATTGATGCTGTCTAAATGGAATTAAAGATGTATACACATAATTGATGGTGTCTAAATAGAATTGATAATGTTTAAATAGAATTGATGATGTTTAAATAGAACAAATTTTGTATACAAATACTAAGGGTTTCTAAACAGAATCAATGATGGTGTCTAAATATAATTGATGGTGTTTAAATGGATGTAACGGTGTTTAAATGTGGGGGTCTATATAGGGGTAATCGGATCTATAAGGAATTTATTGAATCTATATAGAAAAAGAAAAAAAGACATGTTTTTACCGAATACCACATGGTATTATGGTTTCTTGCATACATTTATTGTTTAGGCATTCTTGAAAATAATTGGAATATTTACTATTCTTACTGTCCGAAGATCACTCTTTAGATTGACCACTACCCTAGGCCAATATCTTACTGATTCATGAACGTTTCTATTTTTCAACTTTTTATATAAAAGACTTTTATAGTTTACTTTACAAATATCGTGTTGTTGTTGTTATTTTTATTGTTGTTGCTTTATTGTTGATCTTCCTATTTTAATTTCAGTATACATATCTTTTTTTGTATGGGCGCAATTTATCTACGGATTATCTGTGTATGTTTATAATTGTAATGAATTGCTTAATACTAAGAAAATGTGTATTAACAACGATAGTATTATACGGAATAGTCAGTCCAACGCTTGGTGTGAATAAATTGAGTGTACTGTATAATACAGACTAGCGTTTCCCAAATGTCGGGTCGAGACTCAGGGTTAATAAAGCAAATTACAGGGCAGCTTAGAGAAGACAACTATTTCAGAAATTCAGTTCTGTTGCTACTTATAGGCTAGTACAGACCATAGATCGGCAATCTATTGATAACAGTGTGCCAAAGTAGAATTTCTATTTTATTTAACGTGGAAAAAGCTTACAATTTCATCCTACTCTAGCGCTCAATTTCTGGTAGAAAAGACGTAAATTATTTTTAAGTTCAGGTCATACATGTGCCAGTGAAAATTGCACTGTGTGCCAAGTCTGACACGTGATCCATAGGTTTTGCCGTTCCCTAGTTATAGTGCGATAAAAATTTAAAAAAAAATAATAGAAAAAAAAAAAGGTTTGGCAAGCGCTGATAAAGGCAACTGAGATTAGACTAACCTGCCGGAACCACGACTTCTTTCCCTTTGTATTTGGTGCTTTCAAAATCTGGGTCACAATCGTTGGGAAGTTTGGGGCCGTAGATGTCATACTCATCTTCGGGGCTCGTAAGTACGTCAGACACCGGCTCTCTGGTGTCATTTTCTGGCATTGGGGAAGAGCCGCGATGTCCTTGAAAGCTTCTAGTGTACAGACAATCAGGTTTGAATGTCTGCCACTGAGTTTGCTCGCCTAGCTGCAGATTGAGCTTAGAGTGAGGCAGCAGTGAGCTATGTAAGTGCTTTGTGTTTCTCCCTCCGGGAGATGAAACAGACGATGCAACTGGCGAAGCTGATGGCGAGGGTAGATTCCCGAGGCTTGGGGAGTTGAACGACGTCATCAGTATGGACTCTGAGGTAGACAGGGCATCGTTTTGAAACAGCGACAGCGTGGGGTTCTGCAAGGGAAACTCCGGAGTTGGCATGGAGCCCATTTCTTTGCTCGGGAAATTATAATTGCTCTGCTGGCCATTGGTACTAAAACATCGTTCCTCCATGCAAGACGGCACATCACTTTGAGACGGATGAGAACAGGAGGAAAATTCGCCCGAAGGACATCTATTGGTTTGATTGGTCATACTAGATTTCTTTTGCTGCTGCGAAGAGCATGCGGAATTTGCGACATTGTCTTCCGATATCGCAATATAAGAATGTGTTCCGTTACGCGGCAAAGGCATAAAATTGTCAGGATTCTTCTTTGAGGGAACATCACTTTTAGAAGAGTTGATGTCATGGAAATAGGAGAGATACGAGTCTAAATACGTTGGGAAGTCCGGCTCGTCGGACGAGTCTGAGTTGAATGCCCTTCCATTATTGGGTATAGGACGATCGGTCAGAAGTTGTTGAGTTGAATCGGGACACTGAGCTTCAGATTTAGGTTCGTGTTTAAGTGAGGTAATCAAAGGTTTAATTGGCGGGTTATTGGTCTGATGACACAGGGACTCACGATTCGGACTAGTGGCTGTCTCCGAGAAAAAGCAAGAAGCGTTCGTTGGAAGGTTCATTTTATTCAATACACTCAGCTCGGTTTTAACAGTTAAGTTTTCTGGACACATTGAGTCAAACATGTATTGGACAACTTTAATTCTATTGTCTGTATATTCTGAATTGTCCGCCAGTGAGCCGTTTCGTTGGTTAGCAGTTGGACGATATAAAGGCTGTGAAAAGTATTTCCTCGGTGAGGTCACCTCCCCTGGTTCACCAAGGCCTCCACCCTGCCTGCTCATTTGTGTCGAAGCAGAAGCCATGGAAGAAACAAACATCGTCGCGCCATATTGACCAACATCACTGACCATGATAGATTTCGTTGCTGCGGATACGTCACTCCTGCCGCCGGTCAAGGTTACTTTCTTGACGGTTGTGGTTGCGGCATCCGCATAGAGCTCTTTTTGAACGGAATTCGTCGAGCTTATTCCGGAGAGGCACTTCTGGTGACTTCTGCTGTGACTGTGATCTGTCTTGCATTTCTTAGCGCTGCGACAGGAATCAACCACTCGCTTTCTTCTCTTTTTGCAAGACTTGTCTGTGGCGTTTTCTGAAGCCTTCTTAACACCTGAAGTGTTGCTGCCATTGAAGCTTGATTCCATATTTAGCTGCAGTTAAAATTTTGCTTTTCCATTGTATAATTCGCTCTTCAATGGTGAGTTGTACATTTAAAGTGGAAAAAAAGGAGGAAAAAAAAATTTGTCAGTTATATAACAATATTGGCAAATGCAAATATAGATAAAAACAAATGTATTTGTTTAACTCCTAGAGTTTATTACAATGCACAACACACATCTATTACATTTAATGAACAGTAAGTAAAAAGATGTCTTTGTGGCACATATTCTGAATTCCGATTTAATGTTAAATAAACTAATATTTTGAATAAGTGAGCAAGACTATTAAATTTTGATCTAGTTATTTTAACTAATCGGAAGTTATATATTGTGAAGTATATATGCAAAGTAATTGCTTGATTACTAAGTCATATTAAAGAGACACATGTTCTGATTTAACGTGAAAATAGATAGTCGGACTATTTGTCAGGTTTGACACAATATTGTTATATATTATATAATATCAGTCGTAGCTCTAATTGTTTCAGTGGCTTTTGCCGGTGGTACATGAGTATCTAGATATGAATAGAGAGATTTAGTTTCAATCATAAACTTACATCTATAACATTATGCGTTATACTTTTGTTTAAATCATACCTGCATATAAATTATAAGACACAAGCGCTTTCAAGATATAATTAACACACACAAAAACACAAAGGTTTTCTTTTCTGTTACTGGAAACTTTCATAGACTCTCACAACAACAATAGAAATACATTTCCAGGAGCCAATCACATGAATGTGGATTCTACAGACTGTCATACGATGTCAACACTTTGTTATTCATTGATGTCTACTATGAAGACTATGTAGACGTGAATGTATATTAAATAGAGTAAGACAAACTCTCTCTCTCACACACACACACTACCTGAAGTTGTATTTCAAAAGTAGTTTTCACACGACCACACCAAAATGAAATTCTCTCAAGTGGAGAAAAAACACACTTCTTTTGTTTGACATAATAATCTAATTTGATCTCTGATGAGGAGCTTTCAAGTGACAATTATTAGAACTCTACATCCTTCCAAGAATGCCGCTCCCTAAACATTTATTTTATAACAAGAAGTTCTATAGATCAAATGCATCTGACTGAAACGCTACATTGAAATAAAATACAAAACAAACAGAAACTGAAAATAAGATTCAATAAAGCGATAATAAAAATAAAACGCATGACATATTCTTATATAATATCAATTGAACTTAGTTCAACTTCAGAACTAGACTAAACCCCTGACTAATCCGCTTTCAAGTCGCTTCCTGTCTCGCATCAAAGATGAGTATTACAATAATGAAGACACTTTTGGGGTTCTCAGATCTCTATTGAGAAGAATGAAATTGGGTCAAAGGTCAGATTGTCAATTTGTGGGTAAATTGTGCAATGAAACTTTCTTTAGTACTTTCACTTCTTGTATCTCTTTGTATAGTATTATTATCTTTTCGCCCTTTTCAGTCGATTAACACTTCTTCGTAAAACTTCGAGTATATCTGTAATTTTACAATAAAAACTTCAAAACTTATTTCATTAATTTTTCTTCTAAGTATTGATACGACATTTAATTATCCTTAAATATGTTGTATTTCTATTTTTAGCATTATTCAAAAGTAAATTTTCCCTTTTTATTTCAGAGTCCGGATATCAACACTGCTACAGTTGGGCAACCAGTAGATATGTAGGAGGTTAAAAACAACAAAAAACCAACAAAACAACAACTGAGTCCCTAAGTTGTGTATACATACAAACAAACAAAGAAAACAACATTAAAAACACTAAGACTTGAGCTGATCTGACACAAATTAACTTTTTGTGACAACATTTCGCAAAGGTCAGAGCAAAAACTGACTTAGAGGGTAGGAAGGTCTATAGACTAATTGAAACGAAAATTTGGCTTTAATCAGAACTAGACAATGAACAAATGCTTTAACAAATTTAGATTTATTGCGGGTTTTCAAGGTTTTAAAAAATATAACTAAGGAAAACATTGAAAAAGAAGACTCTAAACTTTTTCAGAAAAGTGCCACGTTGTTATAACAAGGGAATGTAGCACCAATAAGCTTAGTAAAATCATTAAACCTATTTTTTTATCTCGAGGAAAGACGCGTAAAATGCAAAGCTTTAATAATGCACAAAGTTTTAAAGTCTATCTTAGAAATACAACGCACTAGCTATTTATTATTATACTCAGATAGACACAGAGATCAAAACGCGTTCTACTCATCCTATACAAAGGAATACTCATATAAGTTCTCACTAACTCATTAAAAAAAAGTACAGTATGATCAAAATTACAAAAATGCTAAGATTTAAATATTGCATTAACATTATTTTCTTTCACTATTAAAATTTATTAAACTCAAACTGCAATTTGTGATAAACTCTAGACCAGGGGTTGGCAACCTTTTGATAATAGAGTGCCAAAGTCGGATTTCTAATTCATTCAGCGTGCCAGCAGCCTAAAAGTCATAATGTTCTAGCAATCGATATTTTGTAGAAGTGACATGAATTATTGTTTTTAGGGGTGTTCCGCGTGCCATTGAAAATCGCTCTGCGTGGCAAGTCTGGCACGCGTGATGTAGGTTGCCGACCCCTGATCTAAACTATACAAAATTGAGAAAACAATCAAATGTATGTATATCAATTTTAAAAAAAATATTATTATTATCTAGATTTAAAGAACAACAATCATACTATTGTAAAGAAATCCTTTAAATAGTTGGATTAGGTAGTGAACATTTTATTGTACTGGATTTAAAAGAAAACGTTATACCTAAACACCCAATAGTTTTGTATAAGAAGTTGTGAGAAATATAATATGTGAAGCTGTTTTTAAGGCATAATCATCTTGCAGAATTTAGTTATTTTAGGGCTGAAGTGTTTAATTCGTCCAGACAGTTAAAGGATTGTGTGGCCGCTTTAAAGTACCCTAATTTGTTGCCTTTTATCCACCAAAGGGGAATAGACCCAGTCACAACCTAACGGAAAGGTACAATACAATTTTTGACATTAACGGATTTATAATGTGAGATCCGTTGAATTGACGATGGAAAGACCAAAATAGTCTCAGAGTGTTATCTTCAATCTGTCATAATCTGTGCACACAAAAACGTTGATTGTACACTAAAGTATTACTAATATGCATTGAAAAAATAAAGGAAGAGAGAAATACTATTCAATATGTGTCAGTAACAAAGTTGAGTGAGTGAACACGGCACGGAAATCGGTACTCACTGACTAGCTTTGATGTTCTTGACATACAAGATTCGGGTGAAAAATAAATTATAAGAAAATTACAATCAGTATCATTTGTACAGTTCATAGAGTGACAAGAAATCTTCAGACAAATAATTTTTGCGTTTTGTCTTCTAACAGATACAATTGACGCAAATTGGGTTTAAATGTTTGAAATATCATTTGGGTCGCCCAAGCATTTATTTCCCATATATCCATAGAGGCTGGCCTACGTTAGTGCTTAATTACGGTATGGCTTATGGACCTAAGCAGAATTCCGAAAATGTTGGGTCGCAACTCGTTTTCCGAGACGCATAGGCGTATTTGAAAATCACTTTCTTTGCCCATGGTCCCTTGAAGCTGGTGATGTTGTGTAAGCCACCCTAACGCTCTCATTAAGAGTACACCGGTGGACTAACGCATGGGGGGGGGGGGGCATCCCCCTTTTCGCATCCGAGTATCATTGCACGAGGCGAGAGCCCACTGAAACTCAATACATGGCTGCAGGCCTCGGACAATGTCTTGACCCCCCCCCCCTTGCCCTCTCTTTTTTTTTCACGTTATTCCCTGGACATAAGGCTTTTCTGGTTTTAAAAAACAAACTTTTAAAGTTAATATTTGAAAATTTAACGCTAAATCTATATTTTCTACAAATGTTAATATAACATCACTGGCTTGCACTGGTGCTAGAGTTTGCGCTATTCGATTTGAATTTGACTCATACAAACTGAAGAGAGGTAGAAGACGATTTTTCTTCCCTTATTGGATTCAACCCGATACCTTCCAAGTGTTCATCTAATGCTCTGCCGTTGGACTGTTTAACCGACACGTCCAATTTAAATACTGTTAAAAAAATGTGCAACGAGTGGTAATAATATACGTTTGCAAAGAGAAGTAATCTTATCGTATATATTACAGACGCTCTTTCTATAAGTAGATTATTGCGTCCTACTCTCATCCGTGGTCCGAGTCTAGTCCTGCATTTTTATTAATTTTTTGAATGATTTTGAGTTACAGGTTTTCCTGGTTTGTTCAGGCAACCCATTCCATGCCCGAATGCCACTCGGGAAGAAAGAGTACTTATAATGCATTTGTTCTCGCGGGAAGAAAGAGTACTTAAAATGCATTTGTTCTCGCCTAAGGGATAAGGAAATTGTTTTTGTCCTTATGTTTATCTGAGCAATGCAACAGGTTGTTATTGGGTTGTATTTCTAGTTTAGAGTTTAATGCCTTGTGTATTATTACTACTTTACTCTTTGCCCTTCTGTCCTCTAGTGTTTCTAGGTTTAGTGATTTGACTATTGATGTTACTCTTGTTAATTGGGAATATTCGCCAGTAATCAAGTCAAGTCATCCGGTAAGTGTAGATGAAAACAATATAATTCAACTACAAATCTGAACTAGTTTAGTTAGATGCTTAACAGTACAGCCAACGTTCATTCTCCTACGCGGGACCGTCCGCTTGGAATCACCTCCCACTACAGCTTCGCCAGAGCCCTAGCTATGACACCTTCAGGAGCCGGTTGAAGACCCTTAGCAGTATTTGCATATACATATTTACAATTTCGTCTGATTTTCGTTGTCTGTATTCTGTAACTGTCGTCAGCACATAGAACTGTCATCAACGGGATAGTCGCTATACAAGCACTATCATTATTATTATTATTATTATTATTATTATTATTATAATTATTATTATTATTACCTTGTCAGTTGTTATGGTTTAGAGAAAGAAAACAAAAGATGAATAAAGAATACACCAATAATTACCATCTCTCAACTCTTTCCTGACATGTCTTCCTTCCTGCAGCCGACAAAATACCAACGAAATAACCCCAATGGCGCATCCGTTTTGCGTCTGGTGTCTAGTGTGCCGTACCGTACATGGGTTCTCTACGTCTATGATTATTATAACACACACAATGGTGATACCACGATTTGGATGGAGGTTGGGGAGGGGGTTGGGGAGTTGGTCCACTGAGCTTGAGTTGCTCCCCCCCCCATTCAAGGGCGTCCTCTCGTACCAAGACGCCCCTGGACCAATGTTGAAGTGGGACAGCTCTAAAATATAAAAAGGAATTTGAAAAACAAAAAATGAAAACACTTGAAAGTAAGCCTCCATCCTACAGCTCACCCTTCTCCCTTGTTACAGTATACCACTTGTGTGTAGTGTCATTTTCAAACAACACTTTCACATATGTACATAGACAGACGTTGTGACAGCAGAATTTTACGTCAAGGTCTAAATACTGGACACACAAAATTAACGCAGAGTTGATGTCTGTAACCTGGACTTCTATACGTACGCTACATAGATCTAAGTCTATAAATTGTACACTCACATTTAAAACAACCGTTATTTATCTTTAAATGCGAGACATAAAGAAAAAAGAGTTTTATAAATATGGGTACACAGACCTTAGTCAACCTTTTTTGTGCATGTCAAAACTGGTGAAATCTCTTGAAAACAATTATCTTGGGTCCGGCAGAAATCTTGCAAGAACATTTTCAGTTAGCCTTGGGTCGCTTTCGAAAAAAACAAAATGTCAGTGTATACCTTACTAATACTTTCGATACATTTTAATATCCTTTTTAGGTTTCGTTTCTCCTGTTTCTCACTATCAACGAAGCTCATAAAATTTGTTGTCTTTTCCAGTTCTCTGCATTGTGTAAATCTTGTTGGTGCATTATCAACAGTTGACTTGAAGATGTTTAAAAACAAGCTCCTGGAGGCTCTGGTGGTTTGTAATGTCATTTTATTTGGGGGGAGGGGGGGACATTATTGTCGTGCCGTATTACATTGTGAGGTATCCAAAACGAAATTCGAAGTATAGACGAATGTTTGAGATTTCACATTCGATATAAAGAGCTACTATTAGCTTTTTTTAAACAAAATGTTATCTATATAAAGCAGACATTAATAATTTTCATTGTATTTCCTCTTCAAAGTATTATTAGGTGGTTAGGGCCTAATCATAAATTTGTTAAAGTGTAGTGATATTAAATTGTTAGTTTTCTTGCACTTGTTTAACAACACTATTTCATGCCAGAATGACTCACTAAAAAAAAAAAATTTATGATTTCTATTTTTACCTCTAAATATTTATTTCCCGTTAGCTAAAGATACATTTAGCGAAAGTTATTTTTTTATAAAGATAGGTCTAATATTTTGCAAACAAAACTAGAATTTATTTTGCAAGGCTTTTGAAACATTTGGAAATGTCTACTAGGTAACGATCATATAAATGTATTTATCTCTAAGCTTTTTCTGAGTTTATCTTTACGTTGTGATGCTGTATTTCTAGTTAATGTGTAATGAACCATAACTAAATTGCTTTTAAAATACATGTTCCATCGATTAAGGTTACATGTAGTTGAGAATATGTCATGAAAGTTGCATTTTGTAAAGAAAACTAGAATTTTTTTGCAAGACTTATTAGCATTTGGGAGTTACTACAATAGAACTATTCCTGTGTTCTGTTACTGGCAATAGCTTTATAAAGTCAGGGCCGAATAGAGAATAATGACAAGACTGTTTATTGTTTCCTTTCTTATCAAATCCATTTTTTTTGTTTTATCCAATACTAAGCACAAGACATCAGTTTTGAGAACTAAGGTTTGTCTGGCTTTGTCTTTGCCACACAATCAACTCACATATGTCGTATTGGCAGTTTGAGGGGGGCGGGTAGGCTTAATGTTTGGTACATGCATACGAATTAAGTTAGGGGAGGACGAGCTAAATTTTTGGGGGTTACAGATGAAAAGCTTTTTTTTTTTTTTTTTTTTTGCAATCTCTGTTTGAAATAACACGAAGAGCTGTCTATAATTAGACCTTTATTTCAAGTAGTTCATTTAGTCAGGCACGCGACTTGTTTCCTCCCCTCTTTGTTTTAAGGTCAAGTGACACTTTTTTGTGATTAAAGTCACTCCCATTATTTCCTCTAAGTTATATCACACTAAGATAGATAGATGTGAATCTGTCATTACTAACTGGTGGTTAATAAAGAAAATAAAGTGACAAAAAATACAACTAAGAAAGTAAATTAGGAAGGACTTTTACTTACCAAAAATACTATTATATAAAAAACAAACAAAAATTTAAAGTGCATTCGAAGACTAATTGTTATGAATAGCGCTATATAAATTATGTAATTTGTATTAATCTGCAAGTAGCGCCTGGCTCGATCCACTAGCAAATGTCCAGTTTCAGCATTTTTTGTCCAGTTGTTTAATAAAATTGATTTTAATTTGAAATGTATTTATAGGTCAATGTTTAGGAAATATAATTTTATAGATTAGTGACGGCATACAAAAAGGGCGAACATTTTTTTTAGAGAGAGAGAGAGAGAGGGAGGGAGAGAGAGAGAGAGTAAAGCAGAGAGGCAGGAAAGGAAGGATGGAGAGAAAGAGTTTTGAAAAGCTTGCATTGAATTAAAATCCTCACTATCACTAAAAGGCCAATTATGTAAACAATCTGAAGCTCTTCCTACAATATGTTTCTGATTGTAAGCAGTTCATGCTTATTCTGGCTCTTAATTTCATCACTTCAATTATACTGTTTATTTGCTCATTATGTGGCTTGTTAATTGTTTTTTTTTAATGATTAAGAATTATGTATGCACAATTTATTTGGTCTCACTCCCGGATGTGTTTGGCTTTAATAGTGTCATGGACAATGAGCCTCCCTTCTATAACTATGGTTTGAGTGTACTTATAGTTGTTGTTCTGTGGTTGATGTTGTTTTATGTTGTTTATGTTTTAGATTTTTCTAGTGTTTGTGCTTACTTGTGTTCTTTTGTGTGTCTCTGTTTAAAAAAGAAAACAACTTAATGTATTGAAATTACGAACAAGGATACGAAACTTTTGTTCCAATCATGCAACGATACCTGAGACCCACATAGAAAGTCAAAATGTCTTCATATACAATTGTTGTGACGAAGCGTAAAGCTATAATTGTCTGGCTGTAAGACAAGAAAACTCTATTGTTCAAAATGTTTTACTTAGCTTTGAGGGAAAAGAATCATAACACTGCAATAAATATGTAATAGGTAATGTATCAAACAATAGACTCAGTAACGGAAACTAAACAATCCATGCCGTAGCAAAGAATGGTGAAGTTTGTGCAATTGACCAGGCGATAACAGTGGTCTTTGGCAGCGACGAAACGAGTTTTTATCTTTGAGGCTTAGAATGGAAAAGGCCCACCATCAAAGTTGTGTGCAATAGTAGAGAAACCGAATACCTTGATACGCTTCCAAATAGAATCACTTGTAACTAATAAAATGAATTTAAAGTATTTTTTTATATTAATTTAAACAAAATACCCACTTGTTGGATTAAATAGAAAATCGCGAGATACAGCTGAAACGCTGTCTAAACTACAGCGGGCTGTCAAATCCTTGATGAGAAAGTGGAGATGGTTAAGCCACTCCATCAGATAGTTCTATGAAAAGTGAGCCTGCACTCAAGTTCTAGACTAGAAACCCTCAAGGCAAAACACCGCAGATGACAGCCAAAGCTGACATGGTGATGCAATCTTATGGATAAAGCCAGGGGGAGCAGGGTGAACCTGGAACGAAATAAAAGGGCTGGCAGAGAACCTTCACATATAGAGAGAGGCCCTTAAGTTCGTCATATACAAAAATGTGGAAGGATGGTTATTTTATTTTTATTTTAAATATATTTATAGGACATTTTCAAATGAAATAAAATAATTTCTGCACTTATCAAAGTGTATTTTCAAAGCGACAATGCGTGTTCTGTAAGACGTACTGAACTTAATCATAAGATATGAACACAAGTCAAAGACTCGATAAGCACTGAAAGCTTGCGGTTTGAGAATCACTCATTTTACTTTCTGAGCAGGCACTCGAAATGTTGGTCCTGATATTATAACATAGAGAGTTCTCTAGACTTTAGGCACTTGTCACATCATAGGGTCGACTTGAGACGTGTAGCATTTCATTTTCTATGGTGTATTATCTACATCTGTTGAGATGATAGTAGGTTCAAGTGGGTGCTCTGTGAGCTGTAGTAGTAGTAGTAGTTGACAGTGACTATGAACTGAGGAGGAGCGTGAGATGGGAGGGAGCATGGGATTCCCCCCCCTCCCCTTTACAGATCGGAGGTGGGGAAACTATAAAAAAAAAAAAAAATTAAACTCGGGGAGCGGGGAATAGGCTACACAATTGTTTTATAAGTCAAACAAGAGGAGACGTATGGGTGGGGGAGTGGGAGGGTTTGTCAGGGTCATTGTATTCTATAGTTTAGTTACTTTTAGCCGGCTAATGAGTTAGTATAAGTGTTTGGTGGATTTAGTGGATCCATTCACTTTAGTCTCAACAAAAAACGTTTCGAAAATGGAAGTGAAAGTCTGAGTTTAAAAAACAAATAAAATGAAAATAGAAAAGTTAACGCCCTTGCAAATTCTATTTTGAAATTCCACAAACCGAAAAATCCAGACAATTATTTGATCCATCGTTGAATGAGTGACTGTCGTTAAAGAAAAACGATAGTCCTACATAACTTTAGTTTTTTATTTGACAGTATATAGGCCACGAAGTCTTTCTGAACAATGAAGTAAACTCATTTACCTGTCTAAAAAACTGCACTGGCTACATATAACAGGATACAATTCAAAGTTCTGACTATGCTCTATAAAAGCCTTCATGGTCAATCTTCCCAGTACATGAGATCCATGGTCGAGCTACACACATCAGAGAAAAGAGGACTGCGTTCAAACAAAATCCATCTACGGCTCAAGGCACGAGGCGTAAAAGAGAAACATTTGCAGCTCGCTTCTACAGCGTCGTAGCACCTCTGTCTTGGAATGATCTTCCGAACACAATTAAACTAGCTGATAATAATAATATAGACATTTTAAAAACAAAATTAAGAACACACTTTTCCGATACATTATATTAACACAATATTATTATGGTAAATGTAAAGCGCATTCGAAGACTTTGTTATGAATAGCGCTATATAAATATGCAATTTGTAATTTGTCGTATTGGTAATACGGGTCTGATCCCTGTAGATGATCTCTATTTTTTCTCCTTCTAAGTTTTGTAGGATGTCTTTGCAGAGCAGTGGCGTGCTAAGATACTGAGAGGCGGCTGCATCAGGCGGCACCATAACGGGGGTGAGGAGGGGGCGGCGGCATTAGAAGCGAAATCTCTACAACAATTAATATTTTAGAGGCAGCATTTCTAAGATTTGCGTCATACTGAGAAGAAACAAAAAATGCAAGACCTTTAAACTTTGAGTCTACCCAACTTCTATTGATACCGACATCGAAAACAGGGTTTAAAAAGGATGGTCTTTCATTGTGCAGGCTACTCAATCTCCATGGCCTAAAAGTAATGGGCGAATTCTTCTTTACTAGCCTTTACTAGATCTAGACCATTTGTTGGCGAATACAATTATAGTGAAGGGGGTGCAGATTTTAAGGAAAAGATGCTGTTACAAATGTTGCCATTATACTGCTTGAAAGCTGGCAAATGATTTCCTTAGTATTGGTTTCAATTAGTTGTAAGTCTGGTTGTGTGAATGTGTTTTTTTCCCCTGCATTTACACACGTGTCTCTTTGTTGTTTTATTTAAAGGGTCTCAATTAACATGACTTGCATTGAACATTTATTTCTATATGACATCAATTTTTTTTCTTTATTTCTCTCTCTATCTCTTTTTGTCTTTCTCTCTATCGTTTTATCTATCTTTCTCACTCTTTCTTTCTCTCTCTTTGTTTACTTCTCCTATTCGCATTTAATCTCTATCACTGTCTCATTCGCATTCCCTGTCTTTCACAATCTCTAGCATTCTCATTCTCTATTTCTTTTTATTTTCTCTCTCATGTTAATTTCATTCTCTCTTCTTCTACGCCCGATTCAAATAGTGTCTTTCTCTCTTTTAATTTCATTCTCTCTTCTTCTACGCCCGATTCAAATAGTGTCTTTCTCTCTTTTAATATCATTCTCTCTTCTTCTACGCCCGATTCAAATAGTGTCTTTCTCTCTTTTAATTTCATTCTCTCTTCTTCTACGCCCGATTCAAATAGTGTCTTTCTCTCTTTTAATATCATTCTCTCTTCTTCTACGCCCGATTCAAATAGTGTCTTTCTCTCTTTTAATTTCATTCTCTCTTCTTCTACGCCCGATTGAAATAGTGTCTTTCTCTCTTTTAATTTCATTCTATCTTCTTCTACGCCCGATTCAAATAGTGTCTTTCTCTCTTTTAATATCATTCTCTCTTCTTCTACGCCCGATTGAAATAGTGTCTTTCTCTCTTTTAATTTCATTCTCTCTTCTTCTACGCCCGATTCAAATAGTGTCTTTCTCTCTTTTAATATCATTCTCTCTTCTTCTACGCCCGATTCAAATAGTGTCTTTCTCTCTTTTAATTTCATTCTCTCTTCTTCTACGCCCGATTCAAATAGTGTCTTTCTCTCTTTTAATTTCATTCTCTCTTCTTCTACGCCCGATTCAAATAGTGTCTTTCTCTCTCTAATTTCATTCTCTCTTCTTCTACGCCCGATTGAAATAGTGTCTTTCTCTCTTTTAATTTCATTCTCTCTTCTTCTACGCCCGATTGAAATAGTGTCTTTCTCTCTTTTAATTTCATTCTCTCTTCTTCTACGCCCGATTGAAATAGTGTCTTTCTCTCTTTTAATTTCATTCTCTCTTCTTCTACGCCCGATTGAAATAGTGTCTTTCTCTCTTTTAATTTCATTCTCTCTTCTTCTACGCCCGATTCAAATAGTGTCTTTCTCTCTTTTAATATCATTCTCTCTTCTTCTAAGCCCGATTGAAATAGTGTCTTTCTCTCTTTTAATTTCATTCTCTCTTCTTCTACGCCCGATTGAAATAGTGTCTTTCTCTCTTTTAATTTCATTCTCTCTTCTTCTACGCCCGATTCAAATAGTGTCTTTCTCTCTTTTAATTTCATTCTCTCTTCTTCTACGCCCGATTCAAATAGTGTCTTTCTCTCTTTTAATTTCATTCTCTCTTCTTCTACGCCCGATTCAAATAGTGTCTTTCTCTCTTTTAATTTCATTCTCTCTTCTTCTACGCCCGATTCAAATAGTGTCTTTTTCTCTCTAATTTCATTCTCTCTTCTTCTACGCCCGATTCAAATAGTGTCTTTCTCTCTTTTAATATCATTCTCTCTTCTTCTACGCCCGATTGAAATAATGTCTTTCTCTCTTTTAATATAAGTCTCTCTTCTTTTACGCCCGATTTAAATAGTGTCTTTCTTTTAATTTCATTCTCTCTTCTTCTACGCCCGATTCAAATATTGTCTTTCTCTCTTTTAATATCATTCTCTCTTCTTCTACGCCCGATTGAAATAGTGTCTTTCTTTTAATTTCATTCTCTCTTCTTCTACGCCCGATTGAAATAGTGTCTTTCTTTTAATATCATTCTCTCTTCTTCTACGCCCGATTGAAATAATGTCTTTTTCTCTTTTAATATAAGTCTCTCTTCTTTTACGCCCGATTTAAATAGTGTCTTTCTCTTTTAATATCATTCTCTCTTCTTCTACGCCCGATTGAAATATTGTCTTTCTCTCTTTTAATATCATTCTCTCTTCTTCTACGCCCGATTGAAATATTGTCTTTCTCTCTTTTAATATCATTCTCTCTTCTTCTACGCCCGATTGAAATGGTGTCTTTCTCTCTTTTAATATCATTCTCTCTTCTTCTACGCCCGATTGAAATATTGTCTTTCTCTCTTTTAATTTCATTCTCTCTTCTTCTCCGCCCGATTGAAATAGTGTCTTTCTCTCTTTTAATATCATTCTCTCTTCTTCTACGCCCGATTGAAATAGTGTCTTTCTTTTAATATCATTCTCTCTTCTTCTACGCCCGATTGAAATAATGTCTTTCTCTCTTTTAATATCATTCTCTCTTCTTCTACGCCCGATTGAAATAATGTCTTTCTCTCTTTTAATATAAGTCTCTCTTCTTTAACGCCCGATTTAAATAGTGTCTTTCTCTTTTAATATCATTCTCTCTTCTTCTACGCCCGATTGAAATAGTGTCTTTCTCTCTTTTAATATCATTCTCTCTTCTTCTACGCCCGATTCAAATAGTGTCTTTCTCTCTTTTAATATCATTCTCTCTTCTTCTACGCCCGATTGAAATAGTGTCTTTCTCTCTTTTAATATCATTCTCTCTTCTTCTACGCCCGATTGAAATAGTGTCTTTCTCTCTTTTAATATCATTCTCTCTCTCTTTCTCATTTTCACCTCCTTTCTTTGTCGTCCACTCTTATTCCAAATCCTCTCAATCTCCTTGTTATGCATTCTCCCTTTCGCTCTCTCTCTCTCTTTTTTTTTCTCTCTCTCTCTCTGTTAAGTTCATTCATTAATCTTTGTCTGTTTGTTTCTCACTATTTCTTTTCTCTCATTTAATTTTTTTTCCCCTCTTTTTTCTTAATTTCTCATTCTCTTTCTCTAACATTTTCATGCTCTCTTTCCATCTCTCTCTCTCTCTCTTTCTCTCTATCCATCTCTCTCTCTCTCTCTCTCTCTCTGTGGATATACTGACACACAAATAAATTATCCCACGCTGACCAGGACGAACACACCAACAGTCAAACAACTAGATAGACAAACACCATTCCATTAAAACACTGGTCCGTCTAAACTGTTCCCATGACAGTAAGCCAAGTATCCTGAGAGTGTTGGTTGACTCTGTTTCATCCTTGTCTCTCTCACACATACACAGTTTGGTTATATAGAGCAGGATGTGAAATCAACAATTTCAGTCTACAAACATTCAACATGTGACCTCTAGGCTGGTTTATAATTCCGCTTCACAATTATTCAATGACCCGTGTACATACTTTATATTCGGCTTGATATAACTTTATTTAACAATCAACTTTGTATACCTTTTATTCGATTATCATCTTTGTATACCTTTTACTCGACAATCCACTTTGTACACCGTTTATTAGACAGTCACTTTTGCATACCTTTAATTTAACAATCTACTTTGTATACCTTATATTCAATAATCAACTTTGTATAACTTTTATTCAATAATCAACTTTGTATACCTGATATTCAATAATAAACTTCTTTTACCTTTTATTCAATAATCAACTTTGTATAACTTTTATTAAATAATTAACTTTGTATAACTTTTATTCAATAACCAACTTTATATAACTTTTATTCAATAATCAACTTTGTATAACTTTTTTTTAATAATCAACTTTGTATACCTTTTATTTAATAATCAACTTTGTCTACCTTTTATTAAATCAACTTTGTATAACTTTTATTCAATAATCCACTTTGTATACCTAATAATCAACAATCGTCCTGTTATACTTGTTTGAAACAATCAAAGGCCTATAGCAGCATAGAACATCATTGCCGATACAAAAACAAAGCAAAAATGTTTATTCCATATTCTTATTCTTAACGAATAGAATATTTTTTTCTATTTTCCAGGGTATTTTCATTTTAATTATCTTACATTTTCAGTTAGGGCATTACATGATAAAATGCACTACCCTTATTGACAGAAGAAAAAAAAACTTCACCTCATTGAAAACACTTTTAAAGTGCAGACTGAACTAAACCCACGGATAAGCGTAACGCTGTGCAATTGTCTTTAGGTGATAAGTTATATCTCTTACATTTTAAAATGAAATAATATTCTGTGGCCACAGTGTTCAAAAGATTGAGTGGCCAGTGCAGTGCTCAGCCAACAGGCATTGCCATAATTTTTGCTGGGTTGCACTTAATGACACTATGAAGATTTAGAGGATTTAACTTTCCCGAAAGTACAAAGTTATGGCTGCTGATATTTTTTGGGAAATCTTTAATTCTAATCAGTTTACTCATTGTATCGAAATCTGAAGTTTTCGCATTAACTAAAGTTTTAATTTGAAACAAAACTATTCCAAGAAATGGATATTGGCTTCTTAACTTACATCCGTTTTAGGTTAAATATATCTTGGGTTCCTTTTGAAACAAGAAGTCTTGCAGAAGTAAGGTTAATTGGAAATTGTTATTTAATCTTAAATCCCCCATCAACTTAGAAATACTCTTGTTTATTGGTCTTTGCGTGGGCTGGTTTTTCTCTTTGCTAATTGTTTAGTAGTATCTCTACTGAGTTTTAACCCTTCCTGTACCAACCTACTTTCTGTCTATGATCTTCAGTCCCGCTATATACGCGCCCGGGACTGTAAGGGTTAAATCTCAGGTAGCAACGGGGCTACTCCATTTTGTCTCCTTCCGGTCCGGATGCACTTGGCTGTATTGGTGTCATGGACAATGAGTTGAAATTTCAAATGTCCTATCTTCTCGTTTGTGTGTGTTTATGCGTACTTGTGTTTAGTTGTTTGTGTGTTTTTGAGTCTACAATATACTTACTTAGAAACAAAAAAAAAGTTATCAAAAACAAACAACCTAAGATATTGAAATGACTTTTGTGTGTTTTCGGGGCACGCTAGAGGAAAAGGAGAATACCTTTAAGACTTAAAGGAGGCTCGTTGTTTACATCAAGGCAAAGGAAATGATTCAAATCGCTTGACCTCTTATTACTGTCGGACTTGAACATTCATTTCCGATATGAAAGACATTTTTTGTATCTACCATTACACTATTATGTAATTACTCACATCCTGAGTATGGAATGATTAATAACGCGTCTCACTGATTAGTGAGTCTTTGTTAAGTTAATCCGCCATCTTTGACCTAGTACTTTCATTAATTTACATAACTTACATACTCAAGTTTGTTCTTAAAAGATCAAGTGGCTCATTTATGTCTTTAATATTGGGGTTCGCGTTTTATTTAATGTGTATTTAGACGAAGTCGTGTTTGTTACATTGGTGTTGTAGTCACAACCAATGACAAGCAGTCTTGGTCAAAGCCTCTGTAAGAAAAATAAATCGACCGAAGACTATAAATAAATAAAATAAATATGAGAACAGTTCTATGCGCTGCTGTAAACATAGTGCTGCCTGCTGGCGCAAATACGTTTACAGGCCCAAAACTCCTGCAAGGTGACAGGGATCCGCCGGTGGCAGGGATAGAACCCGCGACCTGTCCGATGGTTTTGGGTTGACAGTCCGGTGTGCTAACCGCTAGACCAGCCAACCTCACAGTAGTCAAGACCATAGTGAATCTTTTTTAACACAGCGACTGTTGGTACATCATCACGTTCGCAACTGCCTGCTGGTATGGTAATGCCACTAGATCGAATAAACACGGTATAGAAAACCCAATAAACAAAGCCTTGGGTAAGACCCAGACACAATTACCAGCTCTTGTATTCAAGGTGCCTATTCTGCCTATCTACGATTGATAAAATCCTTCAGGACAATGTGCACCCACTACACAACAACTACATCAGGTCTAGTCGAAGTGGTCGGCTTCTTTCAATAAGGGCAGAGAGAATTAGAAACACTTTTGTTCCATAGTAAGTGAGAAATTTTCAACAGAGTCGCCAGTAAGCAAGGAATACAATAGATGACTCCTAATGATAATTTTTCTTGTATTAGTTGTATGGTAAATGGTATGATAGTGTGTGTGCAAGTCTAATTTTATAAGGATATTTCTGTGCTTGAGTGCTAGATCTAATAGGTTTTTTTTAATTGTTTAAAAGAATATCCTGAAAGACGGATATAGAGTCGAATCGTGATACATTTTGGTCATATAGTAATAAACGTAAGAGTTTCTTTTTCTTAATCTTAGCGGTGATTTGAGTTTCTACTAACATGATATAGAACAGTGATTCCATTGGTCGCGGAGTGGGTTAATTATAGCTTATGTAATACGGTGGAATGGGAACTTTATGAGCCATAAAGTGAAATAGGCCTATGGATTCCACGTTCCATAATAGTGATTACTTACGTCATAGGGTGGAATAATAATCTCATCGGCTTTTACGTGAAGTACTGGATCGTGTGGTCGTTGAGTAGCTATAATGAGTAACGATTCCATTGGTTATAAAAAGTAACGTCCACAAACATTATACTTTAATCACTGACTATATTGTACTGTGATCCCATGGATTATATTGTACTTGGATCATATTGTACTTGCGAATCCATGGATTATATTGTACTTGGATCATATTGTACCGTGAATCCATGGATTATATTGTGCTTGGATCATATTGTACCGTGAATCCATGGATTATATTGTACTTAGATCATATTGTACTTGTGAATCCATGGTTATATTGTAATTGGATCGTACTGTACTTGTGAACCCATAGATTATATTACTTGTGAATCCATGGATTATATTATACTTGGATTATACTTGGATTCGTATTAAGCTTGTGGGTTCGTGGATTATTTTATACTTGGATCATATTGTACTTGACCGCCAGTGTGGATAAAAGAATCATAACAAGCCCAATAGTCACTCGTCATTCTTTTATATAAGTGTGCGTGTGAATCATTTCCTTGTCAGGTCAACCTTCAGGATGAAAGTCTATGGCATTTCAGTAATAATTTCATTGGTGCATACAAACCGCAGTGTCTTTGTTAGTACATGTACTTAGTTGACTACCAGTCTAACTAAACTAAACACACAAACACAAAGTAATGGAGAGGGGTTGAAGGGGATGGAGAGAGAGAGAGAGAGAGAGAGAGAATGCGTTGGTTAGAACATAAGCTTTGAGGACATAAACAGATAGTGCTGCCACTTGAGCAAAAAAGTGGGGGGGGGGGGGGGTAGGGGGAGGCCCCACTTGACAACAATTCAAATACTTGCACTCAATTTGTGCGCTCCAGTAATGAAGTAGTAACTCACTAACTCTTTTACTACGACCTGGGGCATGATATTACAAATAGAACGAATCTGCACTAGCATACATAGACAATAAAAAACATGTCAATTTTACATTACTTGAACCGGTTCAATATTTAGGTAGATCATTTTGATGAACCAATTCTTCTCGTTAGAATAAATGCTCTTTTCTTGTTTTTAGTTTTTATTCTTCAGATTTATAGCGAAATGACTTGAAAGATATGGCCTATGCTTTTACCACTTTGTATTTTAAAGTGGTTTTTTTTTAGGCATTTAAAAAACTATGCCAATTAAATGCATTTTTTTCTTTTTCTGTGTTTGATTAGAATTTTTCGAAAAATGCTATAAGATGTACTTTTTTTTATGCATAAATATAAATTTTAGCTATCCCATTAAAAGAAACATAATTTAAAAAAAAATGCATACCAATTTGGAATGCACAACAGATACAGCTTCATGCGTTCTAAAAATCAACTATTTGTAATCCTAGTATAGATTTCTTAGCCACTTTTAACCAAACGACCCTCCCCCCACCCAGCCACAAACACATATGTAATTATTCTTGCTCTTCATTGTAATGTGATGATCCCGTTAGACAAGAGGAAAAATTCCACAATTTAAGGGTAATGGGCCGTATTGCTGCTGAGAGTTAACACCCTTGCCCCTTATACAAGTCAATATTTTATGACTAACTTGTAAATTACAAATGCATACAAGCAAGAATTATAAACTGACGACGGACTTTCATTATCTAGTATCTTTCATTGTCTCTAGTTCAAACCGTCAGTGATGATTTGAAAGCCGGCTCAGAAAGGGGCAGTGAGGGAGGCTTGGTCCAGTGGGTTCCAGTCTAAGGGATGACGGACAAAAAAAGAATGTTTGTTAAAGGCGGTGCGTGCGTGTGAAACACGCAGTTTGAGCTGATGACCAACGGTAGAGCGGGACACTTATTGGATGCTACCTGGCTGTGTGGACATGTCCAAGAGACCATTCATGATATTGTACATCATCGTGGCTTTGTCTGTCGCACTGTGGTGTTGTAGTTGTTCAAGATGGTGTTAGGCCAGAAGGGTTTGTTTTGAGACTGTAGTCCTGTAGGATGCAACAATTATAACAAGGGGTCTAGATCCTTGAAGATTTGGAAACAATAGATTGGGCATGTGTGCCCAGTGGAATTCTATTCTACAAGAAGAAAGCAGGGTGACTTTGATGCTGTTGTCACGTTGAATAAATTAGTAATCCAACTATTGCACATTATTATCTAAAGGTTGTCGATCCGTGGCCTAAGACAACTCCATTACAGAGAACAAATAAATTAGCCCATAAAAAGTAATATCAGATCGAATTGATCTACAGGACAAGGTAAACCGTGTTTACAAGTTTCTGTGGCCATCACAGATGCCCAGCGCCCTACTTAACCATTAACTACTGCCAGGCACCCATCAGAGATGGGTGGACTCTAGGACTTACTCCAGACCCAAAAAAAATATAATCTAAACCCGAAACAGTCGAGAGTTAGGTCATGGTGTCCCTGCATTAGCCCTGACAAAGAAGAAATACAAAATCTGTTTATCTGTAGGTTTTACATAAAAACGTATTTTATTTTCTTCTTCTTCTTCTTCGATCTCAAGTGTTATGATTTGGAGTAGAAACCGACCGAAATTCTGCAACGGTTTCGGTTTCGGCGCCGAACATAGGCAAATGGTATTTTTCGGTGTAGTTTCGGTTTCGGCCAAAGATAGAAAGTTACCTTTTGGTTTGTTTACGGTTTCGGACGAAAATGACATTGACTTTCGGTCAACTGCCGAATATCTATTTTAACTTTCAATTTTTAGACTGCAACGATAGTGCTCCTTCTATTACTTTTCTTATTGATTATTTTGAATAAAATTATACATAATACATGTATATACAACTGTTTATTAGGCTTACATTTTCTATGTAGTGATGTTAAACGAAAACCGGATTCCGATTTTCGGTTTTGTCGGAATTAGGGAGGATATCATTTCAATATGGTGTCCCACGATATTTTTTTGGGGAGCTGTTTCGCAGGGGCACATTTTCACTTATTCCAATTTCTACTTAGCTGGGAACATGTGTTTGCTTCAGCCTGTTATGACCTGCCCTTATCCTGAAGATGATATTATGTTGAAATTGGTATTTCTTTGAATTATTTAGATTTCTCATTGTTTTGTAAGGGGATAGAAACTAACCTTCGTACTGTTTCTTACTGCCCACTTCTTTAGAAAGTTTCATAAATAGAGTTATTTCATTAAAAGAATGAAACCGAAACTAACTGCAATTCCCATGTCTTTGAACATAGCCTATGTATTATGTATTAAAAAAATTAATGTAACGCCTGCTTAGCGTTAAGTACTCTTTTTAAAATTACTTAAGTCGAACTGAAGTGTTAATAATTGAAATGGAGTTAAACATAAAACATGCTTTTCCTTTCCCATGAGAACATTTTTCCTTAATTAACCTGTCAAAGGTTGATTGGTTTCGTAAGATAATTATATCACCCTCCCACACATATAACTTTCAGTTGTATTGTGTTTTTTTTATTATTTCTTTTCTTTTCAAGTCACAAGACCTAGGGTGAACATGGGTGAAGTGGTTCAAATGAAGACAAACTTGAATACAAGGTCTCGCTACTAAACATACTGTACTGTTTGTTGGCCAACCTTTGATCATTGTGGTCTTTTAAATTAAAATAAAACGTTTCCCGTCGGCAACCTAAGTTCAACCAAATAAAATAATAAGATGAACAATAGAAATCATTTAAGACAGCGTCATTGGTTGCGCACGGAAAAAAAGAACATATAAGTTCTAAAAATAGAGCAAGCGGTCTTTGGTTCAACCTATGCGTCAATTGACATCTGTTCTCTATTATTTTTTCTTTTCTTTCTTTTTTAAAGCCCTAGTGAAGGTATATTAATGCGTTATGTTCACTTTCTTTGATCTGCAATGATCCAATATGTCGACTCCAAGAATCTGGCGTCAACATTTTCCTTTTTATCTTACATTTACTAAACAATGATAAAAAGGATAGAAGTAATAAAGTTAAATGACTTGGTGGAATATGTTGCTGAAAATAAATGTTTTACCAAGGGCTGAACGTCTATGCGCCAAGTTTAAGATCGATAGGATAATGGGAAGTAGTTCAATTAGCCTTCCGAAGATTAGGAGGTCGTCAGAAAATTTTGCGAAGTTAATATGGATTTAAAAAGGTTGGTGGTTGATTATGGGATTCGAGGGGGGACAATATAATTGTTTTAAATATAAATGCCTGAAAATGAGGGGATTCGGGTATGTATTGCCCCCTAACTCAACCTTAAAAGGATTTTTTTTCTGCTCCTGATAATCCTGTCATGCGCACTCCGAAAATTTCTGACATTGAACAGTCGAAGATGCGGCGCAAAATATGGTGCGTTTGTCTATGCAGGAAGTAAAGATATAAATAAATATTTCATCGAGTACTTTTTAAGTTAAACAAATCTTTCTAAACCAACTATCATCATAGGTAGCAGCTTTGTATTTTTCTACAGTGAACACATTATTACATGTTTAGTAGTACTATTAAGCCCACAAAATGGTAAGCAAGTTTTGTAACTATGGAATGTTATTTAATTCATAATGCGATAAGGCTAAGGTAAGCGTAGGACGCAATAATCTTCTTTATAGAATGAGCGTCTGTAATAGACCTATATAAGATAAGGTTTAAGGCACTGGATTGACTATCGTCTTATCTTATCTTACATAGTTACAGACGCTCCAATTAAAAAGAAGAATAAGTCTTATTATTATTGCATCTTAAGTTTATCCATGGTTTGAGTCTGGTCTTACATTTTGATTAGTGTTTTAAATTATATTAATTTCCTTGTTTAATCAGGCAACCCATTCCACGCTCGGATGCCACTCGGGAAGAAAGAATAATTACAGACTATGCATTTGTTCTTGCATATGGTCCATATGGGACGAGAAAAGTATTTTGTCCTTAAGATTATATGAGCAGTGTAATATACTGCTTTTGTGTTGTATTAGTAACTTAGACATTCTAGCGTGTCTTTAGAGAGAAATATTATTTAACCTTTATTGCATACTATATTAGAGTTTAGGTATTAAGTTGTTGATTTTTTGTTACTATCTCAGGCAACCCATTCTATACCCGAATGCCAATTGAGAAAGATAATCAATAACCCAGCGTTAACTATAAGGCCAAAATTAGACAGGACGTATCAAAACAAGCACGACTCACTGGCTAATTTGCATAAAATGGGTCCTTAAATCGGTTATAGTATTAGTTTCAATAAATAAAGTTATCTGTCCTTGAATCGGTTATAGTATTAGTTTCAATAAATAAAGTTATCTGTCCTTGAATCGGTTATAGTATTAGTTTCAATAAATAAAGTTATCTGTCCTTGAATCGGTTATAGTATTAGTTTCAATAAATAAAGTTATCTGTCCTTGAATCGGTTATAGTATTAGTTTCAATAAATAAAGTTATCTGTCCTTGAATCGGAACTTATCTAGAAAACAGTTTATAATAAGTTAATTTGGATGATGATGCTTGTCCATCGGTTTCGATGAGGGCCATCTTTTGTCAGTCATAGTTGCTTGTGGGTCCGGAGATGGCTGATGAGGCCGTTACTTGCCTGAAAGTGTTGGCCGCTGTGGGAGCACGGATGCGTGGCTTGATGGCCGGTAGTAGCGGAGCTGACATTGCTTAATGTTGTTTTTCAGTTGCGACAATTCGCCTTTTATCTTCTTGGGCTGTTGCTCCCGTGAAGTTCATGTTTCTCCAAGAGGATCAGTCCTCGGCCAGGCTTTCCCAGTTGTTTGGATCGATTTCAAAGTTTTTTAGGTAGGCCTTTAAACCTCTTGTTTTGCCCTCTGTCCAAGCGCTTTCCTGCGACTAGTTCATCGTAGCAGATCTTCTTGGATAGTCGTACATGACCTGTCCATCTGATCTGGGATTTTCCTATTAGATGCTTGGTAGGTCGGTCTGTGCCAGTATCTCAGTGTCTTGAATCTTGTCCTGCCATTTGACCCTTAGCAGCTTTCGTATGCAGCTCAGATGGAAGCAATTTAACTTCCCAGCGTGGTGGCTATACACAGTCCAGGTTTTACATGCATAGAAAAGAATTTGTAGAACGGCTGCTGCATATACTTTTAATTTGGTTTGCAGCTTGATGCCTCTCCGATTCCATACGTTAGACCGCAGTCTTCCAAAGGAGGAGTTAGCTCTGACTATAATAAAATTGATTTCATTGTCTCTATGCACAGCCTTGGAGAGGGTACTGCCAAGGTACGCGAATCTATCCACATTGTTCAGCTTTTGACCATTTACAGTGATGGAGGGTTCAATGTGGTCACATTCAGGAACAGGCTGGTGCAAAACAAGTGAATATTCACTATTCAAAAGCATTACTCTATTGTAACTATAAGCATTACTCTATTGTGACTATTAGTAAACCACGACCGTATGTTTGAAAAATTTAAATATATTTCAGCAAAGCATATTAAAAAGCAAAGTAATAATAATATATATATTAAGAACTCAATTAATTTCTTTAATAAAAAACAAACTGAAATGCATTTTTCGTATTAAATCTTTATGTATAATGGCGAATTGATACGGATTATTATTTTCCCGTCTGGCATTTTGGGATTGAACCTAATGGGTTGCTTCACTTGCTTGTACAACTTAAAAACAAAATTTAAAACTCTTATCAAAATAGAAGGCTAGACTTCAAACAAGCACTAATTTGCTTTTGTAGCAAAAGAGGTCAGTCATTGATATGATAAAAAGATAATAAGATAAGACAGCATTAGGTCCTGAATCAAGTATATTTTTCAATAGACCATTTTACGCTATTTGATTAAAGTATTTTAAAGTCATTACGTTCTCAAGTTCATTTTACCGAGACTCTGTTTAAGCTCTTATAGTTCTTCGGCTAATTATTTTCTCCTCTTCTATATAATATAATTATACTATCACGATAATATATTCACGAACAATATGAAAGCCTATGTATGTTAACAGTTCTTCTATATCCGATAAGTCGCTTCCCCATCAAGATCTATATTGCTGACCCTTGATCAGATAGCCCTGTAGAAATTATGAAGAGATATTATGAGGTTCGACTCTTTGAAGTAGCATCTTAATTGGGTTCATATTCAATCTAAGGATTTGTTATACTTGAACGGGAAATTACAAAGTACAAAGTTCTAGAGTAAAAAAATTAGTATGTTTGTTTTCTTTTAAAAGAAAGTTGCTGATACGTAGCAATTATTTCTGTCTTCCTGTTAAGGGTTAAGATTTATTTAATTTTTTATTTTTTTGTAATCTGAACAAAAGAGAAAGAAGTAAGAAAAAGTAATAGAAAATTGTCATCACTTCTCTTTTGCCAGTATGTAATATTTTGTTGTAATGTTTTGTTGTTATGTTGGTTATTATATTTTCATGATATATTCGTTATCATATTTTTATGTTATGTTTGTTATAGTATTTTCATGATATATTCGTTATCATATTTTTATTTTATGTTTGTTACTATATTTTTTATGATATATTCGTTATCATATTTTTATGTTATGTTTAATATTATATTTTTATGATATCTTTTTGTTATATTTGTATGTTATGTTTGTTATCATATTTTCATGTTATGTTTGTTATCATATTTTCTTGTTATGTTTGTTATCATATTTTCATGTTATGTTTGTTATCATATTTTCATGTTATGTTTGTTATCATATTTTCATGTTATGTTTGTTATCATATTTTCATGTTATGTTTGTTATCATATTTTCATGTTATGTTTGTTTTCATATTTTCATGTAATGTTTGTTATTATATTTTGTTTTATTATCATAAGTGTGAAGCGGAACCAGCGAGAGGATGCGGGGATTTCAAAATTACACTGATCTGGTAAATGTGTCTGTAATACAACAGTGTACAAACAAAATTTATTGTGCTCTTCGAGTGGTAAGAGTTATCACAGAACTAATGGTGTTTTGAACCAATAGACTGTCGATAAATTCTACCTATTAACTAATGGTGTTTTGAACCAATAGACTGTCGATAAATTCTACCTATTAACTAATGGTGTTTTGAAACAATAGACTGTCAATAAATTCTACCTATTAACTAATGGTGTTTTGAACCAATAGACTGTCGATAAATTCTACCTATTAACTAATGGTGTTTTGAAACAATAGACTGTCGATAAATTCTACCTATTAACTAGATTATACCCTGTCTTCTAGTTCATGGTACTGTTTGTACTATTCACTTTATACGTTTTTTGTAGGTCAGGCTCTTTACAACACGGTTCTAGATTTTCAAAATATGAAATTTGATAATGTGTTTGAATCTGTGTAATTCATTATTTAAGTGAAATTACCTATGGGTAACTGATTTAACTGCTACGGGTTTGGAAAAACTGTACACCAGTAGGCCCTACTACTTCCCTGTTAAGACTATCTAGTTTTTTCTTCTTTTATTTCGTAAATCGTAATATTTTTTTACGTCTATATCAACAGTCGTGATAAGACTAGCCGGGTGATCAGAATGGCCTCCGTCAAGCGGATCAAAGCCTATCTACAGAAGACCACGCTATTCTGCTTGCTGATGTACGCGAAATCTACAAGAAGTTTGAAGATGGCGGTCAAGCTTTTCTGGAGTGTGGTGTAAAAACAAATTCGTTCAAACAATCCCTAAGTTATTTAGACTATCACACAAGTGTTATAGTAACATAATATAATGTTTTGTTATGTATGAAGCCAATGACAAGCATATAAAGGAGGAAAACGTGTTTTGACTTCATATAGTGGAAGAATCGGTCTTTTTTTATCCATCGAATTTCTGGTTTCAAAGTATGACGGATGTCAGAAAGTCGAAACTGTCCGCAAATGAGAGACCAAAAAGTAGCACAAAGTATCAAAAAGGCGAAACAAACAAGCGAAAAGGTTCAGCAAACATCCCGCCTTCAGGAGATGATTCTTCGGTTTATTCTAGCGAGTCCGGCTCGTCGAGTAGCGAGACTACGGGAGATAACCGTAGTTCCAAGTCGAGGAAGGATACAGATTATCTCCTCGTCGACTCAAACAATTTCGAAGAACGGGCGAAGAGGTTTCTGGAAACAATGCCGGCGGAGCGAAGAAAAGAGTGGCTCAGGCAACAAGGTTATGCCTATAGCAGGGACGGCCTTCTTATACCACCCACAGAAGTCGACCGAACCTCTGCAAGAACCGAAACCTCTTTTCAGAACAATCCCCGATGGAGAAGATTTTCCCACACCGGCGGGTCTGGGAATGGGGCGTACGGCAGCGGTGATGAGAACCAAAGTCATGCTGTCGAAAGAGGAGCGGGCGGTCGAGGGCAAGATTCTGAAAGCCGAAGCGAATCCGAGAGCACCCCATCTCACGATTGCGTCTCAGCCAGCTCCGACGCCGAAGAAGACGGTTGCCTGGAGGACGACAAACGCAAGGAGGCTGGAAACGACGGTCAGTGGGCCGACGTGGCGGAACGGCCCGCATCCGAATCACCCAACGCCGTTATAAAGAACAGATTTGCGAGGCTCATGGCTCGAATGTCCGACGTGGGGGGAGGGTTTCCTGAAATGGGGGACATGGAGATTACGACTGTCCACGAAGAAAACTCCGGAAACGAAAGTGAAAGTTCGACAAACGAGATCAAGCGTAATAATATGGAGGCCGGTACACTTCAGAGACAGCAAATGGGCGATAGGAGGATGAAAGTGGTGAAAACCGATGAAGATGACGTTGAATGTACACAATCAGAAGCCAACAAAGTTAAGCCTGGTAGAGTCAAAGAAGTAGCTCACCGTGACAGGGGCAATGCGAAGGTCCAGTTCGAGGAAAAAGTTGTTGTCCAAGATGTAAACATCAGCAGAGAACACGCTAAGACCCAAGTCACAAGTAAATATTCGTGTCGGCCAGGCCTGTCTTCTAAGCTCAAAGATGCGTACAGGCCAGTGGTGGACGAAGCCGTCGTGAGTGTAATGGGTGACGTTAACATGGCGCAGAGAGCGAAAGGACTCCAGCAGGACAAGCACCCTAACCGCGACGCAGTAAGAAAAAGTACGGTCGAAACTGGCGCCGAGCGAGGCAATACCGCGACCCCCGCGAGGGGCGAAGCTATTGTTAAAAAAAGACGTGACAGCGGCGGGACATATGTTATCGCCGACCAAACCAGCACGTCGACGACCGATGACAGGGGAACAATAAGATGTAATAGTTCAAGGGGCGGCCGGTTTAACGAGACTAGCCTTCCAGGGCAAGACCCGGGTGAGCTGCAGAGAATTGTTGACCCAGTGTGCGAAAGTAAAGAAACGCCTTTGCAACTAATATCAGGCGAAAAATCACAAGACGACAAAAGCAGAAGTGTAGAATCTGAAGAAAAATCACAAGACGACAAAAGCAGAAGTGTAGAATCTGAAGATGCTTTGGTCACGTTCAAAAACCAACCAAGAGAGGACGGTGAAGAAAGAATTGGGTCATCGGTTGCCAAAAACAGTAACTGTTACAAACACCGTCTGGACGGTGAGAACTTCCAGAACGTGAATGATAATTTTCAGGACTACAGCAAACGTACCGAGTACCAGGCTCAGCGCGGTTTAAGCGATACCGGCGAACTATCCGAAGCGGAAATCAAATTGGCGAATCTGCGCAAGCTTGTGGATAAGGAGCTGGTCAAGAACGCGTTGAGGAATTCCCAGCTGAACGCAGACCTGCCCGGCAGTACGCGGATGCAAGCTAACAGCAGCGACCCGAGCACTGCGGATGCTAGGAATAAACAAGGTGGTGACGACAAAAAGGGAAAAGAGAGCAGTTCGGCCTCTCCGTGTTTTGTGACAGGTAACAAAATGAACGTTTCTAAAAAGATCCGATGTTGCAATATTTCTAAGACCGTTTCTGTTCCAGTGCCCCGTGCTGTTCCAGTGTCCCGTGCCAAGGTCAGCTCGACTCAGTCCTTACTAGGAAAGGCTACCATGAGCAATAAACAGGTGATAGTTGAGAAACGTCCCATGAAAAGGGCGGTAAATTGTGAAAGGCTAGAAACTATTCCCGAAACGTCCAGTGTTAGTTCCTGTCAAAGTTCAGATTCCAGTAATGCTCAGAGAAAACAGAAAACTGAACAGATTTCCCGTGCAGTCAAAGTTAACAAAACTCCTGTGATAATCAGCAGACCAAAATTAATTGACGAAAAACCGGCTGTTGGATTTGAAAGCTCAGAAAATGGAAGCCAAGCGAAGAAGTCTCAACAAGACAGCTTCACTAAGGATAAACAGACGTTAAGCTTACCAACAGCTTCAGCCCCTGCCGCCACCACGATCTCTCAGCAGGCTAACAAGGTTGAAAAGAAAACGACAAAGCTCCAACTGCCTTTGATAAAACCGACAACGAACAAACCTAAAACCGGACAGGAAAAGACAGCTAATGCAATCTTAAAATTGCCCAAAATAAAAACTGAAGAGAATCAACGAGTCGGCGAGCATGCCAGATCGCGCAAGGACGCTAGCACCGACAGAGGTTTTCTCCCACCGGTAACTAATGACACCAGGGAAAAGGTATCGGTCGCTTACAAAAGCACACCGGTGCATCTTCCAAACGTGCAACGAACCACCGTGGAATCGACCAAAAGTAAAGGCGTTTCCGATAAGCAAATCCAGAATCGAAACAATGCCAGCTTAAGAACACCCTCGTTAAATAGTTTAGCCAGCAGCCAATGTGGCGAAAAGGAATTGAAAACAAAACAATCACTTCAGAGAAAACTGCCAGAGATTGTAAAAGGAAAACACGAGGGTGCGGAAATTAAAGAGCTCAAAAAAGATCCCGAAGCCAGAAGCACACCATCTGGTACGAGAGATGCAAAAGTAAAACAGGGCTTCAACCAAATAGAGGCAGAGATTCAACGCGAAATCGATACACAACTGAAAAAAGCAAAGCAGACCAAATCGGCACCACCGAAAGGCAGCGTCCCCAAGTCCTTATCCGCAAAGGAAAAGTCTAGGGTTAATGCTAAAATGGATGCTCTGGATGAGCTCAGCGAAGATGACGGTGAAGTTGGCGAAGACGAAAGCGACTTCTTGTCAAGAATAGTTTCCTCCGACTGTCGGTTAACGATGTATGGGAACACGAAAGATGCACCTCTGATCAGGAAGACAGGCGCGAGTGCCTTGGATACAATGAAAGAGTCGTTGGGTGTCGGTGATGTGAGTAGAAAGGGTAATGTTACAAATTGTGGTGATGATGGTGACACCAGTACTGCGGCTGAAGGTAGACAATGTGCCAAGGGGAAATGTTCCTATAAAGATATCAAAAGCAATGCGCTGAGAAGCGCCAAACAAAAGGCCTTACTCGCAATAGCACAAGGTAGGTCACAAGACGCCGGTGACGGCACGTCACCGGATTCGGATGCAATGCTCAATAAATCGTCCAACGCACTAGTCGCCAGGGATGATATATCACAATGGGTAGAGTCTAATACTTTGCTAGGAGATCATAGTAAGGAAAATGTAATAAACAATTGTGATCAAAGCAAAGATTGTCTGCCATCAATCTTTGATCAAGCGGACGAGTTTGACGTGGATGTTTTGATACTGGATGAAAGTTCGTACGTCAGTTATGGCAACTCTTCTCGACGCTACGGTGGTACAATTTGTCTTAATAGTTTCTATAACGCTTCCCTGGATTTGACTAAAGAACGGAACACAAATGCGAATAACTCTAAAGGCGGCTCGGATGTTGAAGAAAACATGGCCCAGAATCAGGGTCTGACCGAGAGAGCCCAAAGCACTATAATGGATAAAGAGAATAGGGATTGTGTCTCTTCGTCTCTCAATGCTTCCAAAGAGTTGCGCACTCGAGGGTCTAACAAGGACACGGCTCGTAGCTCTCGGATTCCCGTCAGGGCTGCCGCTCGAAAGAGGTACGAGCCAAACAAATGCAGCGGCCAGGCGACGAGACACAAGACTGTTTCCTTCCAGTGCGACAAGATTCCCCAGAGGCTTGTCGTCATCCTGAACAACAGAGACGGGTTGAAAGTGGGACAGGCCGAGGCACCAATAATATTTACCGACGGCGAGGCGATTAGATATTGTAACCAGGCGGCGGGATCATCCAACAGGGACGAAAGTTACACGGTGGAGATCCGCGGAGAATCCACAGAGCCGGCTCATGCAGCGGCGTCGCCTTCGAACTTCCAAGTGGACGAGTGGCGTAAGCTCCCTTTGTCTGAAAGGCTGAAAAAGTATCAAAAGGCCAAACCCAGAAACATTCATTCCGGGACCTATCAAAAAGCTGACAGAGCTGTGTCCGCAGATGTGAAGCAAAGGGCGTCCAATTCAACCGGTCAACAAAGTGTTAAGCCGTCGAGTTTAGAGAAAACAAGTTCGAGTAAAAGAAATGGACCCGAGCGGCCAGCCACTGATGATAAAATAAGGGATCAGAGAGGAACGCCAAAGCAAACACACCACGATTTAGTAGGCAACATACCTAAGCATTCTAATGAATCCCCTAAGAGAACTCTCCACAAGCCACTGTTAAGACCAGACCTCTCGCCTCAAGCAGACAACATTCATAGATCTACTAACTTGATATCCCAGTGCGAGTTGTTCAGCACGACCTCGTCACTGCGTACCACGCAAGATCACGAAGAAGACGATTTACCAACAATCGATGCACTCAAAGGCGGCTCCACGAGCAAACATTTTAACAACGGCGGGGCCAAGCGAAACGAACCCAAAGCAGCTCAAGATAAAACTAATTGGGAACAAAAAGAAGACACTGAATTTGAAGTTCACATGAATTCCAGTCCAGTGGCTGACTATATGCAGTCATCTCGCAGACGCACAGTCGTGGATCGCGACAAGCCGGTGAAATCCCTCAGTTCAGTTGAGTACGAGCCGACCCCAGACGTGGACGATAGTCTACAGCTCTTTCTTCACCACGAGCAAGCTCTGGCTCAGGTTAAGACGCCCGAGGCCCAATCGGACAGTGTAGATCCTGTTCGCGTTGACCACCCCCGCGGTGTGGGGGCGTCAACCAGCGAAGACGATGACTCGGTTGCCGAGGAGGACCTGTGTCAAAAGAGCAGGGACAGAGACGCCACGAGGTCGCCTGCCTACACTGCAGGTGAACGACGGGATGACGACATAGGATCTAACTCGCCGAGACGACCCCAATACAGTGATAGCTTAAAGTGTACTCCCCTTCACCACTCGCTATCAGAGGATGAAGGTACGGAGGGACCAGGTCAAAAGGAGCAATGGCAAAGGGAACCAGGTAACGAGGAACAAGGTCAGGAGGAGGAAACTCAGGAGGAAGCCAAAAGCACCTATTTACAATTGATATACAAGAAGGTTAAAAATCATTTGTTTGAAAGATCGAAAGATGACCCGCACGATTCGCCGGGGAAACATTCCATTACGGCAGAAGATGTCGCTAATAATGAAACGCCTTCAATCTCTATGTCTCACGAGGAGCTTGGAAGAGAAGATGGAACACCTAGCGAGCTCGGTGGCGAGAGCCCAGACGAAGCGGAAACGAGCTACTACGACAGGACTCGGAACTCACTCCACTCCAACGACGACAGCGTAGAAATGACCTACAGCATTGCCACGGCGAAACAGGCGCCTGACACAGCGGACACTAAAGATACAGATATTGAAAATATCTCCATTAGTGACGTCATTACGAACGAAAACCATCCACTAAATTCGCGCATGAACTCTGCCACGAATGCAAACAAAATGGCGACTCAGTTGCGCCAAAAAAACCACATGGATCCCAAACAAATCGTCCTTAAGAAAATGGCCAATGGGTTCGCCCCAACCCCGGCGACCTCATCGCCCATTCGGTCGAAACAGGCCAAGAGGCCGAAAGGAAATCTGTTCGACAAGGTGGCGTTCACGTCTGAGGAGTCGTTGGCGGAGGGCGCCGGCCCCTCTTCAAAAAATGCCGCACCTTTTTCTGACACCAACAAGAATGAATCGAGAATTAGCATGGAGAAAGGCGCGGTTGGCGGGAAACATTGTGACTTCGAGAAAAGAAGACCAGAGACCAAGCCGTGCAATAGCCGGACGCTAAATAAGAATCACAAAGACTTTAATGTGGGCACTGTGAGATCGGAGAGAAAATCAGTTCCACGCACGAGCCATAAAGCAGCAGAACGACGAACGGATATGACCCCTTCTGGAACCAGGACTATCGGTGCATCGTCATCAGGTCAGGCCAACCATAGTTCGCGTTCACTGGTTCCGTCAGAAGCTTTGCGTGACGATAGAGAAAAACTCGCCACACGCGCGTCGCACACTTATTCTCCTGGCGAAATTGAGCATTCGCCAGAAGAAGCGGCGTCGCCCGGAGACGCCCGGGGATCCGACGCCAGCCAAGCCGAGTTTTCGCCGTGGCCGCACGACCAGGGGACGCGCGAGGACGGTTTGGTCGCGACGGCGCTCTCGCCCACCAGGCCAACGGCTGACGCAGGAAACAACGACGACAGAGACTCGGCCGCGCGCAAAAAGAAGACGGATCCCCACCCGAGGCCGGAGACATTACCACCATTGTGCAACAGACAGACAGGGTTGCCTCACAGACCTAAAGTCAAGCGTTACTACTGATGGACCTACATTTGGCGCCATTCAAGAAAACCGGTCGTTTTAAGTGTGATGTTTTATGCGGCTCTAATTGCAGCTCTGGCAGAGCAAGACATTTATAACAAAAATCTTCTAAATGTGTCTTAGTCTTGGACTGCAAACTTGCCAGAAAACTATTGTAGCATAAAGGCCTACAGTAATAGCTAACACTACTAACAGTACAATATGTTTTTAAAGCTGTGCCCCTCCCTGAAGACTAACATACAAACGGTGACCAATGAAGTGAGCTTTATTTTATGAATACATTTTTCTTTAAACACGATCGATCAAGTAACCAACGTTAGTTCATTTGATCAACAGGATAAAGTTCACGTCCACAAGCATTCTAGCCAATAGAAAACCTCCGTTTGGCAGCTGCAGTGGAATAAATCCATTGATGTCATCAGTATATACCCTACTCACTACCGAGTTGTATTTTGTAACATTGTAACTGGACTTATTGCTCCATACAAAAAGGAATGAGAGTGGAATGTGCACTAACAAATACACGATGCTGGGTTTTCTTTTTAATATCCAATTTAACTATTTTCTAGCTCTAAGGAAATGCATTCTGGGTTTTTATATTTTGCATTTTTTTTCTATGATTATTTTTATATATTACCGTATTTGATATTTCATATTAAACAATGAACTTGATGGACAAACTATTAAAACCAAAAAAAAAACAAAAAACATTTCATTTGTTCATTTTATTGATTTCTACATCGGCAAAGCACAGATCAAACTTATAACAACAAGAAAATAATATACACAATTCATGTTGTAAAAGCAAATCATTCTCTTCAAAGACAATCATGATGTGCCAACAATGGTTCAATCATCATAGTCCTGGGTAATCATGATGTGCCAACAATGGTTCAATCATCATAGTCCTGGGCAATCATGATGTGCCAACAATGGTTCAATCATCATAGTCCTGGGTAATCATGATGTGCCAACAATGGTTCAATGATCATAGTCCTGGGCAATCATGATGTGCCAACGATGGTTCAATCATCATAGTCCTGTGCAATCATGATGTGCCAACAATGGTTCAATCATCATAGTCCTGGGTAATCTGCAATGATCCATACTGGTTCTCCAGAATTTTCAGCACATCTCTCTGATACTGGTTGACTGCATCTACTGGACAATAGCCATCAATGCTTGACCTGAAATATTTAACACAGTTGACATGAATATAGCCTACTTTTAATTAGGCATTGGTCAATCCAAGTGTCCAGAATTATTATCTAGACTTTCTATTATTCATGAGGTCAAATTCATATCAGTTAGAAAATATTTAATTTAAGTGATGGAAAATCATTGACATGTTAAAAAAAACATGTCAATAAAAGCATATTTTATTGTTCAATTGCAAGTAATATTAGTTGGGGAAAATTAATGGTGGCCAGGCATTGTGCTGAGAAACTTGTGAATGCTGCTTCACTGGTCTTAAATGGTCTGAAAGTTGTCCATGAAACTGCTCAGCTCCAAAGTGTACTGGGAATCAGTCAAGATGGTTGGGCAATGTGCTGGCCTTGCTTTACTATGACCATAGAAAAAAAAGTGAGCCCTATAAAAGAAAACAGCCCTTTAACAATCTAATGGACACCCATGCCAAGCCTTTGCCCTTATGTTGGGGAACCAGTGATTTATTTGAATTAATAAAAAAAAAAATTTGAAAAAAAGAAAACTAACTCTGTTTCTTATTCTAAATCTATTAACTAAAGAACCCTGACCAATCAAAAATAAAATCAGCATAAAAAGAATTTATCAATTATAACCCAGAAACACATTTAAGTATTTTAGGCTTAGGTCTGGGCACAACAGACTAAGACAATATTTGCACCAAAGGCTATGCATTGGATCCAGTAAAGATTGGCCATGTAGCATGGGTCTCTTGAGAATTCAGAACATGTTTTTCAATCCTGTTCTCCCCCCCCCCCCCCCCACCACTTTATGAACCAGCTAGCAACGGGTTCTGGCCAGACATGACCTCCACCAACACTAAACTGTATAGAAGAGAGACAGACCTTGGAAGCCAAATATGCAATCAATTCACAATAGATAAAAGGCCCTTCATGTTTAAACCATTGACCAATTTTGAGTACGAAGAACCAGGAGAACATGGAAGGAAACAGTTAATCCCCTAAGCCTTGCGCATTTAAAAAAAATATATCTTTTAACTAAATCTTTTCAATGCGAAAGGATGTTTTCATAGGATAAGATAAATAAACAAGTCAGTCAAGAAAACATATTCTTAAATGATACAATATTCAAGGGGGTTTGTGGTAGCTAAGGGTCAAGACAACCTTGTTGATAAGTATTTAGATATTATGATACACGTGTTTAACTGTAGCCCATGTCTGAAACCTGATTTAGACAAATTTACTATTTTGCTTTTTCACAAGAAACAATACGAGGTGTTACTTTAAAAAAAAAATTTTTTGATTCATTTATAAATGTTTTTTTAGAGTAAAATTTTGCCACAGAAATGTGCAGCAATAAATACACCAGTAGAAATGATCAAAATCCGAAAGTTCATATTTTATGACACATTTTTAGCTGTAGCTTGAAATAGCTCAAGGCACAATGTAAGGAACTTTTACCTGGCTATGGTGACTATGGTTGGCCTGGGAATGAGAGCTAAGAGATTCTGGAACGCCCCCAGCAGGGCCTCCACCTGCTCCTCCGTACTGATATGGTGGGGAAGCTCTGTGTCGTCAAGTGTGCAGCCGAAACTGTGAACCTGAAGGAAAGTCACCTCCCTGTACCGTTGGTCAAGCAGAACACAGTTACAGATCAGCAGAAGGTCATTCAATCTGTAAATGTCAAGTACATTCAATGAGTTATGCAATATATACAACTTGAACAAGAATAAATATTCATTTAGTTTGTATGTAAATTTAATTAATCAATGTTAAATCTACTTTAAAAGAAATTGAATTTTTGTTTCAGCAAAAGATGATATTATGTTAAATATTATAGGTATAGAACCTATTTACTAATAATATAATGCAGTTATGTTTTGATTTTGTTGCAATGTATTTTTATATTATAATTTTTTAAAATATTTCTCCATAAAGTGAGGCTTAATTAAAAATGAAAATCGGAAAACTTTTAATTTACTATTTCAAAATTGTGTAGAGCACACATTTTTGTAGAAATTATTTTTTTGTTATAATTCCCCCATTTAAAGGCTTGAATACAGTAGTAGACAGTTGTAAATCAAGATATTGAGATTTGAGTTAGAAAGCCGAGAATCAGTATTGTATATGTGTATTGTATATGTCTAGGATTGTAATGAGACAATATTCAGAAGAAACCCACAAAGGAACAGATGTGGGTTTAACATTAAATGATACCTGATGTAAAGTATAAACTGGATGGCTCAGATTTAAGAACCAATCATCTCCATAGAACAAAGACATGCAATTTACATAAGATAAGCATAGAAGAGACCAGCAGAGATTCAGAAAGCTAACCTGCACTTACTGTTGGCTGTCTAACGAACTTTGCCGTATTGCTTCAGTTTGCATCAGGGTGTCCAGGGTGAGCTCCTGCTGCTGCTCAGATTTCATTCCATATGCATCCTCCAGCTGACAGAAGATGACTTCCAGCTGGTCCAACTGGGCTTCTCTTGTCTTGGAGAATGCTAGTAAATTCTTGACATAAAATTGTAAAACTTAAAACAATCACCAACTCTTTTAATGTATTAAAGATGAAAGCATCTAATCACATCTAAATTTATTTTCTTTATAAAAAACATCCTAATGTAAGTGTAAGATTCCCCCATTTAAAGGCTTGAATACAGTAGTAGACAGTTGAAAATCAAGATATTGAGATTTGAGTTATAAAGCAGAGAATCAGTATTGTATATGTGTATTGTATATGTCTAGGATTGTAATGAGACAATATTCAGAAGAAACCCACAAAGGAACAGACTCTAATTTTAAAAACTGTTTTAACATAATGTAATTTATTGTCTCTCTGCATTTTCTTATTAAAGTTACATACAAGAATTTCATTTTCCTTTATCTTTAAAATAAAAATAATATTTAAGCTTTAAACATTTTTAACAGAAAAATAATAATTTTACAGAATGCTTTAAAAAATGTTATAGATAATCTTCAAGAGGAATGTACATACACATATAAAAATCTCTATTAAATGTTGTGGAATGGGTAATCTGGACTTTTTCAAGGACACGAAACCCATTTTTAGGTTCCAGATATGAAATCCAAATTATGTTTACAAATAAAAGAAAATGAAAAAGAAAAGATGAAAAAAGAAAAAAATGGAATATCATTTTGAACTAACTTTTGAATTAAATTTGACAGAACTGGCCTTGGCATAAAAAACTTTTTTTGCCATACTCTACTGTACGTTATTTCCCACTTTGTATTTAATGAGGATCAAGAAATACTCCTACAACTAATTTTGTTTTACATTTTGCCAGGTCCTTATTAATAACTAAGCATAGATTGTTCTAACTGGTAATATATAGATAAACAAGGTGAGTTAGAAAATAGATTTTACCCTCTTTTTTTTTCAAGGATGTTTTCTTTTATTACTCAAGTCTAGTCATATTTTGAGTAACTTTTATATTCACATTTCATATAACATAAAATTTCTCAGATTAGCATGTAGAAGTACCTAGTTCTAAAGACATTTAAAACCAAAATCCCAATCCGGCAAAATTACCAGGTTGTGCAAGCCAAAATAGTGTATACTGTTTAGGAAATATAGTAGCCACAAATTATTGTTAATTGTATATTAGGGTATAAATTTATACTTTAGTATATAGGTTTTTTGGACACATCATGAAAATGACAAGGATTCTTTGGCAGCTTTATTTGTAGTTTTATTATTATGTTATGTAAAGGTCCTAACAGATAGGTATTAATTCTAGAAAAAAGTTATATCCCTTATGTCAAAAGTATAACAGCCTTTGTCATTAGACTTGGCAAGCAAACAAATTATTTTTTTCCTGAATAGAGTTCAATGCTGTAGGTTTTAATATAGAAAGAGTATCAATAAGGAGATAGTTTAGTAGTTGAAGAAAGAAGTATTCTGTGAATAGTTTAGTAGTTGAAGAAAGTAGTATTCTGTGAATAGTTTAGTAGTTGAAGAAAGTAGTATTCTGTGAATAGTTTAGTAGTTGAAGAAAGCAGTATTCTGTGAATAGTTTAGTAATTGAAGAAAGTAGTATTCTGTGAATAAATTAGTAGTTGAAGAAAGTAGTATTCTGTGAATAGTTTAGTAGTTGAAGAAAGTAGTATTCTGTGAATAGTTTAGTAGTTGAAGAAAGTAGTATTCTGTGAATAGTTTAGTAGTTGAAGAAAGTAGTATTCTGTGAATAGTTTAGTAGTTGAAGAAAGTAGTATTCTGTGAATAGTTTAGTAGTTGAAGAAAGTAGTATTCTGTGAATAGTTTAGTAGTTTAAGAAAGTAGTATTCTGTGAATAGTTTAGTAGTTGAAGAAAGTAGTATTCTGTGAATAGTTTAGTAGTTGAAGAAAGTAGTATTCTGTGAATAGTTTAGTAGTTGAAGAAAGTAGTATTCTGTGAATAGTTTAGTAGTTGAAGAATGTAGTATTCTGTGAATAGTTTAGTAATTGAAGAAAGTAGTATTCTGTGAATAGTTTAGTAGTTGAAGAAAGTAGTATTTTGTGAATAGTTTAGTAGTTGAAGAAAGTAGTATTCTGTGAATAGTTTAGTAGTTGAAGAAAGTAGTATTCTGTGAATAGTTTAGTAGTTGAAGAAAGTAGTATTCTGTGAATAGTTTAGTAGTTGAAGAAAGTAGTATTCTGTGAATAGATTAGTAGTTGAAGAAAGTAGTATTCTGTGAATAACTTATTTAGCTGAGCTTTTAATACCTGTATGGGGCACGATAGCCGAGCGGCAGAGCATAAGACTGGCGATCCGAAGGTCCTGGGTTCGAATCCCGGTGGAGGCTAGGATTTTTACCCAGGACTTGAGGGTGTCCCGGAGTCTACCCAGTTCTGATGGGTACCTAGTTGGGGTAAAGTAAAGGCGGCTGGACATTGTGCTGGCCACACATCCCTAAGTATGCTGTGGCCACAGAAACTGGTGTAGTTTACTTTTTTTACAGCGCACAGTGGCTGAGTGACAGCATGTTTGGCTGGCGTACGGAAGGTTCTGGATTCAAATCCTGGTCAAGGCTAAGGATTTGTTCCCAGAAATGAAGGTTGTCTATGAGTCTACCCAGCTCTGATGGGTAACTGACATAAATGAATAAAGAAAAGAAGGCTGGGCATTGTGCTGGCCACAGAAACTGGTAAATGTTATTCACTGGCCCCATGGATAAATGTGGTCCGACGGGTACTATACTTTTTTTATTTCAGTGCTGGTCTTCGATTTTTGTACAAATATTGTAAATTTTCTACATTGGATTTCTACTATTTAAACTCTTTAAAAAAATTTAATTAGCTTTTGTGTCAATTTGTGTGATATATAGACACATATAGAAATTCAGTCCTAGACCAGGGGTCGGCAACCTTTTGCTAACAGTGTGCCAAACTAGGATTTCTAAATCATTCAGCGTGCCAACACTGAACAGCCGGAAAGTTAACCTGCTCTTATTTACTTTTAAAATATTATTTTTATAGAACAATTAATTTATCTCCGTAGCAAGACCAAGGCCAATAGCAAAGGAAATTATTTATAGAGAAAATTGTTAAAGAGTTTTATTTTTAATTAACGTGTTTGTGATTATCATCCTTTTTATTAGCATTTATATCAAATACATAGAGATGTAGAGGTCGGAAACTGGGAGAACCTTGCTCAGCACAGAAGTAGTAGGAGAGGCACCTTACACACCGGTATAAATGCGGCAGAGGGCAAACTTCGCCTTATGGCGGAGGCTAAAAGAGCAGCGAAGAAAAGTAAAGAACACAGGCTGCCCCTGACAATCTCCAACGGTCCAGCTTTCAAGTGCCAGAGATGCGACAGAGCCTGTCTCTCAAGGATAGGTCTCCACAGACACAGTCAATTTTGCAGGGCTGGCCAAATCACAGGCGCGCAAATCTAATCGTCTTTCGAGACTATGGAGCCAATGATGCTCAAATACAATATGTTATTACCGGTATTCATTACCGGTATTAAACTGATCACATTTATGGTAATTATTGTTTAAACATCATCATTTGTTAGTCAAATTTAAATGTTAATTAAATATGATTTACATATTGCAACAAGCAATGTGATCATTATTATTAAATGTAGTGGATACATAGTAATCATACAAACTAGGTAGTTAATGTAATCTTTGAAATTATACATGTAAATATGTAAAATAAATGTATAGATTATAATTTTCAAATACTTTTTACAGTTTGATCATTTCAAAGTTATAAATTGTAAGCCATTTAGATCTATTCTTTTATAAAAAAAAAAAAATAAAAACATTAGAAATATTAGCTTTAAAAAAAAACAAGTTTATTATCTCCCTTTAATAAAAAAAAAAATGTGTCCACATTTAATTCATTAGTGTTGCCAAACACGTTTTGTTTTGTAATATAACAAATATTATTGACTAATATTATTGACTAATTTTTCTTTATATAAATCCAACATTATAGTATTCATTACAAGATTAAATTATTAGAGGATTAAAAAAATTTACATTAAATATTTTCTGCAATAATTTAAGCCGTTTATATTTTAACATTAATAATTACAGAAATTACATAATATAGTGCTATATTTATTAAATTGTATATATTAATATGTATTATATTTATTAAATCAATAATACAAGTTATAATACAAGTTTCAGAGTTACTTATATTTACTTTTAATCAAAGAAGATGAGCATAAAAACTCTTTAAAATGTAATGTCTAGTCTATATCAATTAATGAGCAGTCAAGTGTAGGTGTCCTCTTTGTATGCTTAAAACAGTGATAAAATCTGTTCACAAGTGTAAGTTGAACCAAAAGCTGAAAGTAAAAGAGCGAACGCTGCCTAACTAGTAGTTATAGCAGATGACTTTCCTAAGCGGCTTCCTTCCAGATTTTTTCCTCAAATGAGCATTTCTTAATTAAATGTTTAAAATTTAACTTACTGCATTTTAAAATCCCCAATATTTCTTCACTTAAAAATATATCTACATCTAAGAAGGTTGTAATAATATCAAACCAGTTATGCTGGAAGTGGTATGAAAAAATGAGTCCATTATTTTAAAAGTCTTGCCTTTGATTAGAAAACTAGGCTTTGAGTGTACTTCTAAAAAAAGCCCAACGATCTATCTTAATATATGCCTTAATATAGGGATGTACATGTAGGCCTATATGTCCAGTTTCAATGCAAATCCATTCCAGTGGTTCTTGTAAATGGAAGTTAAACTCACTTAAATGTGTCGCCATATCATTCAGAAACATCGGCTTCAAAAGTCAGTTTTTCTCATTCAGAACTGGAAAATGTTTTTAGTTGTTTTTTTAATCAGTAATAAAAACATCTTGGAGGTCTCTCGCATGCCATTGAAAATCGCTCTGCGGGCCAAGTTTGGCACGCGTGTCTTAGGTTGTCGACCCATGTCCTAGACCAGGCGTCGGCAACCTTTTCATAATAGCGTGCCAAAGTTGAATTCCTAGCACACTCAGCATGCCAAAGACCCAAAAGTTATCCTGCCTGTTCTTATGTAAGAGAATTGAATGACTTTTTTTGAGGTCTTTCGCGTGCCATTGACAATTGCTCTGCGTGCCAAGTTTGGCATGTGCGCCATAGGTTGCCGACACCTGTCCTAGACCATCAATGCCATAAAAAGTAAACAATTGTTTAAGAGCTTGATGAAGTTTGCAATAAGCTTTACCTCATCTGAAGTATCATGTTGGGGTGGGTATCCATAAAGTCTACGGAGAGCCTGCTCCGCTTCCGCAGCCAGCAAGCCTCGGAATGGATTAGCCGTGGAGAAGAAGTCCAGGTCAACATCCAGGACGAAGGGCCTACAATTCAATACACCACTTAGGTGTGGGCCCCATATTCGATACGTGGATAGAAGGCTTGACGACCCAGTGCAGTCTTTTTGTGTTTCACTCTCAGTGCTACTTGCCATAAGCCTGTGATATATAACAAATGCTTTCTTAGCTTAAGTATCAAAAGAGTGCACTAAGCTTTCATAGAGGATAACAAATTTAAATATTACATTGAAAAAATTTGAAACAAAAGTTCAAACCTATTGTCCAGCTCATCCCAATTGTCTGGACAGAGATCAACAACTGTTAGCCTGACATCACTTGAATCTTTGAGTAACGTTGCAGGTCTGAACAGACCATCGGTCATAAAGTAGTTTTCTTTGCAGTTGAGTCTAGTGATACAATGAAAAATATAAAGTAATAAATAAATGGATTCATTTATAAATGGGTGTTAGTTGTTCTTATTGATAAATGGATGGTAACAATCTTATTTGTAAACAAACAAAAAAAAGCAACTGAGGTAAACACTCCTTGGCCTTGACCTATATGACTGTAACTAAGAAAGTAATTAAAGTTAGTGCGTAATAATTTGTAGATCAACTGATTTAAATCACAAATTAAATGGGACAAAAAAAAAAACAAGATTTAAATCAAAAAATGTTTTCATGTCAATTATTAATTATTATATTTCATTTGTGAATTTATATTTATTCATAGTTTGGTTAGCATGTTTCTTATATACTATTTTACAACCTTCTATACATTAAGAAATAATAAATAATACATTTCTATTCCTGGATTGCTGTCATGAGACCCACTTTAATAATAATAATAATAATAATGGTGCTTGTATAGCGCATATCCCGTTGATGACAGTTCTATGCGCTGGCGACAGTTACAGAATACAGACAACGAACAACAGACAAAAATGTAAATATGTATACGCAAGTTATAAACATGATAGTGAACTTCTGCTTTTTAGAATTTATAAAAATTAAAAAAATTTATAGTTTAAATACCAATGTAAGCCTATATAAGAAAATCTAATGTATACATTTCTAACCGAATAGTCTTGAGATAGAAAAACAAATTTAAATAATTACTGGTGTGTTGGTAGAAAAGTAATGTGATTTTTAAATAGTTTTAAGGTTTGGTCACGACACTTGAGAGAACTGCTGACAATATATGCAATATTGAAGCAGTGGTTACTGACTTTAGAAATGACCTGTCATTGATTATAAGCTTGTTTAAAAGTTTATAAATAAAACTTGAAAAATTAAAAATATATGTAAAAAAAATTTACAAAATATTTAAAATATGTTTTATTGTTTTTTTGGTGTTTTTTTTTAATGTCTTATTTAATTTTAAATAAGTATATAGACTAAATAATTTTTTTTTATCATCAGTGATATACTTGAAACAATTATTATAAATAAAATTGAAAGTAATCTTTTAAAATAAACAAACTTGTGTTAAAACATATCTAGGGTGCAAAGGGACATAATTAGTTCACCTTATTTTACCAGATTGAGAGCACTTTCCTATGGTGAAGTTTTGTTCTGATGCTCGAATTTGATTGGCCCATGGAGGCTTCACCCATACAATATGACTCAAATGTTTTGCATAGGTTAGTGGTAGAAGCCAGTTTTCTATGCTAAGGTTTCTGAAAATTAGCATTAAAAAAATTACAAAATTCCCTCGTCAGGATTACCGAAACCTATTTAAGTAAATTATTTTTAAATTAAAAAAAAAACTTTTTTTGATTTACTCAATAAGTTCCTTTGACTTGAAGACAACATCAGCATCAAGATGTACAGGAATCAGGAGGTCAGGGTGGGAATCAAAATGAATGATGACAATATCCTCAAATGGTAAAATCTTTGAAGCTATTGAGCGATGTATGTAAGAAACAACCTGAGACAAAGAAAAAAAAATTTGTAAAGTAGATCTAAGACTCTACAGACAGACTTCAGTGTTTACACTAGTTAATTTAATCAGTAAGATTGTGTAATCTCTCTTGTAAATTTATACTTCACTTTATATTGTTAATTTAAAACCACTGTCATTAATTAGGTTTAGTGAATTAATTTATTTCAGTTGTTTCCTTTCCATAAGACATTTTTATACAATTGTATGATTTATCAAGTCCATGTAATTTTGTATTCACATCTACAGGAGTTTGGTTTTATCAACAGAGGCAAATGCATATAAATGTAATTAAAAAATTAACTCATTAACAATGCCTCAGAGTTCTAAGAATGCTACTGAGACACCTCTCTGCAAAATGTTGTTTTTCTTTGTCTTACAATTCTAATTCATTTTAGGTACAACATATAAGAAGAGAAAGACATCTTGGTAATGTAAAAGTAATTGTGTATTTTTGTACTGACAGTCCTAATGTTAAATCTTACATCATTATGTGGCTCCACAATGTAAACTGGAAAACCTTTGCTCTTTCTCAACTTGGACATTCTTTTTTTCTTTACAACCTGCATATAAAGTGTGAAATTTCAAACTATAGTATTAGTATGACAATTAGTTTATAAATATATATATATACTAGTATTTGTGCCCGTCTAAATGATAGAGAAAGGAATGACTACAAAATGCTGAATAAAAACTATAAAAAAAAGAAAAGAAATATTTTTTTTTTAATTTGCAGCAAGGGAAAACCCGGAAGGACCAAACAACACATAATTTGGAAGCATTTTTAAAAGGACATTACTCTAAATATATTTTTAATGGCGCTCCAGTTTATAACCTTAACAAAATTTTATAACCGTAACATAAATAGTAGGCTTAAAACGTTATTTTAAAAAAAAAGGAATGAATCAAGCAATATAGTTTATATAATACAAAATTCTTTTGGAAGAAGTTTCTAATTTAAGTATTTAACTTTTGTACTGATCCATTAACATGTGCAACATCACAATAGCTCAGTTTCAAACTTGGCATTGTCCGATAAGGGCCTAGATTAGTAGGTTCAGGCCCCACCTTGATTCGCTGTGTCAAAACTGCAGGGAAGAGACAGTTGAGCATGTGCTGTTCGATTGCCCCGCCTTACATGATCTAGAGTGGACAGAAACGGTCAACCATTTGTGCCGAACCTTTATGGTAACGTATCACAGCTGCATGATATCGCATAATTTTTACTCTAAGAGCCCTAAGATAATAATCCTGGCTCGCATTCTCTCTAAGAAAAGTGGGATTCAAGTCTGATGGGTTTAACCCCATCTAGTCTGATGGGTGAGGCTTATGTGTGCGCTTGAAGCCATGAAAACGTGAACGCTGCTGGCTTTACTGGCCCTTTACATATAGGCTTATGGGCTATACAGCTATAGTAGGCTATAGTACTCAAGTTTAGTGCTTAGTATTTTAAACTCTAAATCTAAAAGTCGGCTCGGCTAAGGACGAATTAAAGTAGCCCTAAACCGAAATTAGGTCCCAATAAAATAAGATAAAATTATATAATACAAGCTAAATTCCCTGGCATTGCCCGGGGGAAAATTAATTAGGCCTTTAAAAGCTATCAAATAACAATTTCATAAACTATAATGAACAGAAGCTAGAGCTCTAATAATTTTAAAAATATAATTACTATTTACTGAACACATTTAGGAAAGTAATTTAAAATAAATATTGCAATTGGGTTAAAAAAGGGCTTATGCTGAAAGAATCATTGGGGAAGAGCAGGCAGGCTTCAGGCAGGGACGTAGTACCACAGAGCAGATCTTTAACCTGCGAATACTCTGTGAGAGGCACGCGCAACATCAACAACACTTGTACCATATATTTGTTGATTTTAAAAAGGCATTTGACAGGGTCTGACACGCTGCCCTATGGGCAACCATGAAACATTACAACATTAATGGCAACCTGACAATGCTGATACGTAGCTTCTATGACAGGGCCACCGGTGCAGTCTTCTTCAGCAACAACATTGGAGGATGGTTTAGGACTACCGTTGAAGTACGACAAGGATGCTTGCTTTTGCCAACACTGTTCAACATCTTCTTGGAGAGAATCATGTCAGATGCACCAGAGGATCATGAAGGGACAATCAGCATAAATGGCAGAAGGATCACCAGCCTTCGATTTGCAGATGATATAGATGGACTTGCCGGGAGTGAGGAAAAATTAGCCAATCTAGTGGAGCGACTGGACAAAACTTCTGAATCCTATGGCATGCAAATCAGTGCCGAATAAACTAAATTAATGACTAGTAACACCAGCGACATCACCACGCAGATCAAGATTGGTGGGCAGAGTTTGGAAACAGTAAGCAGCTTCAAATACCTAGGAGCTATTGTAACCAAAGAGGGCTCCAAACCAGAAGTAATGTCCAGGATTGCCCAGACAACAGCATCACTAAAGAGAGCTCAAGACAATATGGAAAGACAAGAACTTAGCCCTCAGCACCAAAATCAGGCTGATGCGCTCACTGGTCCTCTCCATTTTTTTATATGCTATAATGCTTGGGAGTCATGGACATTAACTGCTGAGCTGGAAAAGAAGATAAACGCCATGGAAATGAGATGCTTCAGGACCCTGCTCTGTATCTGTTACAAAGACCATATCTCCAACAAACAGATACGAAAAAGAAACAACAGGAAATTGAAAAATATGAAGACATGCTGGCCACAGCCAAGAAAAGAAAACTGGAATGGTATGGCCACGTCACCAGAACCAACGGGCTTGCAAAGACCATCCTGCAGGGTACCACCAGAGGAGGCAGAAAGAGAGGTAGACAAAAGATAATTGGGAAGATAATATCAGGGAATAAACAAAACTGTGCGAGGCATTGAGAACGGCTGTGAGACGGGAGGAATGGCAGAGGATGGTTTACATGTCATCTGTGGCGCCCCAACGGTCCAACAGACTACGGGATATGTAGGATGTAGGTAGGATGCATTGGAAAAAATACATAGGCCTAAAACTAAAGCCACATATAAAAATGTCATAGGCCTTCTAAACTACAATGAACAGAAAGCTATAATAATGTTTTAAAAATAATAATTATTTATTTACTGAAAACATTTAAGAGAGTAATTGAAAATAAATATTGTAATCAAGTTTTAAGAATCGAACACCGGTCTCTCACATGCATCTAGAATATAATTATTAGATATTACTTACTGAAAACATTTTAGGAAAGCTTTAAGTCTTAAAATACTTTACAATCTTTAAAAGAAAACCGAAGTGGCTATTCGTACCCGATAGATTTAGTAATAAATAGTTAGTATCGGTTAGTTTATATAGGTTAGGGATGGCTTACTTTGTAGTATTTTTGGTAATAGTTAGTATCGGTTAGGTTATAAAGGACAGGGATCGATTTGGTGTTTTCTGTGCTATTTCTTATAAAATATGTTAAGACAAATAAATTTTGTGTTTTTCCCCTATTTTAAATGTTTTTTATGAGTTCTAATGAATTTGGACTGAAGCTGGGTCGGAATAGCCATTTCATGCTAAAGGGACCCGGGTCTGAATAGCCGCAGCCAAAGAAAAAGCTTAATAATTTAAATGGAGTTTTTTTTAAGTATTAAAAAAGGGAAAAGAAAGATATCAGTGGAGTATCAGACCCGGGTCGTCCGTATGGAAGTCAGATACGATGAAGATAAACACTGAGTCACTGAGATAGCCAAGACACATGTAAGATGCCTCTATGTCTATGCCCCTATACTATAAGTTAAGTACCCTTATATATTATTATTATAAATTATCATATAGTTATTAATATTAGGTATACCAATTATTATTATTAACTACAAGCTACATTGCCCGGCGTTGCCCGGGTGAAAAAAAAAGGGGACTGTATATGGTGCAGATAAAAAAATTATAAACCACACTTAAAAGAAAGCTATAAATCTTATATTTAAATTATTATTTTTTTACTAAAGACTTTTAGGAAAGTAATTTAAAATAAATATTGTAATGGGGTAAAAAAAATAGGCAAGTAGTTTAATTTAACAAAAATCTAAATTGCCCGTAGATTTACAATGTCTAAATTGTTTTTTAAAGTTTTAAAAAAAAATTTTCTTAAATAAAAGTATAGTCAAATTGGAGAATCAAACCCTGGACGCTCACGTAGCAGTCCGCTACGTAGTACGTATACCACTGAGCTAGCTAAGACACATGTCCGATGTGAAAAATTATTAGACAGATATAGGTCTAGGCCTAAATAGCTCAGTGACACAAACTCACGTGATTTCAAATTGACCAATGGGATCCGTATGCGGACAAGCACTCTTTTTTTATATATATAGATTATGAATAATTATGTCTTGATGACAATTCAACAATTCAATAATCAATAAGTAAGAAGTTGAATAGATGATTATGATAAATATTTAATCAGAATAAATCACAAGTTAAAGAGTCTTATGAAGTTATGATCTTATCTTATTAAAATAAATGTAATCAAATTTCCATTTATTTGGTTGGATCAATAAATTTAATAAAGCAATCTTATCTCTTATTATATTTAGTAATAGACTTACTTAATAAAAGTTTTATTTAATATAACTTTTATTAATATTAATTATTAATAGTTGAACTTGATTGACGTGATCATAATCATACAGACATAATTTATAAATTCATAAATCATAATAACGGGATATCGTGATGGATTGATAACATTGATTAATATTCCTCCGGCAACCTAAAATCCTTTAAGTTTAGTACTTTCCTTACCTTTAGTCATGATTAGTTACTTAGTCTTAGTATGATTAGTCTAAAACTAAATCTTTTTAATACAACTAATTCATACTAATTGCTTACTTTACTTTAAGTTTAAGTCATTTAAATTTTAAAGTATAGACAGATTAGTTTCCATTACCTTTTTGCATCACCGTTTCTCAACATCGTTTGGGTATAATATCGTTTGTTATAACTGCCTGGTAATAGTATGAGTCGCATATAAAATATATTAAATATTAGATATAGCCTAAGCCTATTTATATAATCTATCCTCTATTATACTCTTTACATATTATGCATAGGCCCAGCTTTTATTTTTAATTGTAAGACGGTAGGCCTAAAGATTTTAGAGTTAACTACTCTTGAGTTATTCTCAACAATATGACCTTCAACCCTTGCTCCTTCCCTTTCCGGCATTGCTAATGGTTGACCGCATTCTCTATGTCATTTGAGTAATTTTTAGTTCCCTTATTTTTAAAATGCGCATTTGGAATTCGGAACACACTTTCAAGTAAGAATGATTTCTTTTTATAAATCTAAGAGTTTGGACGGTAATTTTTTACCTGCGTATATATCTTATTAGTCTTATTAAATATAGAATCTAGGTATATAATAATTAATAATAAACTGACTTTTTACTTTTATTTTTTATATATTTATTATTTTTATTATATAAACTTATCAAATAATATATAAGTCTTAACTTATATTATGTCAACTCTACTAAACTAAATGTCACGTAGACTATGACACTGACACTATGTCTTATTAAACAGTTAGGCTATGCCATAGAATATTATTAGTATAGACTATTTTACTTTTAGGCTATATATAATAAAATATTATAAGTATATATTATATAAATATAAAGCTATATTTATAGTTATAGTCATATTATATAGTATATGCCTATAGTCTATAGCCGCAATATAGGTATAGGTATAGGAGTATAGGCCTTCTATACAATAGGCCTATACTGGCTAGGCTAAGCCTATATATAGTTACTTTAGTATAAGTATAGTATAGTAACTATACTATACGGTACTACACTATAGGCATAGGCTACACTACCGTACTTATTATTTTATTAAATAAAAATAAACTGACTTTTTATCTTATTTTTGTCATAAGATGAGATTTTATGATTGGTAATTTTTTACAACGTTACTGAGTAGGCCTACTGTAGACCTGTAGTAGTTTCATTAAGTTGTTTGTAATGACCTGTATCCTGAATAATGACCTAAGTGTCTAAGTCTAACCAAACGGTCAAACTCAGAAAAATAAAGAAGTAAGCCTATAAATATAATAAAAGAATAGCGATACGCCGCATACGGAGTAGTTAAACATAAGTTTAACAGACTTAGACTAAAGTTTAAAATTAAAGTTAAAAATGTATATAGGCAGATGATATAGGCCTACTGATTTTGTTTGTTATTAAAATAAATATATATGAGTTAGTAGGCCTATTAGTTTATTAGTATTAGTAGTAGCCTATTAGTACTATTACTATTAGTATAAATCCTCGCGAATAAATTACTATGGCCATAAGGTCACAGGCCTACTTGCCCATAGGCATTTTATAGTTATAACTGGAGACCATATTAGGGCCTACTATAGTAGTAGGGCACCATAGCCGAGCGGCAGCGCATTCGACTGCGATCCGAAGGTCCTGGGTTCGAATCCTGGTGGAGGCTAGGATTTTTTCCCAGGACTTAAGGGTGTCCCTGAGTCTACCTGGCACTTGATGGGGTAAAACGGTAAAGTAAAAACGGCTGGGCATTGTTCTCGCCACACATCCCCTAGTATGCTGTGGTCACAGAAACTGGTGAATGCTGCTTTACCAGCCCTACGATCAGTTTGGACCAAAGGGTTCTTTACTTACTGCTATAGCAATAAATAATACTAATAAATTTAATTGTTATAAAGAAAGATTTTCTGTACTAACTATGATAACTATTTTATATTAAATTATTTATTGGAATATTGACGAATTCCTATTGAACTATTGGTAGCCTATTGCCCTCCTATGACCCTATGTATATTATGTAGGCTACACTACCAAGTAGGTACTGGCGCACCGGTTAATGTAAAGACAAATTACACAAAGGATAGGCCTACCAACTGACTAAGCCTATATCTATATATTGGTTTGTGAATTTTTTAGTAGAATTTTGAAAAGATAAATCCTTTTATCAACAAAGTATATTATTACTCGCTATTTAAGCATAGTAAAGAAAGTATAGTAGGCCATATCCCTTCTGACAAAATTAATCCTTAGGGTTGGTAAAGCAATGGTCACCAGTTTTAAGCATGGCATAGGCTGTTTTTTTTTTTATAAATATTATTTGTTAGAACATTTAAACACATTTGTCATTTGTACTTAGACTTAGTCTTCATTCTGTCAAATTTGTTATGTAAAGACCTTACTTTAGTTACTGAAGCAGAGCTGTCTGAACTTAAGGCAATAGTCTCTCAGTGTCTCAGACTGCTAGGCATTTGACTCTAGTTTGAAAAACAAAGTATTACCGGTAATTCATGAGCACTCACAGTATCTTACTGTGCACATAAGATGATCCTGGAGTGGGTGGGTTTGGGGTCAAGATGGGCCCGATCAGGTTAGCAAACTTAAGTTTAAGTAGCCCTGCTTAAATTTGTTAAAACTAGGTTTAGAATTTAGAATGAAAATAAACAAGTCAAATGGTAAATTTAACAATCATATATCTTATGTTGGATATTTTATTAGATAGACCTACTACTATAGAGTAACTGTATAGCGAATACAGTGACAATATTTTTAATAATGAAAGTAAATATGTGAACAAGCCTTGTTTTAGTTCACCAAAGTGTGAGGGTAGATTTGTTTTATCTGATAACAAATAAAACCTGTGTTGCAAAATGTCTATCAAGAAACAAAATATCATTGAAACCACAATTATTTTTTCTCTCTCTATTTTCCAGCCATAATTGGGATACAGTAGTAACAGCAGCATGGAGAAAGTATCCAAACCCACACAATCCATCAGTAATTGGCTTAGACGTTCTGGACAGAAAAGTTGATGAGGAAGGGAGGCTCAGATCACATAGACTCATGTGTACATCATGGGGGATTCCCCAATGGGTCGCTAAGGTAATTTGAGTGCACACAGCAAAAATATTGTTCATGTGCGTAAAAAAAATTATATTACACAATTAACAAGCTGCAGGTTTATCAAAATGTAGAATAAATTGTGTGGAAAAAAATATACAAATTGATATTGATTCATAACTTTACTAGATTATTGTTTTTAACATTAATCCATTTTATCAATTGGAATCCACAACATTACATATTATTTTTGGCTGCGTCTATTTGTAGTCAACTACAAATAGCTCCTAGACGGCTATTTGTAGTTAACTACATACATCTTCTAGGCGGCTATTGGTAGTCAGCCAATCAAAACTGTCCTTATATTCTTAATTATTATAATAAAGCCTTTGTTGTGTGTAGACACAATTCATAACATAACCCATCAGATTAGCAGACATGCCTACCGTTCCGCTTTTGGCGTATTTGTTCCGCTTTTTTATAAAAAAACACACTTTGTTCCGCCGTTCCGCTTTTTACTAGTTTTGTTATGCCAAATTGGAAAGTTTGGGTTTTTCTTGTGTTGAAATATATTTTGTGTCTAGGTTGATAAAACAAAGGCACAAATAAGGTCACAATGCTATAATTATCATTACTTTGGTTTTCTGGGTTTATGAAAAGATATATTCTGGGCTTTTCTGACGTTTTTCGCGGTATTACGCGTTTGGCAATGAATTTTCTTTTCCTTTACTGTATTTGCTAAGATTGTGAATATATCTAAACGTCCTTCCTCAAAAGTTTTAAGTATGAATTGTTCAAACTGTAAAAAAAACTAATTCAGTGTTATGGGAAGAAATATTCAATTCAGCAAAGGAAAACAAATGAATTTAATGTTTTTTGTAGGCCTACTGCCTACTAGAACTAGATCCATTGCAAATTGTCTGTAAAACATAGGTCTACCTACATTTTAAATAGCTAATGATAATGTTGTTGTTTTATTGTAGGTGTTTTTTGTTATAAAAGATTGTTAGATAAAGAGTGTTCCGCTTTTTTGTTGAAAAATCCTCTTTTTCATCAAGATTGTTCCTCTTTTTAGTCCTTAGGGGTAGGCATGTCTGGATTAGATCTACACTAGTTTTAGTTTTAGGTTTAGTGTTACTTTAGTTTTTGATGCAAAAAAAAACACAACATGAAATTCTAATTGTGATTAAAAATAGAGAAATAAATAACCTTTGTTAAGTTTGTTGAACCTTTGAAAAATGTATAAAAATTGGCACTTTTATAATGCCAGTAAAAGGTTTACAAATTGTTAATTACCTACCTAAAGCAACCAATTAGATCTAGACTAGTTTTAGGTTTAATGAGTGTTAAGGGTACTTTAGTGTTTTGAAACAAAAAACAAACATCAACTTCTAAGTCTTCTAATTGTGATTTTTTTTTAAAATATAAGCGAAAATATAGACCTAGTCTTTGTCTGAATAATTTATAAACATTGACAATTTTAAAATGCCAGTAAAATGTTAACAAATTGTTAATTACAAAAAATCACATTTAACGGGTTTGACTAAAATTGAATATAAAAAAATATATAAAAAAAAATATATTGACAATGGTTGCCAGTGGGATTTGAACCTGGATCACCCAGTTGACAGCACACAGTTCTAACCACTAGACCAAGAAACCTTGTAGTCAGGTTACAAAAACATAGTGATTAAGAATATAGGGCCAGTTTTGATTGGCTGACTACAAATAGCCGCCTAGAAGCTATTTGTAGTTAACTACCAATAGACACTTCCTTATTTTTTCAGGTAATAGGCATGCATGAAGTATGTTTTGCCAGTGAACATTCCACCTTAGACCCCCATAAAAAGACATTCACATTAAAAAGTAGAAATGTGAGTATTATAGATATATTCTTAGTTATGAACTGTTAACTTACATTCAGATTACTTTGCTAGATGTCATCATAAGCTGTAATACATTTTTTATATAAAACTCTAGGTTTTAAAATGCTCAGGGATTGTGACATTTTCATTGTTTTTTTCACTCACCTCACCTTTATCTGTGCTTTCACATTACAGGTAACTTTAGCTCATGTTTTAAGAGTTGATGAGCACTTAGTATACACTCAGCACCCAACAGATCCCACCAAGTAAGTTGAAATAAAGTTGTTGCATGTTAAACTTGATCATTGTAAAATGTTTAGATTTGTACATTTACGTAGGGGAAACCCATTTTTATATATTTTTGTTGTTTTTCTGTAACGAAAAAGTTTATGAGTGATGAAACCAGTTTTTTAAAATTCATTTTGAATGAGTTCTTATATCATTATAATTGTAATTTTCTGAATGGGTCAAAAGTGAAAATCTTACGAATGGATAATATTTGTTCTACTTGTTTGCCTAAAAAACAGAACACTGCTTCGACAAGAGGCCACAGTAACAGTGTCAGGCCTACCCTGGTGCAGTAAGTTAGAGCAGATGATGACTGATGCCATGTCCAACAATGCTAGCAAAGTAAGTGCATCTAGTTCTTAAGGCTGTGACATGTGAGGCATACAGGGAACTTGAATTTATCAGGAACTTGGTTCTGATTAGGCCCTAAGACCTAGTACAGGTTCAATTAGTGAGATTCAAATTAAAAAAAAAAAATATTTTTTTTTACTAGTGAATAACCATGTATTGCTGCATTGTTAATAAAACTCCTGTCTTGTTTGTTTTATCTTAAATAAGTACTTACTAACATTTTACATTAGGACTATGGCTGCCAGTTAACATTAAGAAATTTCACTCATACCGGTGCAAATTGTTTTGGAAATTTTAAAATAAAGTTTGTGAAAAGTTGTTTAATGTTTAAATGAGTTAGAGCAAGAACTCTTAACTTTTGTCAAACAATCCTAGGCATCAAGAAATTTATATTTTAAAGACTGTAAAATAATCTGAAAATGTTTTTCTGCTTACTTTTTTTGTTAACAATTTGTTTAGAAAAGCTTTCATTTATACATTATATTTTTTTCCCCACATAGTTGAGTTTTTGTCACTAATGTTGTTTTTTGTGTTTATTATGTATATTTTAGGGACGTCAAGCCATGGAGCATGTTATTGAGAAATTAAAGAAAGAAGCCAGAGATTTTTCCATTGAGGCTCAGAAATGCATGGATACAGTTTTGCCCAATACATTATGATGCTGATAGAAATTTTAGCACAAGTTATAGAGAAAATATAATAAATTGTTGCTGTCATATGGATACAGTTGTTGGCCCAATTCATTATGAATGGGGATAGAAATTTTAGAAAAAAAAGTTATAGAGAATTGTAAAGAAATTGTTTGCTGGGAAGAGAGTACCTTCCTGTGTTACCACCACCACTGCAGTTTAATTTATAAACTATTCATGTTTGTAAATTCAAATGTACTATGTGGGGTAATGGTGTGAAAATTATGGGACTTCAGTTTTAAAATGTAAAATATAATTTGTGACAACTTTTTGTCAGATTCGTTTTTTTTTTTTAAAAGATTGCAGCAAAGTTATTTTAATTTTAGCAAAACATTAGGTTAAAATAATTAATGTTGCTAGATCATGCATGATTATTGATTGATCTTTTATTCCAAGGACATGACATCTTGTGAAATAAACATAATTTAATTGATTCAAATAAATGAATAGAAAGTTTATTTTTGTAGATTATTGTGCTTGATGGACCAATAGTTTTTATAAACTAATAGCTTAATGGACTGAAAGTACAAAGTAGCATCACTTTGTTAGAGTTTCAATGGCTAGTTTTTTTGTTTTGTTTTAAAAAAAAATATTTGAAAATGTTGTGTTAATTTGTTTAAAAGCCAGCATAATTGTAAACTTCTCTCAAAGGAATCTCTGGAATTTATTTTTTTCAATTTAGACACAAGATCAAAAATAGTTAATTTTATTTAAATATATATATGTATCCATGTATACCACTTAGCTCTCAATTTATCTAAAGTTGATGTGTGCTTTAAAAAAAACTACAACAAATATATTTCATATATAATAATTATTTCAGGTGGTTAAATCTTGTTAACTTATTGATTTTGTTGTGTTACAGTTTAGCTTAGTTAAAAGGTCTGCAAGTGATTTAACAATTATACTATACAGCTGTTTGATTCTATTACTATTAGGTTTTACTACTGGCTTTGTTGCACCTAACTGAAGCTATGAAGTTACGTAGACGCTGTAATAGATTTTAAAAAAAAGTAACAAAAGTTGTTTTTTTTAAATGGGATTTGACGACACTATAATTAGTGCTTGTATCAGAATAGTTTAAAGTTTTTCTTTTATTCTGCTGGTATACGGTAAAATTATTTATAAACATAGTCCACACACATGCCTACTTGTAGTTACACCATATATATACACTGTGACTTAAGAATCTATTTCTTGTGGATTCAGATTCTAATAATTTTTTTTTAAATCATAATTTTTATGCCAAAAAAAAGAAAAAAAATTGTTTATTTATTCTGTGATTTTGGCTGATTTGTTTGTTTTTTTGTGATACTAGATCTAATAGTGAGATAAATTGAACTAAATCACTATTTTACTATGTTCAATATTTTTGATGAAAAAAAAAATCAAATTCCTGTAAAAAAAAAAAGTGGTTACATCAAAAAAGAATTTGTGTTCATATCTAGAGCTACATTCTGGCTGATATCTCATGAGCAATTCAATTGTGTCCTTTCAACTAGCTCTTAACACAGTTGTAATTGTGTTAATTTTATAAACAACCTAATGTATCATGAATGATAAAATGGGCTTTTAGCTGCTGAGACCAGCATTGACCTGAAGGTTGCCTTGTTTTTTTTTGGTTTGTTCCACCAGAGATCAAAATTTTAAAGGTCAAATGTTGCAACTCTCCCAACAATCAATATTTTACTTAGTTTCTTCCTGGGCATGTTAGCTTTGATTGATAGAACTATTTATTTCTTGAATGTGATGTGTTCTGATTGTAAAGTTGGGCTTTACTAACAAAAAAGTCCATTTTTTTTTTTAAAGGAAATAAATTAATTTGAAAATATAAAAAACTACCAGGTTGTTATCAGCCAAATAAAACAGGCATAAGTTGGACTATGGGATTGTGAGAGATGCATATAAAAAACAAAACAAATATACAGAAGAAAGATTTATTGGAATATGAAATAATGTGATAGGTTTTGGCTTTTCTCTCTGCCACATCTATTTTAAAATGATGGATTCTCTATTCAAAGTGCCTTTAGCTGCCACCATAATGCCACACAATAGTAATGTTATGATTTCATAATGCCACAATAGTAATGAAATGTTATGATTTCATAATGCCACAATAGTAATGTTATGATTTCATGTTCTTTTACTTGCATTGGAATAAAAAACGAACTAAAGCAAACTATGAAAACTGTTTTATAAGTCTCTAGCATTCATTTTGTCAATTTCCTTCATGACAATTTTGGCTTTTACTCGAGATATTAAAGAAATAATTTGTTAAATATTTTGAAGTGTTAGTGTTATTCAGTTTTTTATAAACTTAAAAAACAATTTTACAGGAATATGTACTAAAAAAATCTACTTAAAAGCAAAATAAATATTTTTAGTGAAAAAAAAAAATTATGTTAATGAAAATTCAAATGGCAATCTTTTAAAGTTACATGTTTATCACTTAATGCTTTTTGTTCTTTATCACTACATCATAGACACTACAAGATATATTTCAGTGTGATTAGTAAATTATTATTAACAGTTTTATTTTTAATACTAAAAATTGTTTTGTAGGCCTATACAACTTATGAAAAAAGATTAAATTTTATGAAACAAAGCTTGTTTGAACACATTATTTTTAAATGTATCTAGGGTTCAAACCGGTTTGGAAACTTTGGGTAAATAAACTTGGTTTTTCAAGTTTAGGAAAACTTACCAAAGCTTGGGAATTTCACTTCAATTTTACTGGAGAAAGCTTCTTTAAACAAATGTTTCATGAATCTAGTAAATGAGTCCTTATCTCTCATGTTTTTATTTTCCTGAAATGATTCTATGAGCACCTAAAAACACCAAGAACATATCTTTAATATGGACTACCTAAAAACACCAAGAACATATCTTTAATATGGACTACCTAAAAACATTACTGGTTAACATAAAGGCATGGGCCTTCCCCGGTATAAATTGGATTGTGAATTTTTAGTAAAGTTTGTGAAAATGTTGGGAATTTTGATTCAAGTAAGAACCCATGTACTTAATAGATAATTAGACAAGTTCTCACAGGGGAGACAAGTCATTTAATTTTACTGTAATTCAATGCCAAAGATGTTTTACCCCATCAGGCCAGCTTTATTTCAAGTTCAGACATTTTACAAAGGACCTCTTTGTCAGCATAGCCCGGTTTATTAGGATCTCAATCTGAACAAACCAGGAAAACCAGTAACTTAACATCGTTAAATGATTAAAACATTAATAAAAATGCAAGACTAGACTCGGACCACGGATGAGCGTAGGACGCAGTAATCTTCTTTATAGGAGGAGCGTCTGTAATATATAGACCTAAAATAAGGCCCCCGAAAAGGCGTTTCAAGTCTATTCTAAAGAAATAAAGCAGGTTAGACCATAGACTATAGTCTATGGTTAGACTCTTGGCACAACGAATGAATAAGAAATCCTACTTTGGCACATAATGAATGACCTTCGAGCCTTTTAGTGTGAGCCCCACAGAGCCACTAAAGGCAATTTTCTTTTATTCAGTGTAGCCTATGCCTCAAGTGCGGCAGGGATTGCCACTGCCGAGTTGGTCCACACAGCCATTCTCGGCGGTGCAGCTGGACATCCCAACCATAAAGCTACACCATCGTCTCTCGAGACGGACGGATGCCACTTACTCCACTCCACATATTGCAAATAAACTTTCAGGACGCGTGCCCCGCTATGTCTTATTAAATTTCTTATACATGTATTCGAAGAAAAAAAGATTGCACACCTCTCGTCTAGACGTTTTTGGCTTGGATCTAGACAGTTTTTATTTTCTTAAAGTTAAAGGAGAACTTTATAGAAGGGGAGTATAGAGTAGATGTGTACTATGTCATTCAAATGTTTACTTCCGCAGAAAATGTTTACACAATAAATAAATTTTAAAAAGTGTGTAAGCCAATGACTCTTGAAATGGTTTCATCCTTGTTCTAGCAAGAGATGATAAGTACACTCACTCTAGCTTGTGTATGTCTAGTTTACTCGGTTGCATGTAAGTTAATAAACCTCTTTTTCTAGCACAACGTATCTTATGCTTTCCTTGTTTTATGTTAGATAATCAGCTGACCCAATAAATCTCGTAACATTTCTGGCGTTTTTTTCTTTAAAACTTGTAGACTTTAGAATCTAGCTTTTTTTAGCCTTGAGATCATTGCCAATTGGTAATCTATTCGCTGACCCTAGTCAATCGTCCCATTATTAAAAAAAAAATCTGCACGCGCAAAGTTATTTTTTTTAAGAAAGAATGAAAAGTACATACGTTTTACGAGTAGGCCCAGTAGCAGGCAGTGCCCACACATAGGGGTGGGCAGAGGGGGGCATATGCCTGGGGGCGGCACTTCCAGGGAGGCGGCAAATGTAGTCTAAATATAGCAAATATAGCACTAAACAAGCAGTTACAGTATGCAAGGGGGCGGCGCTGAAACTTTTGCCCTGGGGCGCCACATAAGCTTGTAAAGGCACTGGTAGCAGGTGTGCTCATGCGTGAGAGTAAAAGTTCAGTATTCCTGTCGAATCAAATTGATCCGTAGATTGATTGATGAAACAGCGCTCAACTGTTTTCCCGCTCACACCAAGAGATTGTGTGACCAGCACAATGCTCAACCGCCATTACTTTTTCCCAAACTAAAATAAATAAATAAATAAATAATAAGACTTGTATAGCGCATATCCCGATGTGAACAGTTCTATGCGCTGTCAAAAGTTACAGAAATAGTACAGACAACGAATAAAAGACAACAATGTATGAATGAGAAATAATAAAATAATAAACTGTTAATTGAATAGGTAGGTCTTCAGCTGGCTTCTGAAGGTCGAGAGGCCAGCCAAGAGCGAATTGCAGTAATCCAAGCGGGAAAAACGGAGAGAGATAAACAGAAGCTTCCTTGGTCAGATAGCGACGGATGGCGGCAATGCGACGCAGATGGAAAAAGCAGATTTTGGTGAGGAAGGAGATGTGGGGCTGCATGGGCAGCGAGGAGTCTAGATAGACGCCTAGGCTCTTGACCGTCGGGGAGAAAGGTACTGTTGCGACGGCCAGTTGGAGATCGGACGCAGTGAGGGACACGACCCTCTGTCTCGTACCGACGATAAGAGCTTCAGTCTTCTCACTGTTTAACTTCAACTTGTTTTCCGTCATCCAATTCTTTGTGTCCAGGAAACAGATGGAGATGGAAGAAAGGAGCCCATCGAAGTCTTCCGGCTTAGCACTGTTATAGTGCTGGTGAAAAGAATGAAATTTTAGGCTGTTGCGTTCGATGACAAAGGAGAGGGGTTGGGTGTAAAGGGTGAAAAGAACTGGGCCGAGGACAGATCCCTGTGGCACACCATAGCAGACATGATCGGGCTGGGATGATAAGGACTCGGTCATGTCGGTTTGGAAGCGATTATGAAGATAGCTCGTGAACCAGGAGAGGGCGATGTCGAACTAAAAAAAAGGTATCGGGTACCCATCAGAGCTGGGTAGGCTCATTGACACCATTCAAACCTATGACAAACCAGGATTCGAACGCTGCTATTTTGTTATCAGTAACCTCGTAATTAATAAACAATAGTCTATACATCTATGAATCAATGCATTTAAGGGGTTTCTTTTTGCGATCTTTGTCAACAAGATGGCCAAAATGTTGTTGTAGTTATTGTTGTTTATCCCATCGCTTTGTTTTTTTTTCTATCCCACACTTGGCCATTAAACATTCTGAGTCAACAGCTGAAATCAAGCCGGTATCCATTACAATGTCGCCATGCCGCAACGCCCCAGGAGACCACTGTGATTACTTCTGGCCTCAACAGTGGCCACGCACTGTCGCCGTCAACTGCACTTTTATTGTAAGTGTCACTGTCAACTGCACTTTTATTGTAAGTGTCACTGTCAACTGCACTTTTATAGTTAGTGTTACTGTCAACTGCACTTGTATTATAAGTGTCCCTTTCAACTGCACTTTTATTATAAGTGTCACTGTCAACTGCACTATTATTGTAAGTGTCACTGTCAACTGCACTTTTATTGTAAGTATCACTGTCAACTGCACTTTTATAGTTAGTGTTACTGTCAACTGCACTTTTATTATAAGTGTCCCTTTCAACTGCACTTTTATTATAAGTGTCACTGTCAACTGCACTATTATTGTAAGTGTCACTGTCAACTGCACTTTTATTGTAAGTGTCACTGTCAACTGCAGTTTTATTGTAAGTGTCACTGTCTACTGCAGATTTATTGTAAGTGTCACTGTCAACTGAAGCTTTATGTTAACTGTCATTGTTAAGTCATTATCAAATGCATTTTTATTTTACCACTGTTAATCGCACCTTCTTGTGTCAATGTCAACTGTACCTTTATTCTGAGTGTCAACTTCAGCTTTTGTGTAAGTATTATTTACTGGCAAATATAGCCATATTGTGTTACTGTCAACTAGAGCCATATTGCGTCACTGTCAACTGCACCTTTATTGTAAATGCCACTGTCAACAGCTCTTTTTAGTTACGGTCAAGTGTGCCATAATTGTAATTGTGACTGTGTCTGTCAACTGCAGCTTCATTGCAGTGTCCCTGTCAATGGTACTTTATTATTGTTTCACTGTCCAACTGTCCACACACCTTTATTATGTCACTGGTAAACTGTAGGCCTACCTTTATTGGACGTGGCGCTGTCAATTTTCAAATGTATTGATTGTTAGTGCCACTCTGAAAGAATCATTTTATGGTAAGTGTCACTGTATTGGCAAATTTTCACTATTGGTAAAACTGTAATTCTGAACATCATCATTTACATTTTTTGTTTCAACTTTAGGGTCCACTGGAGCTGAGAATAGAGTGGCAGTATTTCCTCAAAGTTCAAGAGGCTGAGTCGATCTACACGGAGAGAAACGCGGGCGAAAACAGCGTCACGAATCTCGTCACTCCTTGCCACTCCTGCGAGGACAGCAGCTACTACCACACCTCAATCATCGTCATCGGGGACGGCGGGTACGAGGAGGCCCACCTGTTGAAGAATTCCTTCATCACCTGCGCCGGGTTCATTAATGAGGACAAGGTCTCCGAGCAGCTCGTGAGAGTGGGTAAGAATACCAAAGATTGTCGCTAGTGAGCTTAAAACAATGTTTACATTTGAAGGAGAGAGGAAGAGAGAGATAGAAAGAGAGATACAGCCATGGCCGTATTTAGGATTGTGGGGGACTTGTTCACAAGGGACTAATTTATGTGGGGAGCCCCTCATGGCATCGCCCCTGCCTTCCTACATTGATTTATTAGCATGTGTTTTGGTATATGTGGGTACCCCTTTTCTGTGGGGGCCCCTGTTCCATGGAACATATGGATCATGTCTAATTATGCCTCTGCATACAGCCAGAGACAGCGAGTTATGTAATTTATTGTGAAAAACGACAGTCTTTAAAGTAGTTTTATTACTTTCAAGCCGATAGTTCTAAGTTTTTTCCACACAATCTTTGGATGAGCGGCAAAGCTATTGATTGTGCAAGTTTAGGAATGCGCAAAGAGACAGTTTTTTCCCTTGAAGACCATGGAAGCTATGCACCAAGTTTCTTGCTACTGCCGCGATTGTAACGTCAAAATCAGTAGTAAAGCAAAAATAATCTACAAACCTAACGGCTGAGTTTCATTGCAGGTATTTAGTCCAACCCTTCAGTAATGATAAAGATCATTTTTCACCATAAAATGTATAAAAAAATCTTCAATGAAAAATACATAGAGCAACAGTAGCACAATCTCAAGCGTCGCTTCACTCAGCGCCATCTTGCTTTTTCAATCAATCAGAAAATGTCTCCCAAGATTCAGGATTAATACGATTCTAATTCAAACATATTCATTTCCTAAAAGGGATTGACTAGAAACTAGAAATGAGTATTGAACTGCTTTTTTTTTTTTTTAAAGTGCAACTCTTTTTTTTTTGTCTCGCCAACTTAAGGTCTGCAATTGTCTCGTAGGTGGTATTCTAAAAGTGAGGTCGTGGAGACTGAAAACTTGCATCTGGAATGTGATCCGGAGAATGTTCCATCAGACCTAACTGAGGAAGTGAAACTATTGAAATATAATGAACTTAGCCATACATATGACATTATAGCCGTGTCTAGTATGAGAAAACCATGCCAGTTGGTAATGTATAAAATTATACTGCAGCTATTTATTTAAAAAACAATGGTTTGAAAAAAAAAAAAGCTTTTTTAACACCCATTAGCCATAGTCGATTGAATTATAAGGGGAGATAGTACAGACGACTGAGATAAACAGAGATACAGTCAGACATAGTTAGACAGACAGACAGACGGACAGATAGATAGATATATAGATAGATAGGTAGATAGATAGAGTGATAGAGTGATAGATAGATAGAGTGATAGAGTGATAGATAGATAGAGTGATAGAGTGATAGATAGATTCATATTTAAAAAGATATATAGAATTACAGTTTTATAAATAAATTTTTCGATAGATAGATGGATAACGGAATAGATCAATCTGTCAATACATAATCAAAGAAATTCATTCTTATGCCCAGAGTCAAGTGCCAGATAACCGATACAGCTGTGACTTGACAACACCATCTCCTGGCTTGCTAAAAGTCGTTATAAAACATGCCAAGTTTATTGATGCTGGCCGTTACGCTTGTTCTGGTCGAATCAAAGACAGACCTGTACAGTCACCTGTGTTCAGTATCAATGTTGTCAGTAAGTAAACAAATTATGAAAGGCTGACTGAGTTTGATTTTCGGTACACAGAGCCATTCAAATCTATATATCGATCTACGTGTAACTTGATAAGTGTTGCTAGATCTAGCAGCGTTCACCAGTTTCCGTGCCCACAACATACTAGCAGTTTGTGGAGCTACCACAATGCCAAGCCGCCGTTGTCAGGTAATGTCAGGTACCCATTAGAGCTGCGTAGACTCAGGGACACCCTCCAGGCTGGGGAACAAATATAGTCTTCATCGGTATTCGAACCCAGGACCTTTGGTGTGTCAACCGAACGCGCAGTGGATCAGCCAGAGTGCCCCATATTAAGGGATCAAATCGCGTGATTTTTTAAAAAATTTTATAAACGTTAATTAAGCCTACAACCATATAGTATTTTTGTCCAAAGTGAATGTTCATGAGGTGGGCATAATATTTCATCTAATTTGGAAAGAGATGCATGACACATTATACTAAGATTGAGATAAGAATTCTTTAAAAGAAATAAAAGCAGATAAAGTATTTCACATTTACGATTTCAACTTATAGTCTATTTATAAGCAGTACTATTTTACGATTCCTACTCGCTCAAAAAAAAAATCTCAGCCCACTTCAATCCCACTGAAGTGTAAGAAAATTACGAATCTCAATAAGGTAGTTACAAAATCCACAGATCCCAATCAACATTATGATCTGTGGTGCTACAGCCCATGGAGGGCTCTGGCCTGCCTCACCTACCTCATTCCGCTCATAGGCCTACCTCCAGACCTGGACCCCGATCTGTCTCAGATCCATCTCGACATCGTCCAACCGTCTCAGTCTGGGTCTGCCATTAGGTCTTTTTCTACTAGTGTTCTGTGTGTATGTTACTTTTACTTCTCTGTTGTTTGGCCTGTCCAGTGTAGTCTTCTGCCCTTCTTTATCTCAGCCACTATTGTAGGATCTTCATATAGTTCATAGACCACTAAGGAATTTTCTTTCCCAGATATTTAATATATTTTCTGCGCTTTTCGTAAGCGTACATGTCTCACTGCCATAAGTCACCACTGTCCTTATTGTTTCGTAAATGTTGTTCTTTGTTCTTGTGATGTGAATCACAGAGGCGGTAAAAATCTATGTCATGCTTCTCGGTCATTAGGCCCCATGCCATTTCCGCAGCATGTAGATCTATATCTAGACATAATATACATAGTCTACTATATCATCACAACTGCTGTTCTTAGCAGGTTTTGCTTCTTTTTTAAAAATGTGTACCCCCCCCCCCCCCGTCCCATGTCCCTTTCCACCTGTTCCTCCTCCGGGATCTCTGTATATGATAACTACCCATGCATATTATGATATAACACACACACACACATACACTCAAAACATAACACTACCATATAATAATTCGTTAGACTCATTCGCATTCATTTATCCTGAACAGTAAAACCAAGAATAGTGGCTTTCAAATTGAGCCCTTGTGAGTCGGTGGTTTCTGAGACGTGTACTCATATGACTCTCACCTGTGTTGTTCACGTAGGTAACTCGTGCACGTTAAATAGTGAATTTTTTTTTTTTTTTTTTTTTTTTTTTTTTTCTTTGGCCTATAGATTGTATCTGTGTTCTTTAATTGTTATGTTAAATGCGCTCTGAGCTTACAGTATGTTTGTTGGCAGCGCTATACAAATGTCATCATTATTTATCTATTACCAAAACGCAGAAATTATAAATATATTGCCAGAAATAAATTTTGAATAGGTGTACGCTTTGTTATTACTTTGTGTTTTTTTAAAGAGCTTTTACCAATCGCACATTTATTTCAAATATTTCTCCCTAATTGAATATAGTTGCCCTCATATCCCCTCATTTTGCCTATGTCTATTGTGCATAATTTAATTGACATTTTTATTTGCTCATTAATTATAATTGTATATTTTGAAGTCACCCGCGCGATTTGAGTCCATGGTCACTTTTTCTAATCCATAGTAAAAGCCCTGGTAATTTTTTTTTTCAAATCGCCGGTTAATCCATTTAAATTTAACGAGATACCTGTCATTTATTGTGCAAATAATAATAATAATAATAATATTTGTATGGCGCTGCTAAAAAATATAATGTAAGCTCAGAGTGCCAATGACATTAAGCGACAATTAATTGTATTGTGAACTTTTTACATCACACACGGGCCCGAAGTCAAGGATAAGATGCTCTTTAATCAGTATAATATTGGTGTTGATCTTAATACAATAAATACAAAGAAAGGAACAGGTTAAAATGATTGCTTAGTCCAGGGATCGGCAACCTACGCAAGCGTGCCAGATTTGGCAGGCAGTGCGATTTTTAATAGCAAGCAGAGGGACCCGTCAAAGGCAATTAAAGTCTTTTCTAAAATAAATCGAGTGATACAGTGGGATAAATTTGAGGCTCTTTGGCAGGTATTAATAATTAGAAATCTTAAAAGTTGCCCATCCCTGACATATTGTGTGCCATGGAAGTGCCAAAAACAGTGCCAATAGTGCTAATGCTCGTTCATACCACGGGGACTGTTCCATTCCAACAGGGCCACGATAACGTGTTGATCGAGTGGACTTTTGCCGAGGCGGGCAGGTTTTCTGTGCTCCGGAGATTGACAGTTATCAACACTTTCCGGGAGGTGATCGACGTGGGACTCGTCCGTCACGAGCAGGTCGCCACTTTAGACAGTCAATACAAACATTATAAACCCTCGTGTGTTGTCGGAAACACTAAACAAGCTACGGACTTGGGTAAAACTTTCCTTAGTTTGGACTGTGAGTGTGTTTGAGTTTGTGTGTCTACTTCTATTAAACTTTAAGGGAAGTCCATAAATGACGTTCATTAATTCTCATGTTTGTGAGAAGTAAAAAGTAATGTATCCCGTAGGATCAATTTGATCCAAAAGGGTCGGTGAAGCAGCGTTCATCAGTTTCTGGGGCCACTGCTTACTAAGAAATTGTGTGGCCATCTCAATGCCCAACCGCCTTTACTAAAGTCAGGTACCCATCAGGGCTAGCCGGACCTCACCCTCCATACCTGGGAACAAATCCTAGCCTTCACCAGAATTCTAACACAGGGCCATCGGTACGCCAGCAGTACGCGCAACGGCACGGCCACAGTGTCCCGTTATCTATTTTTGTTTAGAAGGACTAATTTTATACAATGCAATTAACAGCGTTCTTTCAATGGCATGCTTGGATAGAAGTCTATCGACCACAGGAGATGTAGCCTACAATTCTAGGCCTAAAGACTTGTACTTGTGATAGAATCAGAGTATTAATGCCAAAATCCATGTTCCAAGGGTCATAACTAATTTTGATTTAAAATGTAACTTTAATCGTTTTTTCCTATGCCACCCATACATTTATTATTACAAATTCATATCAATAAACAAAGTCAATGGGCCGTATTGCTGCTGAGAGTTAACACCCTTGCCCCTTATACAAGTCAATCTTATATACCGTAATTGTAAAATGGACAAGGGTGTTAACTCTCAGCAGCAATACGGCAAGAATATGCCTATTAGCATTTCACTAAAGTAAGAATGAGTTTGTAACTTTTCTTGGTAGCCTACCTATTGAAAAAGAGGCTAATACGTCAAAAATACTTTGCCCCATTACTCAGAATCATAATACAGTAAGACTCTGTTCCACAGAGGAAAAACACATCTTAGAAAATCCCAAGCTCAAAGACCGCAGCTCAATCAGGATAGCATGTTCCAGCGAAAGCTTCGGCATCGGGTTAGAAGATTTAGAATTTCTTCAGATCTCCAAAATTTCACCAGATAAATATGTTGTTGCTACATACGCGCCCGGTCAAAACCCTCAACTTACATGTGTAAGTAACCAAACATATTGTTGTTGTTGTTTTGTCTCTCACATAAAATGAAGTGATATTACAGAAAGAGAAATTTAAGGGGCCGTCTAAACTCTAAACATGACGTCAATCAATTGCGTCTTATTATATCCTTCCTTCCACCTTTTTTTAAAACCCCTTTCGTCACAAGTCTTCACAAAAAAAGTCAGCCCCTCCCCACCCCCCTTTTGTTCCTGTCTGACGTCACACGCTGTGGATTCCCCACAAAAAAAGACAACAGCAAAAAAACAATTTACACGAAGGCTATTTCCAATTTCACAATAAATTTGCATAATATTACATTAAGACCCCACACAATCCTATGTAGCGCCCCAGGGCAAAATGTTCAGCGACGCCCCCTTGCATACTGTAACTGCTTTGTTTAGTGCTATATTTTGACTATATTTGCCACCCCTAGAAGTGTCGCCCCCGGGCATATGCCCCCTTTGCCCACCCCCTATGTGAGGGCACTGATTTCATTTCACTTCTATTTTAATAATTATAAAGGTATAAAAAGTTAATTACAATCAACAATATCGATCTAACTACTAAACTTGATTAGGTGAAGTTTGTTTAAGGGGAAATATCATTTTATCTTATCTTAAATATTACAAACGCTCATTCTAAAATGAAAAGTATTGCGTCCTACGCTCATCCGTGGTCTGAGTCTACGTCTTGCATCTTTATTAATGTTTTAAATGATGTTAAGTTACTGGTTTTCCTGGTTTGTTCAGGCAACCCATTCCATGCCCGAATGCCACTCGGGAAGAAGGAGTACTTATAATACTTATATGCATTTGTTCTGGCATAAGGGAGAAGGAAAGTGTTTTTGTCCTTATGTTTATCTGAGCATTGAAACAGGTTGTTATTGGGTTGTATTTCTAAATTAGAGTTTTATGCCTATGTATTATTACTACTTTTCTCTTTGCCCTTCTGTCCTCTAGTGTTTCTATGTTTAGTGATTTGACTATTGGTGTTTATCTTGTCAGTTGTGAATATTCGCTAGTAATGAACGTTGCATAGAAATATAACCCAGCTCATAGTTTAAAGTTATTCTTCAATCTTCAATAATACAGATGTCAAAACTAAACTATTCAGATATGTCTTATTCCTGATGAGATGCCAAATAATTCCCCTATCCTAGAAAGTTATGACTTAGACTTATAATTTACAGACGTTCCGTCTAGACATAAGATTATTACGTCACAAACACAAAACTTTCTGCAGACCGCCAGGGATTGGGCCGAATGCCCGGGCGAGAACCTGTGCCAGTTGTTGACACTCCGGTGTACTAACCTTTATCTTCGCGCGTTTTTTCACGTTTTGTCTTCACCCTGAGTTAGCAAAACAGTTAACATTCTACAAGGGAATTATGAATTGATACATTTTCTAAGTAGTTTTGGATAATTACTGAGCCATGACCATTAGACCATGTTTTTATGACTCAAGATTCCTTATTTCAGATTTGGCCCAATAATGGTCATTAACAATTTCGATGAACTAATTTGATAACATAATTAGGGACATATTTTAATTACCGATTTTGTGGAAGCAGTTTGATGACTTATTTTAACGACATATTTAGGATGACCTATTTTTACTTTGACGAACCATATGATGACACAGTTCACGACATAATATTTTAGTGACATAGTATTTTAATGTACCAATTGGCTGACACATTTTGATGACCTACTTTGATGACCTATTTTAAAGAACAAATATGATGACATAGTTCACGACATAATATTTTGGTCACATAGTATTTTAATGAACCAATGCGATGACATATTTTGATGACCTATTTTGAAGAACGAATTGATGACATATTTTACGACATATTTTGATGACATATTTTGATGACACATTTTTGATGGCATATAGTTTGTTTACATTTGTTTTGATGACATATGTTGATGACATAATTGGATGACATATTTTGGTGACACATTTTCGTTGATATATTAAATGACAAACAAATTAGGAAAATTAACCGTTTTCCTTTTCTGTTCTCGCGCCAAATTTTTAGAACTTTACAGAATATTGGAATTGTGACTTCAGGATAACGACGCTGACAGCATTTCTGACCGTAGCCAGGTGCTCCCACACTGGGTGGTATCAGTGCTCCGCCAAGTCGAAGGCCTCCTCACTACCCGAGCATGGCGACATGGCTGTCCTAGACAAACTTACGATGGAAGGCAATGGTGGTAAGATGGCTTCATCGGATATGTTTTCGAGGCGGTTGGGTCAAGGATTGAAGATGGGTTAGGGGTGGTAGCGGACAAGCCCGCTCTTCACTGATGCGCTTTCAGTCATCCATGCCATTGACTGCTCGGGACATTGGTGCTAGTGACTCTCTCGTACCATACCACTCTGATCCTCTCCAGTGGATACCGCGTCACGCAAACTCCTTAGCCAAGAGGAGGGGGGTCACTGGAACCCTCAATCAACGAGCTCTGCTCATTCGAAAGTGACCACAGAACGATCTGTAAGTGGGAAGTCGACAGTGGAACACGAAATGGGACTAACCTCAAGGGCCAAGGCGTGCGGAAGCACCTAAAACGGCAATTTTTAGAAGTCTTAGGCCACACAATGGTCCGCTGTGTCAAAACTGCAGGGAAGCAGTAGAGACGGTCGAGCTAGTGTTATTTGACTGTCTATCCTTGCAAAAGTTTCGAGTGAATGCGAACAAAAAACCGTTAGTTTTTTTCTTTTACATGTTATGTTAGACAAGAAAATCATTTATCAGGCCTAATATGTCTAATGTAACTTTCAAACACATAACCTCGTTGTGTCTTCTAGAGTCTAGAGTCTAGAGTGAGTCGCACACTATATTTGGCCCAATATATGCCCGCTATTCTCCCAATATTTAAATCTTGGCGTAATGTTGGACCGTTGGACCAATTACTGATCCAATATCGCTTTCTGGTTAGGGCATTATGTGCGGTGAAGTCCTATAAGAAAGTGTCTACAGTTTACAGTTTGAGAAACACGACAGCATTTTATTTTCCGAACCTTTGGTTGGAGAGTTTGTATTCTCTCTTTATAGAATCGGGGTCCAAAGTTCAGAGTTCAGACCAGACATGACCTGGTTTTTATCATGAATTTCAAATTTTCGTCACGTACAAAGTTTTAATTTCCCGTATAAAGTTGTTGTTGTTTTTTTTAAACGAGTGATTTAAATTTAATCATCTTTTTTTAAAAAAAATATTAGATTTAGATCGAGTCTTAATTTTTTTTAAATTTTTCTTTCACTTTTTCTGTTTGCCGCGAACATAAAAGCTTTGAACTCTTGCATTCGGAAATCCGATCCCACGCACTGACAGTGCGCCACAGTAGCCTACGCCTGTATACTAATTTACTATTAAAGAAATTCCAAAACTAAAAAAAAAAAAATAGAATATGACTTTGTGCACAAGATATTAAATTACAAAATGTTGGAATCTCAGCACCGGTTTTGACCCTATCACTTTTCCTTATGCTTTCATTTGCAAATCCACGGTCGTTATCATGGGAAGAGGTGCAATCGAGCCTGCATGTGATAAACTGCCAGCACATGATCCGTGACGGTTGCGCAGTCAGAGAAGGATATACCTTCCACATCAACTGTTCAGCACTTGTAAGTATGACATCGCTTACAGATACACATCACACTCAATTAGGCCTACCTGCCTTGTACAGATAAACGCCCGTACTTACATAAATTAGCACACAGATACAGAGACATGCAAGCATACGATATATAATCAAGAATGTCTAGCAACCATTATTATTTCCTCAGCTAATGCTCCAAATCTTCCCAATTATTTCTTTTACCGCCCTATGGTCAAGGTTGGCCTTCTTCTTACCCCTAATTTCCTTTTTTTTTTACTTTTTTCTTACTGCACATTAAAATTGGCTAAACCCGATTTTCCACTTTTCTGCTTCATTTATTATTATGAATATATTTGTTTCCGAAAACAAAAAGGTTTTAAAACGTCCCTACATTTGATATGAATTGACAATACTTTAAACAACTAGCAATGATTTATCATAACTTGAAATCGACAGTTTTCGTACACAACTTCAAATAATTTGTCTCAAAAAAAAAAAAAGCTTCCAAAATGTTTTAAGCGGAATAATGCATGTTAAAGCACTGCTAAGTAGGCCAATAGCGTTCGCGTTGTTTTGGAATTTTTGTTGTTTTAATTTACTGTTTAATGTAGAGGTCTCGAGACTTCACAAACACTTAGAAAAATTCGATGTTAAGTAATTGATACTGCAATACAATGTTATATATTTATAATTAAATTAAACAGCCCTACAAAGAAAGTATTTCCTCTAAATCCTTTATAACCATTTTTCGTGTGCATTATCGTTCTAAAGATTTTGCTATTCATCACTCACTTAAGATGAAACACTCAAAGAAACTAAGTAAATAGGTCTATATTATAGGCCTATGCTTTAAAAATAAGACGAAATCATTTTGCTATAAATATAAAGCTCAGTGAGGGACATACACATGTCTGTCAGTCATCAGCGTTCAAAACAGTTTTTAAAATGTGTTTTATAAGGATTTTGAAATGCGTACCAAAGTATTATTTAAAAAAAAACACACATTAAAAACTGATTTTTGTGTTTTGGGGTGGGATAAAGGCTTAATGTGGCTGAAATTTTGCAAGAATGTGAAGTTATTGTCTTCAAGTCTCTGTGCCAAGTTTCTTATCTTATACATTACAGACGCTCCTTCTATAAAGAAGATTATTGCGTCCTACGCTCATCCGTGGTCCGAGTCTAGTCTTGCATTTCTATTAATGTTTTAAATGATGTTAGGTTATTGGTTTTCCTGGTTTGTTCGGGCAACCCATTCCATGCCCGAATGCCACTCGGGAAGAAAGAGTACTTATATGCATTTGTTCTCGCATAAGGGACAAGGAAGGTGTTTTTGTCTTTGTGTTTATCTGAGCTTTGCAACAGATTGTTATTGGGTTGTATTTCTAAATTAGAGTTTAATGCCTTATGTATTATTACTACTTTACTCTTTGCCCTTCTGTCCTCTAGTGTTTCTAGGTTTAGTGATTTGACTAATGGTGTTACTCTTGTCAATGGGGAATATTCACTAGTTATAAACCTTGCAGCTCTTTTTTGAATTTGTTCTAATTTTTTAATGTTTTCTTTAGTTGATGGGTTCCATACAGATCCTGCATATTCTAGTATAGGCCTAACTAATGTGAGATAGCATTTTAGTTTTATATTCTTATTACATTTGTAAAAGTTCCTTTTTATGAATCCTAATGTTTTGTTTGATTTTTTAATTACTTCATCAATGTGAGGGTTCCAAGATAACTTATCATTTATTATTACTCCTAGATACTTAGCATTGCTAGTTTGAGTTAGTTCTTTACCATGAATGAAGTAGTTTGTTATTATTTGTTTCTTTTTCTTGGATACCCTTATTAGTTGGCATTTTTCTGGGTGAAAAGACATACTCCAGTTTGATTCCCATTTTTGTAGTTCATCTAGGTCTTTTTGTAAAAGTTCACTATCTTTTCCTGTCTTTATTATTCTATAAATTATGCAATCATCGGCAAATAATCTTACTTTTGTGCCTGTGTTGATGCAATTTGGCAGATCATTAATGTAAATTAGAAATAGTAGGGGCCCTAGAACAGTTCCTTGTGGAACTCCTGAGTTTACTGTTATTGGTGATGACTTAGAGCCATTTATTATCACTGTTTGTTCTCTGCCTATAAGAAAGTCCTGAATCCACTGATGTAAGGGACCAGAGATGCCAAAGTATTTAAGTTTTTTAAGAAGACTAGAATGATGAACTTTATCAAATGCTTTTGAAAAATCTAGTAATATAGCATCAATTTGGTTGTTATTATCTAATCCCTTAGACAAGTCATCTATTAAGCCTATCAATTGAGTCTCACATGATCTATTTTCCCTGAAGCCATGTTGGTGTGGGCACAGTGCATTTAGTTTGTCTAGATGATTTACTATACTACTATATTATTATATTTTATGTTCAAGTAATTTACATGTTATGCTTGTTAGAGAAACAGGTCTATAATTTCCGGGGTCAGATTTATCTCCTTTTTTGAAAAGGGGGGTTACATTGGCTAATTTCCAATCTTTGGGCACTTTGCCCTGGTTTAGAGAGGCCTGAAAAAGTATTTTAAAGATTGGAGATATTTCATTAGTTAGTTCTTTAAGCAGTCTTGCTGGTATTTCATCTGGACCAGAAGCTTTGTTTACTTTTAAGTTGGTTAGGAGTTGTTTAATGCCTTTTTCATCTACATTTATATTTCCTATCTCTTCTAGTTTGTTTAAATTTATGAATATTTCTTTGTCACCTGGATTTGAAAAAGATGATGCAAAGTGTGTGTTTAGGATATTAGCTTTAGTTTCATTATCATTATAAGTTTCATTGTTTTGGCCTTTTAGTGGAGCTATGCCTGTAGTGTCCATTTTTCTTGATTTAATGTAGGACCATAAGTTTTTATTATTATCTTTAGAAATTACATTGTTTACATATTCATTCTGCAGCTGTCTGCTTAGTTTCTGAGTTAAATGTTTAATTTTTAGGTATTTTTTATGTAGTCTAATTGAATTAGTTGCCTTAAACTTTTTGAATAGATTTTCTTTTTGTTTACACAGTTTCTTTAGTTTAGTGTTAAACCAACATTTGTTAATTTTATTTGATGTTTGTTTTGTTGGCACAGAGTCAGCCATTATTGCTTTTAAGTTGGTTTTTATAAATTGCCAAATATCTTCAACTGGACTATCTATATTGTATTTAGTAAGAAAATTGGTTTGGAATTTTATTGCTGCTTGATGTAGTTCTGTTGTGTTACAAGTTTCAACTCGATAGCATGGCGAAATCGGGTCAGTTAACCTTCAAAAGATCAAGACTTCAGAAAGTTTTGCGAAGTTAATATAATGGATTTTTTAAAAACATAAAAAATTTAAACAAACCACAAAAATTAATATTGTGCTTTAACTATGTTATGATGACGTCATCGTTATTAAATGTCGTGTTAAAATATGCAGGGGCCCCATGATATTAACATCAAATGGCAATTCAATATAACAGACTACCCTTACCAGACTCGGGAGATCCACAGAAGCGACCAGGTGGGCCCTGGAAACAAATACTGCGTGCAGCACTACCACGAGTCTGTCCTCACTGTATACCTGGCGTCCGTGCAGGAGTCGGTCAGGTACACCTGCCAGCTGTTCGTCAACAACAGACACGACCATGACAAGTGGGTGAAAATAGAGGTGAAACCACGTAAGTCTGGAAATTTCCTGGAGTTTTATCGTCTTGCAGTAACTCGATCTAGGCTTCCACTAGTGGGGTTTGTGGGGTCAATATATTTTTGAGCGCCAAATATATTGTTGTACATGTAAACAAGGAACTTTATAAGCAACATAACACTGTACACATTTCATGTTAGAGCTAAGGAAAGGGCTCTGGACATTTAGACTAAAAAGACTTATAAGATCTATAAGTTTTGAGAATTAGAAAATGACCGAAGATTAATGTCGAGGACAGGGCCCTCGAGAGAAAAAAAAGATGCCGGTACGAGATCTTTTCTGGCCCCCCCCCCCCCACAACTTTTTTTTATTAACATTCTGTTAATCATGATAACATCTGATGGGGTTTCGTTTGTTGTTTTTTTGTTTCTTATATAATTAAAATATACTTAAATTTGTCCATTAGCTCCAACAAACGACCATAACAGTTTAGGGCTTGATGATGATACTTAAATGAGCCTTTTCTGGAACTTTAACTTTAGATTCTAACCGAGTAGACGATTTCTACCAAGGAACAAAATCTGTCTTCATAGGATATATGTATGTATTTATCAGTGGGCGTCAACTAAAAAAGACGAATGGTCTCAAAAACTCTAAATCACTACATTTACCAATGTAAAATTTACTAAGCCCGAGCTGGCGTACCGATGGTTCTGTGTTAGAATCATATAATTATTTTTTCCCTGGGTCTACATAACTTTGATGGATACCTTACATTAATTGAGGTAAAACAAAATTCGTCTGGGCATTGTGCGGGCGACACAATGTTAGTATGCCGTGTCCACTGCTTCAACGACGTTATAAGTTTAGATCAATTTTGTCCGTTGTGATCACAATAAATGTAGACTATATGTTATATAGGCCTACCTATCGATCTTATCTTATATATTACAGACGCACCTTCTGTAAATAAGATTATTGCGCCCTACGCTCATCCGTCGTCTGAGTCTAGCCTTGCATTTTTATTAGTGTTTCAAATAATGTTAGGGTACTGGTTTTCCTGGTTTGTTCAGGTAACCCATTCCATGCCGGATGCCACTCGGGAAGAAAGTGTACTTATATGCATTAGTTCTTCCGTAAGGGATAAGGAAAATGTTTTTGGCAGTATGTTTATCTGAGCATTGCAATAGGTTGTTATTGTTTTGCTTTTCTAAGTTAGAATTTAATGCATTATGTATTATTAGGATACAACTTTACTCTTTGTCCTTCTGTCCTCGAGTGTTTCTATGTTTAGTGATTTAACTACTGGTGTATACTCTTGTCAGTTGTAAATATTCGCCAGTAATGTATGTTGCGTAGTCAAATGTAAGATTAGATCTGCTGTGGCAATACAGTTGACACATACATTTTTGTACAGAATCTTCCCAAAATACATTTTATTAAATGACAAAAAATGTGTTTTAAATTTTCTATATTATGTCTAAAATTATGATACATTCAACCGCCCCTCTTGGCTACCGCACAGGAAATCATTAAAGTGTAAGAGGAAGAGGATCGACTAACTAGCTTTGACTGCCGTACTAGCAGCGACATACTAGACTCTTACTAGAGTACTAGAGCATAGGTTCTCAACGGGGGCGTTATCGCCCCCGGGGGGCGGTGGGAGGCCTTAGGGGGCGCTGACATTCCCGGGGGCGATTGAGGGGCGGTGAAGGGCAAGGGGGCGATACAAACGTAGCCTACCTGATATATTTTGAACATCTCAGCTATTTGAATCGATTAGTTTTTGGATGAAATATGATATAAACGCAAGTGCTGCTAAATATCTGATATCCCCCTACATTCGGCATACACATTATTAAACTAATAAGAAATAGGAATCGCAATGACTTTTCGATGAATTAGGGGTCAGTATTTGGCAAATATGGTATGCGGCCGTTTGGTCCTATTGTAGGTTCACCGGCTTGTCAGCCCTGCTGAGCGATTAGTGTCGCGCTAACGTATGCTAAAATTAAAGATATTTAGATCTCAGTTTTACCAATTTGTCCTTTATTTGCATATGCGGGATGTAGTATACGTTATCGTTAAGCGATATAGATTCGTAGTAATCATACAAACTGGGTAGTTATTGTAATGCTTGAAAATATACATATAAATTCTTTAGTCATATAATATTTATATAATTTTCAAATTAAATACAATTTACAGTTTGATCATTTCATAGTTATAAATGTAAGCCAATAATTTTTTTTATAAAAGAAAAAAATAATACAGAAATATTAGCTCAAATGTAACGGGTTAATTATCTCCCTTTTATTAACAAATGTTTCCACATTTGATTCAAAATTGATGCCCAAAAAGTTATGTTTTGTAATGTAACAAATATTACTTATTATTTTTTTATATTTATATACATTCAACATTATGGTATTCAAAACAAGATTTAATTATTAGAGGATTAAAATAATTTACGTTAAACAGTTGTAAATAAACATTTCCTGCATTAAATGTTTTGTCCATTTAAGGAGTTTATATTTTAAACATTAATAATTACAGAAATGAGGCCTACATGATATAGATCTAGTGTTATTAAATAAGTCTCCTATATTTATAAAATTAATAATACAAATAAATTTGTTTTAGAATTAATTATAGGCCTATTTATGTTTAATTAAAATTAAGTTGCGGTGTGGTGAGCGGAAAAAGATGTAAAAGGGGGCAATGAGCCGAAAAAGGTTGAGAACCTATGTACTAGAGTATGTAGGCCTAGGCTACTTAGCTAACAGGGAGAACTGTAAGCCTGTAATGCTCATAGGTCTATATTAAAATGTGTAAGTGCCTCTGGAGAAAGAATAATAAAAAAATAGATCCTAAATAATTAGGCCCTTTATTACCGGTACAACTAAAGGGTTCATTGCATATTTAACAAAATGTTCAAGTACACATTCAAAGAATACCAAAATTAAGGGCGCCAGCCAGTGCCCTCACATAGGGGAGGGCAGATGGGGGCATATGCCCGGGGGCGGCACTTCCAGGGGGCGGCAAATGTAGTCTAAATATAGCAAATATAGCACCAAACAAGCAGTTTTCAGTAGGCCTATGCAAAGGGGCGGCTTTTGCCCTGGGGCGCTACATTAGCGTGTAAAGGCTCTGGCGCCAGCGCCACGTGAGATTGTAGGAGGTTTTGGACATCTCCTCTTAGCTTAATAGTAAGTTAATAGCAATAATTTAAAGTAATGGCGTAATTGCCAATTTAATTTTAAATTTTAATATTCATGGGCCCCCCTATACTCTTGTGGTCCCCGGTACGGCGTACCGGCTGTACCCCCCTCTCGTGGGGCCTGGTCGAGGATAACATTGTTGTTGCTTTGAAGCCTTGATGATCTTATAAAAAGTTTGCAGCTAAATGGGGTTTCTACAGCAGCTGAATGGGTGTTTAAAGCAGCTCAATGGGGTGTTTACATCAGCTAAATGGGGTGTTTACAGGCTTTTTGCAGGTTTTTTTTCGCGGCAACTAGGGTTTTTCACAGCCGATAATGGGCTTTCACATTAGCTGCAAGGGTTTTACGTCACCTAAATAGGTATTCGCGTCCCTCGCTCTTCGAGCGCCTTTACTTTCCACCTGTGTAAACAAAAATGCACTTGGTTTCTTAGGTCCATGAAAAAACTATATTGTTATTATCAGACTCTTGCAATCCTCGCAGTGTGGTCAAACCCATCTTAAAGAACCTGACCTTTATAAGCATATAGCCTTCATAGTGTATTAAATAGATATATTTAATCGTTTTTTATGTGGCTTTCAACAGAGGAGCGTAGGATCAGGGATAAGACTGAGATTAAAGAGAATGGAACCGTCAACGTTCTGTGTACTGCGGAGATGTTCAATGTTTCCATTAGCGACGTAGATTACCTGCAGATTTCCAAGTCAACGGCGCCTGCGAAGACATTCGTAACCTACAGGCCTGGAGAATACCCGTCAGATAAAGTACACTTGATCTAGATGGATAGGCCTAGACAAATAGACTGATATACAGATAGATAAATCGATGGATATATTTTTATATTTAATAAATTGATAGATAGGCAGATATATAGCTAAATAGGCAGAGAGATAAATAGACAAAAAGACAAACGAACATATATATATAGACAGATAGAAAGACAGACAGATGGATAGAAAAAAAATATCGATAGAAGGATCGATAGAAAAAAATATAAATAGATAGATAGATAGATAGATAGATAGATAGATAGATAGATAGATAGATAGATAGATAGATAGATAGATAGATAGATAGTTCGAAACAATCGTCCCTTGTTTATCGCAGCTTTTTATCAGCTCCAGACTCTACCGCAATAAGTTCATGTCCAGAAAGATTTTTTACATTTCTAAATGACATATTTTCATAGTTAGAACATTAAAAGACTGTTCACTAAATTTAAACCATTCAAAAACAAACTTGCACTTTCTGTATAATCCAAAAAAAAAAAAAAAACTATGCGCAGGGCGCAATCAAAAACTGACATGACTTTTCCCTTCAGGATATCCCGAGAGACCGGCAATGGGAAATCAAGTACCACGCCGGGATACTTGTTCTCGTCATCAACAACGCCCAGTGCTCGGACAACGGCTGGTATCGCTGTGAGGCTAAAAGAAGCCTGGACACGGGCAACACGACAATGGTGATACGATTTGAAATAGTTGTGACGGGATTTCATGGTATATCCTTCCACTTTGGTATAAGCTAATATTAATCAATGTCAGTATTTGTATGGTTTCTACTTATCTGCAATAATTTTATTTTATAACAAAAGATGGCCACCTTCTCCTTCGATTAGTTCAACGGACTATTAACCAACACGTCGCGGGTTCTGTCCCTGTCGCCGACCGGTCCCTGCCGCCCTGCAGGAGTTTTGGGCCTAATAGATGTAATAATCTTATGTAAACGTCTGTAAACTTATAAGAAAGATGAATTAATTAAAACAGTTTATTGATAAAAAAAACAACAACACGGAAAATGTGTTTGTTTAGACTCAAAGAATCAATAAACAAAATACGAACAAACAATTAAAACAAAAAATATCTAAAATGTCTAATGAGTAGGCTTAGGCCGATCACCTCTGTTTGGGATACTTGCTACAACGGGGTTATTAAACGTTCCCAATGACAAACTTGAGTTTGCAGATAAAGCCTTGAAGATATTTGGGATCTTTTGGGGAATAGAAGACGACTTTTTGTACTAACCATCCTAAATGACATGCACTATATTTTAGATAATAGGACCAATGTGATGATTCTTTTGTCGCATCGAATGTAAAACATGGTCAGCTGTAGACTTAAAACCTACTGTCATATAACGGATCAGGGCTAGAATCTATAATAGTGCTTTTTTTTTTACATATATTTCTTGTACAAAATTAACATTTTCGAATTGATATTAGGCCTATATAGTGTAAAGGGAAATTGAATCATTAAGAAAATGAAGATTGTAAAAAAAAGAAAACACCCTAGGCCAGTAGCGAAGCCAGGATTGTTGTTTTTTTATTTGGGAAGTTTTTCATAATAAACATTTACCAACACTTTTCGAGAATATAGAATGCTACAGTATTTGTTGAAAAGAAACTATGATTAGTTTTTTGTGCAACAATAGGCCTAGTGTATTTTCTCCCTCGTATAATGAAAATAATTTCAATGCAAACCCAAGGCCACTGTAGAGATCGGTGCATTCGGTTCATCGCCTGTCCTGTGGACTGCATGGTGCTGGAGCTGGAACACACCTCCACTCAACTGAGAATATTTATGATTATTCATATAACCAATACACGTTTAGTATAAAAATGTTTTGTTCCAGATAGAATCAGAGAAAGGAAGCTGGACATGCCACGCTGTAGAAACTTGAAGTATTGTTTGATTCAAAACCTTCCGGATCATAAGTATAACCTGGGATGTCTGGCAATTGTACGTTTTTTTATGTGTGTTTACTATTTTACTAAATTAGTGTTCTCCACAGGCCATAATAATCAATATGGTGTCTGGAGGGGATACTCTATATCAGGGATAGGCAACCTTTTGATAAAAACGTGCCAAGTGGGATTGCTTAATCATTCAGAGTGCCAACAGTTTAAAAGTCATCCTTTCTTTAGCACTCAATTTCTTGTAGAAGAGACTTGAAAGGCATTTTGGGGGGGGGGGGGGGGGTATTCCGCGTGCCATTGAAAATCGCTGTGCGTGCCAAGTCTGGCACGCGTAGCGTATGTTGCCGACTCCTGCTTTAAATTATTAGGCAAGCGGTAAAACATGTATCTATTACGAAAAGTCTCCAGATTAAGACCTTGCTAAACATCATTATTTTATCCATATCAGTAGGGTGCCCATTCTCAGGAGCAGAAAATTAATTTTGAATGGACATAGTGCTGGACTACCATTATGATGGTATCGAGATGAAATAAAAACAATTTTAGTAAAGAAATCCAGAATGACCAAAGAAAAAATCGAGTTGTATTTCACTTATCATAACGACCAAGATGGTCTCAAACATCTTTTTTCCCCCTAGAAATCGTAGGGTAGCGAATGCAAGTAATGGTGTAACATCTTCCTGAAGCCACATTAGCTGTAATAAGAATATTCATGTCAGTGGCGATTGTGCAAATTATGTAATGCACAAGGGCCAGAGTGTCTCGGGAGAGTCTGGCAGCGAGCGGAATCATTTTTTTTTCCTTTTAAACTTTGAATCGAAGAGGACCACCATCGAATCTCTGTACAAGGGTTCCCAAACACCTTATGACGCCCTCTGATCATGTTATTTGCATAATTAAGGAAATTGTCCTGAAAAACTACACTTGTTATTAGTGATTAGAGGCCGACCGAAACCAAATTTTTGGTTTCGGCCAAAAAGGAAATTAGACCGAAAGTTATAAATTGACTTTCGGTCGAAACCGAAGCCTAAATCAAACGTTTCAGTACACCTTCGGCCTAAACCGAAACCGAAAGATAAACCGAAATCGCTAAACAAAAGATTTAAAAAGATTGCATATTTTTTGTGTAATATTAATTAGTTTATTATTAACTTCAATTTTCTACTTCACACGATTAATTCGCAACCGTTTAACTAAATTAAATTATCTATAATCAGAGTAATAAATGCAGACTAGCGTTGCAGCATGAATTTCGAAAGTTAAAAAGATATTCGGCTGATGACCGAAAGTCAATATCAGTTCCAAAAAGTTAGGTTTCGGTTTGCTTTTGGTTTCGGCCGAAACAGAAACTACGGGTATAGAGACAATTTGCCTACTTTCGGCGCCGAAACCGAAACCAAAATCAAATTTCGGTCACCTTCTATTAGTGATATCTAGAACGCCATAGATCGTACCACCTAAAAGAAAACCACAATAGTGTTCCATTTCTAGGGTCCGAGGAATCTGCATGTACAATTGAGCATTCATGGATCGTTTCTCAACTTGAGAGACAGACGCAAGCCGCTTGTCCAAAACCAATACTGTCCGTTGTTCTATCACCAAATACACACCCAGGTGGAGCCACTGAAGCTCAACGTGTACAGGTGTGAGTTCACCCTGAACGCCGACGCACCCAATGAGCACGAGGAACTAACGATCGAGCAGGACACCAGAAGTGAGCAGTTAACGTCATGTTCTGGTAATGGGTTGGGCTAGAAGACAACAACTCACGATCCCCCACGCCCTAATTATTTTCTAATGACCTTCCTTATCTTCACTGCAAGAACAGGTCCTGGTGTAGGTCCTATTCAATTTTGTTTTCACTCAAATATAGTATAAATGATAAAGACCTATAACGCTACATTTTTTTATTAAAGTAGGCATGAACAAAAAAAAATTGTGTTGTTTTCAATGAAATAAGAAGATAAATAGAAAATAAATGTCTGAGACCAGTGACGTAACCAGGAAGAATGGCGCATGGGGTGGGGTTCGAAATTGGCACCAATCTAGAATGTTAATAGTTTGTGTTTATTATTTTTGCTTTTATTAAATTATAAGTTTAGTTGGCCATAACTAATTCTCTTATTTGCGTTCTAACTAATTTTGTCTTTTTTTTTATGTTTTTGTAATTGGGAAAATGTTATTTTGCTGTCCGTCAAAATTTTGGCGCCTATAGTTACGTTATTGGATGAGATTTAGATTTTAAAACATAACAACAAACACTTAAAACCAGATAATATAATCATTACTGTGATTGTGTTTTCCATTTACTTACTTATTTCCGTGGACCCCAAATATATGATAGTAATTGAGCCTCTGTAGAGATTATAGCTTATATCCTTTTTGGGTCTTATCTACGGTTAAATATATAATATCCCTCCATATACATGTCTAACTCCACCAATTTTAATCTTTTTTTGTCTTTTAAAACCTAAACAGCTGTGGAATCTCGAGGCGAGTCAACGCCATATATGAACGACGACTTTAGCGTCGTGTGTTCTAGGACTAACACACAGTCGGAGAAAGGGGAGCTGAAATTTTTAGAGATATTCAAGTCACCGAAGCTGGCAACTTTACTACCCGAAGAGAAAATTCTGTCTTACCAGATTGGTCAGAATAAACCAGACTATATAGTGAGATATCTTAGCTATAGGCCTATGTACATATTTGTGGTAGAATGTGACTTTGTTATAGTACAGACCTAGTGCAGTGGTTCCCAGATGGGGGTGCTGTGGGACATGCGCTCTGACAGTAGATATTAATTGTACAATAGTCCAATTTTGTTGTTTTTTACTTTTATTCATAAATAAGAGTTTGTGTGTCGTGTTTAAACCACGATTAAACTTTTTTTTCTGTAAAAATCATTGCCATGTCTGTCACTAAAAGTGTTAAGAAAAAAATAATAACCCTTTAATATGACCCATAGTTATGCATTTTTGTTATTTATGTAAACATGAGTAGCAGATTACTGGAGAAAGGTTGTTTTTAACGCATAACATACCATGGTCATATAAAAGTTTATAAAGTTGACTACACTACACTTGTCTTCAATAACCGTATTTGTATCGGAAACATAACTTTGTGCAATAAATACAAAAAACATGTAGTGTTTGTAACTAAAACATAACATTGTGCAATACATTTAAAAAACCTGTTTGTATCTAAAACATAACATTGTGCAATAAATTAAATAACCCCGTTTTCTTTTTTTTTAAATCTTCACGCTCTGTCCTCCGAACGTGCAGGCCAAACCCGGAGGCAGGTTGTCGTCTGCCGAGATCAGAAAAGAAGGCCGCGTGTCAATCAACTTTACCCTAGCGGATGCCATGTGTACCGACTCTGGGTATTATTTCTGCAGCGCCAGAACCGATAATCTGGAGAACCGGTATCACCTAGTGACTGATATTTTATACGTTAATGTAACAGGTAAACATTTCGGGTATCATTGTAACAGGTAAACATTTCGGGTATCCTTGTAACAGGTTTACATTTCGGGTATCATTGTAACAAATAAACATTTCGGGCATCATTGCAACAGGTAAACATTTCGGGTAGGCCTATCATTACAATGATTTGTTTCCTTCTGGTCGGTATTGGTCTACCTTTATAATTATATGCTGTTGATTTTTGCGTTCGTCGTTGTTGTTTTGAGCGTTCCCGGTATGTCGACGAGAAACAATTTTGCTTGTAAATTATGATGACTTGAATGAAAGGGGCGGCGGGGAGAGGGGGTCCTCAGAACTTACTTAGTGAGAGAAGTCCGATTGCTGCAAAGAAATGAAGGGGGTGGTTACAAATGCCGGTTTGTAGCCTATTCAAGTAAAATGAGTAGCAAAAGGAGCTCATTCAAGCAAAAAAAAAATATATATATATTTTCGAAAATTGGCTTTTATCTCGCAAAATAAAACCTTATATGGCACTGAGGTTTATATACAAGGCATTAGAAAGCATATATGATTCAAATGTTAGCAGTAAAAAAAAAAAGCCAAGTTGTTTTCTCCGACTTATAAAAGCGCAATTGAATCCGCCCTGCTGTAATACTAGCTCTATCAGCCCCGTGTCTAACGCTTGAGGGGGGGGGCACCTCCATAGGAGATTCCTTTTTCACCGTCAGCACATCATACCAGTGTGTGGAGCACATGTAGTTTAGAGTTCAGTACAGCGTAATATGTTTCGTAACAATAAAGTGTAAAGCACTATAAGCTTTAGTCACTATAGGCTGCCTATTAGCCCATGAGCGTTGCGGTACAGTTAGGCATGAGGTTGCCATCCGTCCCGATAGATCGGGACCGTCACCTTCCATGTAATTGTGTTCGAAATAAAAAGTAATTATATTAAATACATTTTTGCTTCATTTCTACACCCCCATCTCAGAGTGTTTCGATGAGGTCCCAGCTAGATATGGCTACCCTAGGACCTGGGTACAGTATAGGCCAATAGAGTCTAGTATATTTTCTGTCCCACATAAGACATCAGTCACTAGCCCAATCCCCCGCGTACAGCTAAGGCCGCCTAATTTGGATGAACCCACTTAACTGGATCATATTTTGCTTAGCGCTGACGAAACATACTAAAATGTAATGGATTTCTTCACATACACAGAAATTGGCAAACCTCACGTGCGTGTGACTGGCTGTCACAGGGGCAGCTACTGTGAGATCGAGGAGGGACAACGGTTCGAGATAGTCTGCTCTCTCACATATGTGAGTAACACGATTAGTCAAATCACTAAACCTAGCAACACTAGAGGCATCGTGCTTGTCATGGGATCAAGTTATGAATATAGCTTTACTCTATTTTTTTTGTTTCCCGCAGGGAAGTTGCAGGATTCCAAATTTTGCAGTGATTCTTCCACTGGCGGGAGAAGCGGGAGATGGGGAGGAGGAAGGGGCAGAGGTGGGGAGAAGCGGGGCTTGGGGGTGTTTACGTGAACAATTGTTTTCATTTCATCCAAAAGGGGAACATTTACGAGAAAGCAGTGGATATTCAGTGGTTTCACCAGGAAGACGAAGACACGAACAACATTTCAGTGAACTCTGAGTACAAAATCACCAAAGCTGTGACCGTTGCCCTGGAGCGCAACCAGACCCTCTACTGCCAGAGCGAGAAAGTGCTGAAAATCGAGTCGGTCCTGTTGGTCCCGTTCTCATCAGCCGCAGTTCCTAACGTGTACGTCTGCGAGAGCACTTTCAACTCCAAGAGTCTGAAGCGTGAAAAGTTCAAGGTGTATGTTAAAGAGAGTAGGTTTCTCACGCTCTGTTGTTATATAGTTAGTTGTTAATTTTGTTTGGTAACAATCTCAATTGTGGTGGATGCGATAGTAACGGCAAGTAGAATGCTCGTTATATTTTTTGACCAGTTGAATGTTCAAGTAGAATAGACTATATTTTGTTGACAAGCTGAATGTTCTACTAGACTTTATATAACCTGACGTTTAATAGCCTGAATGTTCGTGTGTAATATATATATATATATATATATATATATATTATGTTTATTATAAAGTAAAGTACCCGTCGGAACGAATTGATCCATAGGTCCGGTGAAGCAGTGTTCACCAGTTTCTGTGGCCACGGCACAGCCGCCTTTACTTTACCCCAACTAAGGTCAGGTACTCATCAGAGCTGTGTAGACTCAGGGTCACCCTCCAGACCCGGGAAAAAATCCTAGCCTGCACCAGGATATGAACCCGGGACCTTCGGTAAGCCAGCTGAAAGCGCTGCCGTTCGGCCACCGTTGAATATATTATTACTTAAATCACCCGTTTTTTTCTCTCTCACAGTTCCATTAATTATGGACGTCCCATACAACACGAACAACCCACACGACAACAAAAATCTACAACGACATAGTCAAACTATAACAAAAAAAAAAAGACATTGCCATTCCAGAAGTCACGGGTTAGTAGGCCTAGTATTCCGGTTCAGCCCTCAAGGTTTTCAGCACGGTTCATCAGTGCGCCCTTGAGTCCACCCAGCTTTGAAGGTATCCCTGACAAATTAAATGCGTCTGATCATTGTGCCGGCCACACACCCACACAAATTCACTTATATAAAGCTATCACAGAAATTGGGGAACGCTGCTTTGCTATCTCTGTAGACCAACATAATGAGAAAGGGATACGTCGGGGTGCATTACTTTTTGTTAAGCGCGTTCGACTGGCGATCCTAACTTTCTGGGTTCGAATCCTGGTGCAGGCTAGGATTTTTTTCCCCGGGACTTGTAGGTGCCCTTGCCCTGAGTCTAACCAGCTCTGATGGGTACCTGACACTAGTTGGGGATAAAGCAGTGTCGTTGCAAGGGATTAATGGGCTTGGCCTCTTTAGGGGCCCCTGCATTTTGATATTCGACATTATGACATGAGAAAAAACAATTCGGACACTCCTTTGGTGCCCCCCCCCTCAAGTAGGGGCCCGGGGGGATTTTCGAATTTGGACCCCCTCCCCCTCCCTTAGCCACGCCACTGTGGTAAAGTAGAGGCAGTTGGGCGTTGTGCTGGCCACACATCCCCTCGTATGCCGTGGCCACAGAAACTGGTGAACGCTGCTTCACCAGCCCTGTGGATCAGTTTGGTCCGAAGGGTACTTACTTTACAAAATAATTCAACGCTGTCTGTGCGTGTTTCGAGTTTTATTTTCTTATTATTAATATATTTTTTTTACAACAGCCATAACTCTTGTCCCACCGGCCATCTTTCTCTCCTTGTCACTGGTCGTACTTCTTGCTGTGGTGTCCACCGTCTTCTTTGCACTGAGAACCATTTACGCCTGTTCAGTCCACCAGCGCCGGAAAGGTATGCTTCAATCGAGTTACAGTTGTGAAGAAATAATAATTAAAAAAAAGATCAACATTTTGTTAACCTTGAAGTAAGCTATCTCTTCCAATAATTCAATCGACTCACTAGCATGATCTCTATCTCTATTATACGTCTTGCATAATAGGTTGAAATTAAGGGGTGTAATAGATTGGCTAGTGAATGACATCGGTTATCGTGATATAATGATGCCTCCTCACTCCCAATCAGGACTTCCCACTTATCCCTCTCTTTTTCTCACTTTCTCTCTCACTTTCTCTCTCCCTCGCTCTTTCTCCCTCTCTCTAAATTTCTTTCTTTCTCTCTCATACACTGCAGCGTTTGGGCAATATGTTCTAAATCATTAGACATTACAACGACTGCCTATCTATCTATCTAACTATCTATCTATAAAGCTTTCCTCTGTTGTCTTTCTTCTTATTTTTCTGCTTTTTAAAACGATTTCCATTAATATTACTTTTAAAAAAAAAAAGATTGTACAGAATTTTAGGATTTAAAAGCTTTCCTAAAGTGTTTTCAGTTAGTAAAATCTAATAATTATATTTTAGACACATTCGGGAGACGGGCGTTCGATTCTCATCAACCATTTCGTCACAAAAATAAAAACCCGATTACAATATTTATTTTAAATCACTTTCTTTTTCAGTAAATAAATAATAATTATATTTTTAAAAATTATCATAGCTTTCTGTTCATTGTAGTTTTAAAATGTATATCTGTGGCTATATAGGCCTTTGCATTTTTTTTCACGGGCAATTTAACTTGTAGTTTATAAATTATAAAGACAATAATGATTTGGTAATCAAAAAATACATAATGTATTTGAAAGAGATTATTGCATGTAAGCTTATTCTTTTTATCATTTATATTGACAACAAATATTATTGCTTATATTATGCATTAAATTAAGTCATTTACATCAGGAGCCGGTAAACTACGGCACGCAGAGCGATTTTCAGTGGAACACTGACAAAAAGGAAATTCCAGTCTATTCTACAGGACATTGATTGCTAGAGCAGGATAGCTTTAACGCTGTTGGCACACTGAATGAATTAGAAATCCCACTTTGGGACACGCTATTATCAAAAGGTTGCCGACTCCTGCTTTATATTATTTTAAAGAGATTTTTTTAAAATTCATAAATACAAATGGCTGCCGTTGAAGTGGCATATTGTCTTAGGCCTAGTCTACATATTAGCTTACTAATTATTTCTTAAGAATATTTACATGTGAAACTGCATCACATAATAATAATTATACAGATTTCTCGGACGGAACATCGGCCTCAGATTCGGTGTCCAGTGGTACATTAAGTGGCGCTTCATCCTCAACATCGGACGTGTCAAACCTTACAGACGTTGGCGCCCCATCCATGAACCTACAGCGCACTTCGTTAGCTCGATCCTCCGTGAGCGCCCCGGAGACTTCGAACCTCCAAGCATCCATGACCGGCCCAGATCCTTCTGAGGTTCAAAAATCTGGAGTAAACATTCCCGACACCGCAGCTAAACCTCGCGTGTCCATCAGCGCCCACAAACCTGGCAACTTGGATAACTTCGGATTTATGTAGGGGCAATCTCCGGAATTGAAGGTTCCACTGGCGATCAAACTCTACTCTGTGAACTGCATTATACATATAGATCTAGACCCCTAATTACTTTTAACAAACAGCCTTTAGTTATTGTAACGTTTTGTTTTATTCACTTACATTTGCTGTAGTTTTATTAAACATTTAATAGATATGCTTTTTTTTTCTTATTCTATTTAAATTACAAATAGATCAATGGAAAAATTAATTTACAAAATTTGAACACACAAAAAAAAAAGAATGATGATTTGTAAACTTATTTATGTGCAATAATAAAAATATATATTTAGAGCGAACTAGAAATTTAACTCGTTTTTTGTTTGGCCATTAGTTTAGACTTTTAAGTCATATAAAAATATGCCATAAAAAAAATTATCTTTTACAAAACAGTAGACCTACACTTGCTGACATAATTTATTGAAGTTTTCACTTTTGTTGTCTACTTAACCCTAAAACAATTTTCTTTTCGTCAGAGTTCCAACAATTATAAGTTTAGTGGGCCTATGCCTGCTCTTTCTTCCAGAGTGGCATTCGGACATGGAATGGGTTGCCTGAACAAACCAGGAAAACCTAGTAGCTTAAGATCATTTAAAACATTAATAAAAATGCAAAACTAGACTCAGACCATTGATGAGTGTAGGACGCAAAATCTTCTTTATAGAAGGAGCATCTATAATATTATAAGGTAATAAAAAATTAATTTCAAATACTTTTAACAGGAGACTGAACATGCTATATTTTAATAGCATAGATACAAGCGCTATATAAATAACTATTATTATTATTATAATTATAAGTACATACATTCTTACATAACACTTAAACAAGGAACATAATACAAACTTTAGACAAATCCTTGCTAAAAAAAATTAGTTTTCATTTCAACATGTTTATTTGATTATAGTAATAGTAATGTCTGTAACAGACCTTGACATATTCAATGGGCTTAAAATGATACATGAAATGATGTACATAACGCATTCGAACTAATTAATACATTTATAATATGTTTTCAAATTTATTTCAATTTGTCTGTTGTTGTTTTTTCTTTACAAACATGACCACGAAAAAAAATAAAAATTTTTAAATATGATTGTAATTGTAATAAAGACATTGATGGCTATTGCAACAACAAAAATTTTTTTTTGTAAACCTTAACAAAACAAACGATGAAATAAATCAAAATTACTTGCAGCAGAGTCTGCTAACATTTAAAAAGACAAAAAAATATGACAAAATAAAAAGCATTGGATCGTTTATTCCTGTCTCTATTTTTCTATGGGGTGAATTATGAAATGCCTCAGAGAGAGACTTCACTGTATGGAGCAAAGAAAGGCAAACAAACAATTCAATGAGCTATCACAGCCAAGGAGATCTAGCAAATCAAAACTTCTTCCTGAACATTTGCGGCTCCTTTCACTTCTTTCCACTTCACACTTTTAACACACAAGATACAAGATAATACACAAGAAATAAAGAAACATTATCTCTACTTGAACCCTTTAATGCAAGAAAACCTGTTTTTTTTCTACACTTAAGTTTTATTTACTGTTTGTTTACAGAGATTTTTTTTTACTTTTGCCCATATATTATGTTTTTTGAAACTTTTTTATAATTGATTTGAACATAATGCATGGGCTTAGCTAGGCTTACATAAAAAAGTTTATAATTTCCCTTAAAAAAAAATGTTAATCAAAATACTCATACTTTTTTTTTACTCCCAGACATTAAATAGCCTTATCTTAAAATTCATGATTTCAATACACTCTAATTTGTCAAAAAAATATGTAGAAAACTAATATCTTTTACATTGCAGTCTGATATCAAGTATAGATCAGCGATGATACACTGTTACTTTACTAATTAATAGTTCTTTTTAGGAGTATACAAATGGAGGATCTATTGTCTGTGTGCTGGAAAATCTATTTGTCAGCCAATCTGTCTATAAATAGATTAATCAATCAATTCTATGGGCAGTATGTTGTGTAATCAATCAATAATAATCTTTAAGATCCATTCTAAGTTTTTTTTTACGTATGACTTAAGATGAACAATGGATTCAAATATGTGAAACTCTGATAATAATTTTTAAAAAAATTCAATAAATAAACAAACAAAATCAATATGTAAATAAAATATTCATAAAATGTAATCAATCATCCATTAATTCATTATGCCCCTGAAGTCTCATAAATAAACAAACTTAAGGCATTCAGCAATTTTTTTTGTCAATTCAGGATTGCCCATAATGTATTTCTTCACAAACAGATAAACAGATATAAGCCATAGGTTGGCAATCAGACACAAGCCATAGGTTGGCAATATCTATCTTCAATATTTTCAAATGTATTACCATATGCACAATTCCACTAAGAGAAAAGGTAACACCTATCTATGTACAACAACCACAGTTAATGTGAAGAAAAAAAAAACATGATGATATGAAAGAATATTCTAATGAATGTGTGTATTTATTTCTTCACTATCAACGCACAAGAGATGTCAAAGTGACACATATTATTTCATCACTCCCACACATACACAGTTCATGTAGATTTACCAAAGGGTAAATAAAACTCAATGCAAACAACACAGCTTGCTTAGAGCAAATAAAATGTTAAAGGGGAGAAGGGTGGGGAGATGGGTGTGTTTGAAATCTCCTGTGACATCAGCCTTCCATGCCAAAGTCATCTGTGAATTTCTGCAGCTTCTTCAAGTCTTCAGCATTGACGGTGGGCTTGGAATTGGTGATGGCCATTAGCATGTCATTCTTTATATGTGAAGAGAATACAAAACAAAAACACAATAACAATGTGTGTATTACAAGACTAAAATTTAAAATTGGATGGACCTATATGTGTGGTTGGTAAATTACAATCACTGAGAGAGTATACTTAAATATTGCAATATTACAATCACTGAGAGTGTAAGACTTAAATATTGCAATGTTACAATCACTGAGAGTTTAAGACTTAAATATTGCAATGTTACAATCACTGAGAGTGTAAGACTTAAATATTGCAATGTTACAATCACTGAGAGTGTAAGACTTAAATATTGCAATGTTACAATCACTGAGAGTGTAAGACTTAAATATTGCAATGTTACAATCACTGAGAGTGTAAGACTTAAATATTGCAATGTTACAATCACTGAGAGTGTAAGACTTAAATATTGCAATGTTACAATCACTTAGAGTGTAAGACTTAAATATTGCAATGTTACAATCACTGAGAGTGTAAGACTTAAATATTGCAATGTTACAATCACTGAGAGTGTAAGACTTAAATATTGCAATGTTACAATCACTGAGAGTGTAAGACTTAAATATTGCAATGTTACAATCACTGAGAGTGTAAGACTTAAATATTGCAATGTTACAATCACTGAGAGTGTAAGACTTAAATATTGCAATGTTACAATCACTGAGAGAGTATACTTAAATATTGCAATGTTACAATCACTGAGAGAGTATACTTAAATATTGCAATATTACAATCACTGAGAGAGTATACTTAAATATTGCAATATTACAATCACTGAGAGAGTATACTTAAATATTGCAATGTTACAATCACTGAGAGAGTATACTTAAATATTGCAATATTACAATCACTGAGAGAATATACTTAAATATTGCAATATTACAATCACTGAGAGAGTATACTTAAATATTGCAATATTACAATCACTGAGAGAGTATACTTAAATATTGCAATGTTACAATCACTGAGAGTGTAAGACTTAAATATTGCAATGTTACAATCACTGAGAGTGTAAGACTTAAATATTGCAATGTTACAATCACTGAGAGTGTAAGACTTAAATATTGCAATGTTACAATCACTGAGAGTGTAAGACTTAAACATTGCAATGTTACAATCACTGAGAGAGTATACTTAAATATTGCAATGTTACAATCACTGAGAGAGTATACTTAAATATTGCAATATTACAATCACTGAGAGAGTATACTTAAATATTGCAATATTACAATCACTGAGAGAGTATACTTAAATATTGCAATGTTACAATCACTGAGAGAGTATACTTAAATATTGCAATATTACAATCACTGAGAGAATATACTTAAATATTGCAATATTACAATCACTGAGAGAGTATACTTAAATATTGCAATATTACAATCACTGAGAGAGTATACTTAAATATTGCAATATTACAATCACTGAGAGAGTATACTTAAATATTGCAATATTACAATCACTGAGAGAGTATACTTAAATATTGCAATATTACAATCACTGAGAGAGTATACTTAAATATTGCAATATTACAATCACTGAGAGAGTATACTTAAATATTGCAATGTTACAATCACTGAGAGAGTATACTTAAATATTGCAATATTACAATCACTGAGAGAGTATACTTAAATATTGCAATGTTACAATCACTGAGAGAGTATACTTAAATATTGCAATATTACAATCACTGAGAGAGTATACTTAAATATTGCAATATTACAATCACTGAGAGAGTATACTTAAATATTGCAATATTACAATCACTGAGAGAGTATACTTAAATATTGCAATATTACAATCCCTGAGAGTGTATACTTAAATATTGCAATATTACAATCACTGAGAGAGTATACTTAAATATTGCAATGTTACAATCACTGAGAGTGTATACTTAAATATTGAAATGTTACCATCACTGAGAGAGTATACTTAAATAGTGCAATATTACAATGAATAATATCCATCTAGGTTTTTTTAACAGAAGATTTTCAAAACATAGTATAAATTGTCAGATTTCTTACTCTAAAATTATTTCAAAATTCCCTAACTTTTTTCCCAAACATTAAGCAAATTAACTAGGCAAATTTCACACTTTTTACCAGTATGTGTTAAATATCCTAATGTCTAGTTGTCTATATTGGTAGTCCAAATATTTTTGTGACAATTTTTAAGTATCCACCAAATAATTTAACAACTAAAGAATAAGATGTGACTTAGGAGACTCCATAGTTATTTACTTTAAAAAATTGTATGACAAATATTTATCATGATACTTGGTTTATATTTTTGCAAAATTCACAAACCTTCCAAAACCCTGGTCAGTTTTCACAACTTTCCCAGCCCGTATGAACTGTTATATATTATACCCATATTATAATAATTATATTAATAGATAATAATAATAATAATAATAATACAGGCCTTTTCAAAATATATAAAATAAAAGTATCCCCACTAATTCTATAACATCAATACATTTTCAAAATATGCTAAACTAGTATCAAAAACTAATTCTAAACAACTGTACAGATACACATAAAATTGGATAGGAAAAGAAGGACCTCAATATTTATATTTTACTAAGACAATGAGAAGAAACTGTTAATTGTCTTCATTTTTTTAGGCTGGCCTAAAATAATACAACTATACTTGCTGTCAACACTGACAATATTCTTTAGCCTAGATCTTGTAACTAAAATAGGAATATAATGGTGAGGCTCTGTTTTTTTCTAAACAGTGAACAGCCGAGCTAATGTAAAAGGTATTCACTTTACAGCACAAAATCACTTTAAATCACAACTTAAATTTCAATCCGTTACACTGCGCTATGCATTCTAAATATTAATCAATCAATAACATTTTTTCCAGAGAGCTTATTAATCATTTACACTAAGGGGAGTCACTTAAATATAAATCAGACACACTATAACCACCTAAGGAAATTTAATCCAATGTTATGAGACCTTGTATTAGAGTCCCAAGCTAATAATCGGTAATACATATTTGTTGTCCCATATAATATATTTAACTATGATGGTTATAATCAGATTATAATATTATATAGAGCTAAAGATGAGGAGTCAGATGAACGATTGAATAGATCAGGGGAAATGAATAGGCCAGTACCAAAGAAAGCTAAAATTTAAAAAGAAAGGGATTAGCATATTGTTACGTCCACAATCCCCTTGTGGCCAGAGCTGTGTAGATCTTGCTGATAATTCTCGTTAGTCCTAGGGGAGACTTTAATTATTAGTATTTATGTTTCAGTATTACACGAACTCTTCTTATAGTCCTGGGCACAATTCAGTATTTGTATTCCAACATTTCCTTTCTTGTAAATTATGGTAGTAGATAAATCTTATAGTAATGTATACAACACAATAGGATAGTAACTTGACAAAGAAGCTTCAGTGTAACTGTTGTTGATAGTTTATTTCAGGTGGTATGTTCAATATATACAATATATCTATTATGTACAGTTAGAATAAAATAGTGCAAACACAAACGTTCAAAGGAACATATTTTGAAACTCTCTGTCTTTCAGACAAAACAAATAATTAAATACTATCCGAGTGGTGCAAGGGATAGACCCATTACCAGTAGGGGTGAAAATCATGGTATCATTACAAAACTCATAACAAAAACGATAGGAACTTCCCCTATTAAATAATGAGTCGTTCCCAGACTCTGAGAATTTGAGATCAACACAGAATCCCAGCATTACCTAGAACCTTTCGTTTTCCTACTAAACGTCCTAATATTGTGTGTAGTAAGAAAAGAGAGAGAGAGGAGAATAAACATTGCGTGTTCCAATTCTTGGAAAAACAATATACATGACACGCCCCCACCCAATGAAAGAAATAATGTACCATAATTACCCAAGTAATACTCAACATGGTACATTTTTCGTACTTAACACTATCGTTTTAACAACCAACAATCAATGGAAGATTATAAGACAATTTAAGCAAACATGGCTCACTGGCACAACTAAATTATAAAAAGTGTCACTACCCAATGGTAATTGTGATTATAACGTGATGGACAAATATTTCCCCGTTAGTATTAATATTAACTAATGTCTCAACAAGTACAAATAATTCAAAAATATTCTAGTCATTCTTATTTTAACTATGTACAGTTGTGTGGATTTCCACCAAAATTTGCAAAAAGTCTTAATCTATTTAAACAAATATAACATTGCTCAAACTCTGTCAATTTTCAACAGTTTACTTCTAATATACAAACCAAAAGATAAGTAATACATAACTCGAATCAAACTATAGGTTACTTCCCCTTTAAATTACAGTGTCAACTTGACATTAACATGGTTCATACCTAAGATGATGATACTTCCCCTTTTCTCAAATATGAGGAGAAAATACGCTCTAGTTACGATTACTACAGTAATCTCAATATTAAAATGTAATCCACTATTATGCGTTCTTGGCAAATTTGAAAGTTTAATATAAAAGATTGTTCAGGGTTGAATGAGTGCTCACCTTTAGGTACCTTTGTTTCCCTCCATTCCCGGATATATGGAATATATAACAACCTATATACAACATAGTGAATATCCACTAGTTTTTCCCATTCTATTACCATGATATAACAATTTAGCAATAGTTTTCCAATATTATCTATTAATTTATACCAATTAAGATTACATCTCTTTCTAAGATAAAAATTGTACATATTATTATTTAGTTCCATTCATTAACTAAAATAAAACAAGATAATAAATCAACTAGCTCAAAGTTTTCCCACTTAATTGCATGTGACGACAATTACTTTTATCCATCCATATCAAGTAAATATGTGCATATTATATATTTATTGCATCATGCATCAACATTTAAATGGAATTTCTTTTCCATAATCAAATGAATTTAAAATATATCAGAACATCAATATTATACATGATTATAAAAATTATTAATACTTTCAAAAGACTTGACTTCTGTATGATACAAGTATTCTATAGGTATTCCATAATCAAAATTCAAACGAATGATAGGTTATCATGAAACATTCTTAATGAATAAGTGAGATGATCTGAAAAAAGAAGTATGGGTTATTCAGTCAATCATGTAGCACCCGAGATAGAGTATCAGCTATGACCTTGTCTCTATCTTGTCGATAATACGGGGAATGGGATACCAGTCGGTCTTTGTCAAATTACTTAATTTCCCAAAATCTCTATAAAACTGCAGTGTGTAGTCGGCTTTTGGTACCATCACACAGGGTGTAGACCATTTGCTATCACATTTTTCTCCTATGTCATCTTTTAACATATACTTTACATCTAATTTAATATGCTCAGGTCTGATGGGGTCAAATGGATGCTGTTTAATAGACCTGGCACTATTGGTTAACACTACATCGTGCTCTATGACATGTGTCCTACTGGGAACATTTGTAAACATTGACTTATTTTCATGTACCAGCTCAATAATCTTCTCCTTATCTTCTACCGGAGGATGTTCTAGCCTTGTATCTAAACTCTTAAGGGCATCTGTATTATTAAGTTTACTTTCTGCAAACTTATATTCTATCCTAGATAAATCCGTCGGGACTCTAGCTAATGAAATCATGGGGACCTCCCGTGGTTTACTCTTTTCCCTGGAAACATAGGGCTTAAGTAAATTAATATGGCATACCCTCTGTTTTTGTCTCCGGTCAGGAGTCTTTATCAAATAATTGACCTCGCCAAGCTTTGACTCTATCTCATAGGGTCCACTAAACTTTGCACTTAAAGGCTGATTTTGCAAAGGTAGAAACACAAGAACTTTGTCACCTGGTGCAAAAGTTCTAGCTGTAGCTTTACGGTCATAGTTCTGTCTCATACGCTCCTGCATCTGTGGAAAATGAATCTTCACATGGTTAAAAGCATGATAAAGCCTATTTTTAAATTTATCTACATATGACAAAAGTCCAATCGGTTCACTGTCCGTTAGCCAAGTTTCATGTAGAAGTTTCAACGGACCTCTGACTGAGTGTCCATACACAAGTTCGAATGGGCTAAACCCCAGGGATTCCTGAGTGGCCTCCCTTGCAGCGAACAGTACATAAGGCACACCCTTATCCCAGTCTTTCTCGTTTTCATAACAGTACTTTTTAAGCATCGATTTTAATGTCTGATGAAACCTTTCCAGAGCTCCCTGGCTCTCAGGATGATAGGCACTTGATAGCCTATGGCTTATCCCTAATTGTTCCATGACTTGTTTGAAAATGTTCGAAGTAAAGTTAGTCCCCTGGTCGGACTGTACTGTCTTCGGTAGGCCATAACGTGTGAAGAAATTTGTCAGGGCGTCTACCACCTTCACTGTTGTTATGTTCCGCAACGGAATGGCTTCCGGGAAGCGAGTGGATGAACACATGACTGTGAGCAGGTATTGAAAACCGGCTTTTGTTTTCGGCAACGGGCCCACGCAATCAATGAGTATATGACTGAATGGTTCGTCGAACGCTGGTATCGGCTGGAGTGGAGCGACAGGAATTCGTTGGTTAGGACGTCCTACCATTTGGCATACGTGGCAAGTCTTGCAGTATTGTTCGACATCTCTTCTCAGTCCTGGCCAGTAGAAGTAAGGGAGGATACGGTGGTGCGTTTTCCGGACTCCCATGTGACCAGCGAAAGGAAGATCATGCGCCATACGCAGTATATCTTGACGATAGCACTTAGGTATTACAATCTGGTGAATACTGTCCCACTCGTTTGTACCTGAGTTGAGCGGTTTCGACTTTCTCATCAACACTTCATCTTTCATGTAGAAACATTCCGCCATTGCATCTGCAGTCTTTTCATCAACAGCTTTCATTCTGAGTTGCATTATTACTTCGTCATTCAATTGTTCTTTCACCAATTTCTGCTTTGGTGACAAAATGTTATCGTTCTCGGTTGCATCACCAGTTGTTAGTTCAGCAAAGAACGTAGCACTTAAATCGATGTCAGGTGTTTCTGTTATCACTGTTTCATTCGCATGTGTGTCTTCAGAACAGACAAACACATCTTTCGTTGCACTACACGGCGTAGCAGGAGTCTTTACCGACTTCTTTTTATGCATTGCTCTTGTCAGTGCACATGTTGGGCGTTCATTGGCAGGACGTAGGTTTTTGTCCTCCGCCATCTTTGTCTCCAACACTTTAACCATGGGCTCGACAGTGACTCTGCCGCCCATAATGTCATTTCCTAATATCATGGAAACGCCTTTGACGGGTAGTGCGCGCCACACTCCCACTACGATGTTACCTGTAAAAATATCCGACTCGAGTTTTATTCTGTGCAGTGGAGCTTCCACAGCCTCCATACTAGCACCTCTCAGCACAACAGACTCACCGGTACTGGTGGCATCCGTTAACGGCACACTGCCCTCCAGGATCACGCTGACAGCAGAACCCGTGTCACGTAATATCTGTATTTTCTTCTTGCTGAGTACATCGACTTCTGTCGACACTGTCCCCTCGTAGACAAAGGGTCGAAAATCGGATAGGTCGTCCTCTTCCGGGACTTCAGGAACCATCTGTTCCTCACGGCCTTCTGAAAGCATAATAGATTGAGTACAGCTATTCTCTTTTACCTTAGATAGACTGTTCTCAAAAACCATCGACTCCACAACTATGGGCGATGCCGGCCGCATTTCTTTTGAGTTTCTTGACCCTGTGTTGCACACTTCTTCTGTCTGCTTGCTATCTTTCTGCACTCTGGCACAGTGTAGAATAGCACCTTGCTTCTTGGTAAGGATCCAACAATCTTTCTTCATGTGGCCCTCTTTCTTGCAATTGAAACATACCACCTTTGCTTTATTTACATCTGTCTGCTTCCTGAAATGAACTAAGTTACTATTATTATTTACACCACTGTTCTTATTATTGTTTTCACTTTTCTCTTTTGGTTTACTAGCCTCCTTGGACTCTAGTTTGTGCACTTTGGGTTTGTCAGCATAATATGGCTTTATGCTGGCGTGAATTATGGCATAGTTATCTGCCAATCTAGCAGCTTCATGCACATCTTCAACCCCTCGGTCTGAGATGTGGGTTTTAATATCCACTCGAATACAATCATTGAATTCCTCAAACAATATTAGGTTCTTGAGTTTATCAAACTCACTTACATTCTGTGACCTTAGCCACTGTTCTAACATTTTCTCCTTTTGTCTCAAAAAGTCTACATGAGTTTGATCATATGCCTTCTTTCTGTCTCTAAATAGCTTTCTATATTTTTCTGGTGTCAGGGAATAACTTTTTAGCACCCTATCTTTGATTACTTCATAGTCATTTATTTCCTCGGGTGTTAAACTCAACACTACGTCCAATGCTTTTCCTTTGTTGAGAGTTGACCTTAACAATAAAGCCATCTTATCATCAGGGAACTGATAATCTACAGCTATCCTCTCAAAAAGCAAAAAGAAATCTTGAACATCTTCTTCTCTGAATATAGGCAAGTGTTGCTTCATTGCGCTAATATCCATACCATTGCTGTCCCTACGATGGTCAGGTCTGTTTATGCGTGCCATCTCTATCCTTTCTCTGCTTTCAATCCTAATTCTTTCATTTTCCCTTTCAGTTTCTATCCTAATTCTTTCATTTTCCCTTTCAGTTTCTATCCTAATTCTTTCCAATTCTCTCCTTTCCATACTTTCTAATTCCATTCTCTTCATAGCTAATTGGAATTTTAGGTTTTCACTCAACCCTTCATCTTCATCATTGTTTGATGATCTAGATGACATATTTCTTACCTCGTCTCCGTGGGCAATTACCTCGCCCCCACTGGGAGCTACATAACCTTCATTGATATCGTTCTGTCCCACTTCAACTACACTACCAGTGTTCATGGCATTCTGCCCGTTCAAACATGTCATAATTTCTTTGGTCAAACGATTACGATTAGGTCTTGCCTGTCCTGCCTCAATCCCAAAGGACTCAGCTAATTCTTTTAGTTCAGCAAATGACATGGCATTAAGTTCCTCACTTGATATATTCGAAGCCATAGTATAGCGTTCGAAATATTTGTTATAGTAGAGTAGTATATATTGTATAATAGAATATAAAGTTCCAACTTACGATTTGTCCAGAAATTTGCACAATATAATATTAAACACTTCGTGGAATCTTCACACTTCCCAAGGAATAAAAACGCAAACCAGTTCTCTCCTCTTTTTAAAAAGAATAGTTTCACAGTCCTGAAAACGAAACACAAATATGCCGCTCTCAGTACTACTAATGTCACAAAATATTTCTAGGTCAGGAAAAAATATAACTCAAATTTTCCAGACGAGATCAACAAATTTTTTTTCAATCCTAGATCAAGAAAAGTAGAACTCAAATCTACCGAACGAGACTACCAAATCTTGTCAATCCTAGGTCAGGAAAAGTAGAACTCAAATATACCGGGCGAGACCACCAAATTTTGTTACGTCCACAATCCCCTTGTGGCCAGAGCTGTGTAGATCTTGCTGATAATTCTCGTTAGTCCTAGGGGAGACTTTAATTATTAGTATTTATGTTTCAGTATTACACGAACTCTTCTTATAGTCCTGGGCACAATTCAGTATTTGTATTCCAACATTTCCTTTCTTGTAAATTATGGTAGTAGATAAATCTTATAGTAATGTATACAACACAATAGGATAGTAACTTGACAAAGAAGCTTCAGTGTAACTGTTGTTGATAGTTTATTTCAGGTGGTATGTTCAATATATACAATATATCTATTATGTACAGTTAGAATAAAATAGTGCAAACACAAACGTTCAAAGGAACATATTTTGAAACTCTCTGTCTTTCAGACAAAACAAATAATTAAATACTATCCGAGTGGTGCAAGGGATAGACCCATTACCAGTAGGGGTGAAAATCATGGTATCATTACAAAACTCATAACAAAAACGATAGGAACTTCCCCTATTAAATAATGAGTCGTTCCCAGACTCTGAGAATTTGAGATCAACACAGAATCCCAGCATTACCTAGAACCTTTCGTTTTCCTACTAAACGTCCTAATATTGTGTGTAGTAAGAAAAGAGAGAGAGAGGAGAATAAACATTGCGTGTTCCAATTCTTGGAAAAACAATATACATGACAATATTTTGCTTGTCCCATATTAAAGGTAATTAGATAATACTCAAGGATGAATAGCAATGCATGGTATTTCAAAAGAAGTGAATAGTTTTCTTGTTGCACATTGCACAGCATATTCATCAGCAAGGCTAAAAAACACAGACCAATAAACTGTGTGTTGTTTTAGTATATCAAGTTTGTCTTTCATTTTTTTTTGTTTTTTTTTTGTTTTTTTTTAGCTATTTTCAGTTTTACTTTTTAATATGCTCTTTTCAAAATTAGACTTTGACATTGAAAAGGGGTGTTTAGTTGTTTGTAAAAAAAATTAGCTTTAATTCCTGCAGTTTAAAGTATTTGAATAACTGCTTTTGTTCATCAATACCGCTGCTATAGCTATCGCAGATCTAAACAAGGTGAGATGGCTTCCAAAGGGTTAAGTTTCTTTTCTGTTAATTTTGTATTAGACTAAGAAACAATAAAGCTTACAAAGTTCATTAAAAAATCGTTCATTTGTTTCCAAGAATAGCCTTGTAAACCAAAAATAAATAAACCCACCCACTTACTCTTTCTCGTAGATAGAAAAAAATTGTCATTTTTAAAAATAAAATTTAATCTGCTGCATAAGAGCTTTAAATAATTATGTTTATCTCAAGTGTGTACATTGTTTTTATAAACTTACGGAAGAACCAAAGATAAAAAATTCCATCAACCTACTTCTTTTCCAGACCCAGGATCGTATGTTGTAATCAAAATAAGAAATTATATATTCCTCGAGGAAGGGTGTCTATTTAAAAGATCAAAATAAAGGATTTCACCTTTCACCATGGTCTCTGGCAGAGTATTTATTAGATAGCTGAATAGTTGAATTTTATTTTGCTTTTTAAATTACAAAAATTGACCAATTACTGAGTTTTTTTGTGAAATTGAAAGTGCTGTCCTAACGGAGGCTACCGAATTACCTTCCGTTATTATGGACTTACGTGTTGATAAAACTTTTTCTTATGAATTAATATTACAAATGAATACAATTATTTTATGAATTAGATTATTCTAATTAGGTAAGTTATTATGTTTCTAACAATTTACTCTCTACGTGTTATTATAAATATTTTAACCAACAAAAAAAAAATTTTAAAAAATAAATAAATTTTGGAACTCTATAGATGTCTCAGCCATTCTAAAATAAAGTCTGGGCTGCAGGGAGTAATTAGCAAAATAATGTCCGGGACTGAAAATATACATAGCAGAAAAGTAGATCGGCACTTTAACCTACTTTAAGTGTTAAAACAAAAAGCACCAATAAAAAATAATTTCATATGATACAGACCTTAGATAAAATGGGTTCCAATAACTTATCACCAGGAACATCCATCCAGTTCATTTCTAAAGCACCAGGGGCGCCAGGAGAGCAGGGCGTCAACAGGTCATCAACAATCCGGTCAGGATTGTTTCTGCAGGGTCCTTTCACCTAAAATGTATTATAAATCATTAGCCACATTAGCAAAGATTTACAGTGTACAATGTAAAGTTCCCTTTTTTTAATACCATTTTGGTTAATAGGGCTAGTGAAGCAGCATGCTCCAGTTTCCCTGACCATATGATACATGGTAATTATGTGGCTAGCACAATCCAAAGTTGACTTTAATTTCCCCAACTGATGTCAGCTGCGACTTACAGACATTCTCCAAACATTGTGAAAAATCCTGGTGATTATACCTCATTCAAACCTTACACCTTCAGAGCAACAATCTGATGTGCAGCTACTGACCCACTATGTTCTATTCAAATGTAATTACAATGGAAAATTCAGTTTGTATTTTGTATTGAATAAACATGTCAACAAATGATTCTTCTATTTTCTTTTAAAGTATATAAAAAATAGAAAAACAACATGGATTAGAGTCAATCTTAGGCTCATTAATATTCTCTCTAGACAGTTTAGGGACTTGAGTTACTAGAAACTGAGTCAAACTCAAATGAATGAATAAAAAACAATTTTTAATTTCCTCTTACGTGATGAAAAATCTGCTTTGCTTTCAGCTTTGGTAATAATTTTCCCAAACAACTATTTATGCAGAATATACAAGATAATTATAAGGACAGAAGCCTGTAGCTCTTTTGAAAAATACTGCACTAAATGGTAGGATGTCAAAACAGTTCAAAACGTTTTCATTTCATACTTGTAATTCTTTCAAAGGACATCTAAAAATTCAGTTTAAACAGATTTTCTTAATTGGCAGATGGTAGACCATTTTGTTCTTTTTTTTTGTGTGGGAAGGCAAAAATTACAAGATAAATAATATAATAGTGATACTGTCAGGTGCTAATTGGCAAAGTCTGTACAAGCATACTTCTCAGATGCAAAAAGCTGCTTAGTTTGTGTAAAGAAAGAATCAACACACTCATTTTTCACAAATTGTAGAAAATCTATTCAACGACATGCAAGATATTTTTAGACATCATGGGTGGTTCCCTAATAATTTTAATACCTACAATTTTTCTTTCAAAATTTTTTTAGAAACTGGTTTGTGCCAGTATAATTAAATATAATATTTATATATTTTCTATAATAAATAATCCAAGTTTAAAATGTGGATATTTTTTGTCAATTCAAAATCAATGTTTCTGTCCTTTCAAATTCCCTCATCATAATGTCAACTCACTTTTCTGAAATGTGTGGCTGTCTGAACTTTCCTTACTGGCATCATGAGAGCATCTCTGACAACTATACTGATATCTGCACCTGAATAACTGAAACATTAGGTTTTAATATAAACAAAAATGAAGCACAGTAATCTCATGAAATACCCAGAAAGTTGTTGAATCAAGACTCATTTCTTATTCCCTATGCAAGGACTAAATTCACACAAGCTTAGTCTTCCTGAGTAGCATTGAAACATGTAACTGGTTTCATTTACTAGTCAGGAAAACTATCAACGTGAAACAACATTAATATACTTAGGTGGAGTATTGTTATATAAATTTTTTTTATCTAATAATGATATCCTAACATTTTTTTTTAAATATAAAAGAATGATTTTAACTAATCTTAAGTAATATTATTTAAGTTGTGTAAATAACACACACAAAATATGTATAACATCTATGTTACCCATCTGTCTTTGTTGAAAGCTCTCTAAAATCTTCCTCTGTTAATGTATTTGGAGTGGTACCTAAATTTAGCTTAAACATTTCTGCTCTTGCGGGGGCTTCAGGGAGGGGGATGTAGATTCTTTTTTCAAATCTATTGCCAGAAAAAAAAAACAGTAAACAAATGTAAACATTTTGTATATATAACATAAAAAAACTACACACTGTGACAAAGTTAAAAGATTACAAAATCATTAGATCTAGTCTCACGCAATTTTTTAAAAAATATATGTTAATACTAATGAATTCATTTCAAAAATATTTGTTAATCCTATTGAATTCATTTGAAAATGAGAGGCCGGCTGGTCCTGTGGTTAGTTCACCGGACCTTAAACCGACACATCGCGGGTTCTATCCCAGCTGCCGATCGATCCCTGTTAATCCATTTCAATTCATTTGAAAAGTAATATAATAAGCTATTCCTATTGAAAAGTGTTAGGCATATTTTTTTCAATGAAATAATGTCTTAAAATGATAGATCAATTGTAGAAAATTACATTGTAGTTAATGGTTAGCAGTTTTCACTAATATGAATCTTAATTTTTCTACCAAAAACTGTAAAAAAAAGAATTGGCCAAATAACTAGAATGTTTACAAGCTCTAATTCAGTGGTCCCCAACCTTTTTTAGGCTGTGACCCCTTAATACAGCTTCTGATGCTGTGGCGACCCCCAAAAATAAAATTAATTTCATTACTACTTTATATATATACAAGCCGATATGTGCCCGATTCTTCGAACGGGCTTTTTTTTAGAATATGCTTGACACATTATAGTTTTTTAGTTTTGTTTTTGCAACATACATAAAGTAGTATGTTTTTTTTTGTGGTCAGTATTTTTTTAATTTATTTTTGTTTTGCACACTTTATTATACACCAATTCAATATACAACTAAAAAGGAAAAACAAATAATTTTTTTTTATTTCTTGCTCAAAGTATGACCACTATGATCGAATTTTGTGAGATAATTGGGTAATTAAACTCTTTCTGTAAAACAGAACTCACACGTCTTTTAAAAAGTACTGTTAATTCGAAAATGATTGTTTGATATATTTTTTTGCTACAACATTAGTCGTAGATCAATATTTATTTATTTTTGCTTTTTTTTTTTGTTTTTGTTGGTGTTATTTGCTATTTATTTATTGTTGCTTTGGAAGCAAACTTAGAATTAAATTTTAAATTCAACAGGAAAAACAATAACAACTGAAACCGATATGAATCATAGTTTATACAACGTATACGACATGAATTAAAACTTTTAAAAGTTGGTCCGGCAAATTTAAACATTGCCCGGCAATATAAAAATTTCCCGCTACAAAGTTTATAAGACGTATACACAGAATAGGTATAGAACAGAATGCACAATCCCTATATACGCAGTCACTAAAAGTTACCATTTTCCGCAATGCAGCGGTCGCTAGAGACGCTACTATAGTAAAATGTGAAAGGATATCTACGTCTGCCATAAATATATACAATATATATAGGGCCTACATTATCTTTCATTATAGGCTTACTTTTATATAAATTTGACTTAATTACCCATTTTGTTTTGAACATTATATGATTAGGCCAATATGATGTATAAATATTTTTATTGCCCGGTACTGATTTAAAAAAAAAATGGCTTAGACGTAGCTCGGTACCGGTAACTAAATTGCTGCGGCTACCGGTACATAAATATATATACTTTTTAAACCAAAATAAACTTTTAAAATTATGAAGGGAAATAGGCATATAATTCATAATGAGTTAATATGAGGTTGTTTATGCTGTTGTTTATCCTTTATGGAGTCATGAAAACCATGCAGTTTGACATGCTCTTTTTTACGATAATCAGTCGTTTTCGCATCATTGTTGTAGTTTATTACACAACCGTTTATGCACATTTTGCCTGAAATATTAGCTTTGGGTGTTCGAAATTGCGCATTCTGTTTTATACCTATTCTGTGGACATATACAACACGAATAAAAACGTGAAGGAATTTTTTATTTGCCAGATACAACGTAAGATACCCATTAAAACCATTAATCATTACCCATTATAACAATTTAAAAATATCCCGCTATAAATTACGACGCAAATTAAAACGTGAATATATTTTGTTCTATTCATTCATAAAGTACATTAGCAAAGGTTGAAGCAAAGTTAATTAAAATGAATACGCAAAATTCGATGACGCCATAAAAAAAAAAGTCAACCAGCTATCCCTGCGCAAACTTTGATGACGTCATATAAAAATAATCTCTACGCGTCCTTTTGTCTTATTTTTTTAGCGCGATTGATCGAAAAACTATAAAAAGTTGGAACGGCAAATTCAACATGAACCCAAAATATGTCGTTTTATTCGCGTTTTTTGACCAAACTGACCACTGCGGTCATTTTAATTTTTTTAAAACCTTGACAGTGTTCACTGCCGTAACGCAAAGAATATTTGTAGCAAATTTCACGTTTTTATGTCTAGTATTTAAAAAGATTATGCGGTATGTACATACCCAGCCAGCCAGCCACATACATACATACATATTCCTTTTGAGATTTATATATATATATGATATATATATTATAAGCTTTCTGGTGGTCTTTGGCGACCCCCTTGAAATGGTGATTAGACCCCCAAGGGGGTAGCGACCCACAGGTTTGGAACTGCTGCTCTAATCAAAGAAGAGCCCTTTGCCTTTTATGTCTGGACTCTACCGGTGTCAACTTTTAATACCTTACGAGCTAATGGCAGACTCACCGTCTCCTGATGGCAGGATCCAGACACCAGGGTATATTTGTGGCTCCTAGGACCAAAATTCCATCATTGTCATTCCCCACACCCTGCATCTGGACAAGGAACTCTGTCTTGATACGCCTGGCAGACTCAGACTCATTTTCACTCCTAGAGCCGCACAGGGCATCCACCTCGTCGATAAAGATGATGGACGGCTTATGTTCTCGCGCCAGCTGGAACAATGTTTTCACCAGCCTGGGAAGGAAATATGAACAAAGTAATCAAAATGCTATCAACATGTGGAGCTTACAACTAACAATAGGGCGTCAACCTATCAGTCATCTCAGGAGTCTTAGTTGAGTAATAATTAAGTAGTTTTTTTTAGTTTACAAGGGTTTGGGGAAAAGGGAACAAACTGACCACTTTCACTTTCGATACTGCATACTGGTATCATATCAAAGTTTTGTTGTTGTTTTATAAATTAGCATATCTATATAGTTTCAAATGTCTTTACACCCAGATCGAATGGCTGAATGATTTCATTAGCGAGGTCAGCTGTTCACTTAAAAATTATGTCCAGCCGAGATTCAGTATTAGAAGTAATGTTATACATAAAACAAAAAAGTCAAGGCTGATAAAACCCAATAATCACTTACTTTTCACTCTCACCCAACCATTTGGAAACTAAATCAGCCGATGAAACTGTGAAGAACTTTGAATTGTTTGCCTCTGTGGCGACAGCCTTGGCTAGATATGATTTACCTGTACCCGGAGGCTGAAGAGCAGACAAAAAAAAAAACATTTTAATAATGATTCATTGTTAACTAACTTGTTTTGTCCAGTGCAGAACAATAAAAAAAAAACAACAGAAGTATAAACTGAATACAAAAAAAAAAAAAGTAAGCTGCTAATACTTACTCCGAATAGAAGAATACCTTTCCATGGTTTCCGCTTACCTGACAAATACATAATTAAAAAATAACAACAAAGCCAGAAAGCATACATTTTTTTTTTATAAATCAAAATCACTAAATAACTGAAAAAATTGTATCAGAAAATGTCAACTGTACATGACAATAAGTAAACTAAACAAATTTTCCTTGCAAAACAATGTATATTTGTAGACTTTTACTTTACCTGTAAATAGATGTGGGAATTTGACAGGTAAAATAACAGCTTCTTTCAATGATTCTTTAGCTACTTCTAGTCCAGCAATGTCATCCCATTTAACATTGGGACTTTCCATAACAATAGCACCTGGCAAATAAAATTTAAAAAAAAAGAGCTTACTATTAGTCATACAATAAGTTTGTATTAATATATGAAAATATCTAACACGTGAATGGTGTTTTTTGACAAATAATTTGTGGAGACATACCAGTAAGCTGGGCTTCAAACTTCTTTTTATCAGGGTCCTTACCATCCTCTTCTTCATCACTTAACTTTTCACTGTGGACATTATTGATAAATTACATATAGGATTACCAATGAAGATACAGAGTTTTTACAGACATACATATACATATTATTAAATGATTATTTATGCCAGTCAATAGAAAAACTGTTTTTAATGGGGTTTTTTATAGTGCACTTTAAGAGTAGCACATATGCTGAACTGATCTGCCATGTTTTGAACTTACAAATGTGTGCACCAGCCAATTTTTTAAGGAGAAAGTATTGATTCTGATGACATATCACTATTTTTTCTTTCATTTTCAAACTGTTACAGTCAGTTACAGTGTGTATTTTCTTAATGATATTCCATTTCTGGTGGGGTAATTTTAAAAGAGACCTTAATTAATAGTATTCAGCCTAAACCTTTTAAATTTTATTACAGGGCTCCGGCACAAAAGCTATAAAAATTCCAGGGGTTTTTCAAGAGAAAAACTAAAATTCCAGGATGGTAAGACACAGAAAGTGACAAGTAAAAATGATCAATACAAACAAAGATTTTCAATGGTGAAAACAAAATTCCTATACATCAGAGGCAGGAGAAATAATGTAATACATGAGGTTGCAAAATATTTCTTAAACTTTTGACTACATGGCTTCAGCCACAGATTAATCCTTCTTGGTGGGTCAATTTGACCAGTCCATTATATATATTATATTAAAGTTAGTATATTTTGTATAATAACTTTAAAACCATTAACTCAAATACTTTTAGCTTTCAGATATGCTATCTACAATTGACTTGCTTTGATTGTAAACATTATTTTTGTTATGCCTAACACAAGCAAAATGGTGAAAACTCAAAATTTCAGGAGAAATATTGAAATTTTAGGACTTTCCTAGGACAGGGTTCCCACAACTTTGGATTACAAAATTTCCATGACATTTCCAAAACTTTTCCATGATAATGTACAAAATTTCCAAGACCCTCTTTTGAGTAAAAATCCCGACATATACCGATGAAATATATATATATATAAAAAGTCAGTGTTTGTAAGTAAACCGATCCCCATTGGTCAATTTCAAAACATGTGAGTTTTGTGTCACTGATCTAGGCCTAGGCCTATATAGTGTCTAATAATTTTTCACATGGGACATGTGACTTCACTATCTAAGAGGTTAACGTATCGGGCGACCCGGGTTCCATTCTCCAGTTTTTATACAATTTTTATCTGCACCTTATACAGTCCTGTTCTTTTTTCCCACCCGGGCAACACAGGGCAATTTAGCTTGTATTGATATAAAACTGTTTACAGTATAAAAAAAAGAAGTTAGACAAGAAAACAAAAGAGAGTAGTAAAAAAACAAAAACAATATTAATAATAAAATAGGGAAAAATAATAAGAGAGCTCATCACCAATAGAGCAGACGAATTCATTTCCAGCTTGAGCTATTAGTAAATCAGATTGTGACAGACTATTAATAATGAAAACTTTATAATACTGTATTGATATGTAGCACAAGTTATGCATTTACAATTGGAAAGAAAATAACTAGTAGGCATATTGTTTGTTATTAATGTAATTAGTTTAAAGTTTTAATTAATAGCAATCTGTGTATTTAACTTTACAGAATATCAATAATTATAAAGCTAAATACTGTAATAAAGCCTCTATAGCCTAGGCCTAGTACTAGTAATAGGCCCAAATAGTAGGATACTAGTAACTAATAGACCTACTAAAAATGCTAGTAACAGGCCTCTTCATATTTAGCCAATACCTTATAACGTATAGCCTATCCTTATAAGGTCATAGCCTATAGCTAACCTAGTACTAGATAATAGTGAGCAACATGACAGGCTATGCACTATGCACTGCTATGCCTCTATGGTATAACTATAGGCTATAGTATAGGCCTACGCATTTTTTAGAAAATATATAAAATTTTCGGTAGTTATTTTGTCCCAAATTTTTTTTCTTTAGTCCTAGTCCTAGTGCCCTAATAGACTATTCAACTTTTGTTTTTTAATAGTCAGTGGAAAAGTAAAAGAGTAAAAAGCGTTTATGATACAGATATGTAGACATCTAGACCTAGAGCTAAAAATGTGACGCTTTCCAAAAAAATATAATAGGCCTACTAGATATTGATGTCACACAAAATTGTATTTTAACAAATGCGATAGCCGGTAGTCATTAATATCATAAGGCATGGCGCCGCTATGGCTGGCAATGCATCGGTAGGCCTAGTGATTCATTGTTTTTGTTATTTATTTTATATCGGGTCGTTTTTTGAAATCGCTACATTTTTTTATATAAATAGGTTGTAATCGGACTTTAGCGGCCACATTTTAACACGAAAACGTTTTGGCTATCAAAATATCAGCGTAGGCCTAAGGTGCAAGTACAAACCATGAAAGTGAAAGTAATCAGCCCGCCATGGGCTTTCGTTAACAGAAGTACAAAAGAAAAAAAAACGAAAATGAAACAATCTAAACGGTCCACTTCTTGCATCATGGATTTTTGTTTTTTTACAGCGGCTAAAAAAATATTAAATAAAACTTGTAGGCCTACTTATAATGTTCCGAAAATCGGAGTTTTAATTAAGGTTTTTGTTGTAATGGGTAGAATGAGGGGTAAAATCTGTAAAACTCCGAGAAAATCGAAAGGGTTGACAGGTCTGTTAACTTATCTAGTCTAGCAGACACCAAACTGTGGGTTGACAGGTCTGTTAACTTATCTAGTCTAGCAGACACCAAACTGTGGGGGAAGGAGAGAAAGGGAGGAGTGGCAAGCATAGGCTGGTACCATCTTCACCGGACCAAAAAAAAAGCGAGACAAGAGAGCTTCCCGTAATTTACACACGGGAGGTTTGCAAGAAAAGCAGAATTAGCATACCGGGTATTTATAATTTAGAGATGCGTTTGTTGGAAAAGGAAAAAAAATCAGGTTCAGCGAAATTTTGCAATAAAATATCTAAATTTAAAAATTCCAAAACTTTTCCATGATCAAGTTATCAAATTGCATTTTTCCAAAACTTTTTCATACTGGAAATGGTCCTATCAATTTTCCAAAACTTTTCCAAAATTCCATGATCCGTACGAACCCTGCTAGGAGCTTTTAAATTTTAGGAGGTCCTTGTAATTATAAAGTAAAACCCTTCCTGTAACGTGAACCAACAAAAAAAAAAAAGTTCTATTTATCCTAATTAACTTCAACCTTACTCTGAATTTTTCTTAGCATTCCCGCCATCCAACATGGGACTTTTCTTATCCTTTTTCTTCAGATATTGCTTCAGCTTCTCTGCTCTGTCTAGGTACTGGGCACATTTGCTTCTAATGCTTTCTTTGGCTTTGTCACTTGTTGCTTCATCTAACAATTACATGTGGTAAAAAAGAAAAATTCAAAGTTGAGTAAATATAGTAAATATTAATAGGTTAAAATTTTTTTTCATAAACATTACAATTTACAGTTCTATTATAATTAGTATTATATAGAAAACTTGCTAGTAAATTTGTTATCAATGTAATGTGATTCTTTGGCTAAAAACTGGATATTAAAAGAAAGCATAACAGAAAGGAAAAAATCTCATTATGATAGTTGAGCCTATACTATTTGATAAATTAATGTAGAATTCAACTTAGCTACTTACATTTAATAGCATGTAAGAAATACTCTACGGCATGTTCATAGCATTTCAAGGCTTCTTCATAGTTTTTCTTCTTGTCTTCCTCTGTCGCTTTTGTCACCAGCTCAATAGCTTTCTTTAGAAAAAAAAACTTGACTTAACAGCAATTCTAGATAAGGGGCTACTTTTAAATTTAGCCAAGGCTTATGGCAGGTTTCACAAAATGACCACCAAGTGGTGTGGGTTTATTGTTTATTGTACAAATAAAGATATTTATAAAAAATGTTTTGTTTACTTGTAGGTGTTGATATATCCATAAAGTATCAGCTGCATTAGTATTGTGTGTTTTAATTATGTTGTTATATTGTTTATTTTAATTTAAATAGGGCATAAACGTCACATATTGGCCTGTTGCCATTTCCCAATTTTTCTTTTATACATTTGAAAATCATTTACCAGGAACAAAACAAAAACAAAATATAACATTATTTCAATGTTTGTCATACATACACATGTTATTTTCCCATAAGTCCCACTTAGAAGGAAAAAAAATTATCTTTTGAAAATAATACCTGTTTTAAAAAGCCTTAAATTTTTATGGCACGCCTGGCATTTTTTCCACCGCCAATACTAAGTCTAAAACTAGATCTAAAACAAGATTTATCAAACTAATTTCGTAAAACTCTTTTTATTTAAGCCATATCTTTCTTTTCATAAAAACAATGTTTTTATTAAATATTATTTGTAAATAAATGAAATGTGATTTTTTTTTTAAAAAAGCCTTCAGTCTGTAAAATGTAAAGCGCCTTCAAAAACAAGATTTGAGATTACGGTCCATTTAAGCGAATTTTAGAATGTAAATCCGATCGGTAGCTTTAAAATTCCATTCCATTAGATACCTTTATCAGTTCGTAAAAAGAGGATGTTTATTTTTTTACTCAAGTCCTACTGTAATGACTTGGTTTTGTAATGCATGATCGATACTGAAAAAGTATTTTCTAAAACACTATTTAGACATTTATTTTCCAATTTCCGTCTGTTTGTGTACTATCTATGGCAACAAAATACTATCATATTATATCATATATATATAAATCTCAAAAGTGTATGTATGTATATATGTGGGTATGTATGTATGTATGTACATGCTGCAAAATCTTTTTAAATACTGGACAGAAAGAAGTGAAATTTGCTACAGTTTGGTAAAAAAACGCAAATGAAAAGACAAATTTTGGTTTCACGTTGAAAATGCAGGTACAACCTTTTATCATTATTCGATCTATCGCGCTAAAAATAAATAAGAAAAGAGGACGTGCAGAGATTATTTTTGTATGACGTCATCAAACTTTGCGCAGTGATAGCTAGCTGTCTTTTTTTTTATGGCGTCATCAAATTATGCGTATTCATGTTAATTTTTTTTGTAGAGGGAAATGTTTAAGAAGGGAACAAAATTTTGTTTTGATTCGCGTCGTAATTTGTAACTGGCAATATTTAAATTGTTTAAATAACCGGAAAATACTTTATCACGCTTAAGGCTATTGTTTATAACTGCCTGGGTAGCTACAGTGTTTTTGAAATTAACACTCAAACAACGGCTAACAAAGTTATGGTACTCTGGTGCACCATGAAATAAACACATATAAAATGAACTTTAAAATTATTATTTTTTGTACCAAACATCTTTTTTATATAATTAAATAGCATTTTAACATGTTTTGATAAAAAATATAACGTTTTAGTGAAATTTTAATTAAAATTGCGTTAAAAATAAATACACGAAATTGAGGGCGAATTATCGACGCCATATTGTCTTCTCGACAACAACGCGTTTCAACACACTCTGTAATTTTATGCTAAAATGGACTCCCATTCCGATTTTCAACCTGATATTCAATTGATTATGAGTTCTGGATTTCAACTAATGATTCTGGTCATTCGGAAGATGAAAATGATACTTTGCAGACTGATTTGAATGCATCGAACACTGACGTGTAAGTATGGCTTGTGACCTAGATTACTTTCTTTGTGTGTGGCTTTACGAAATATATTTGTAAAGGCCTTTTTACAAGTATTTTTTTATGTTATTTTAGGTAAACAGTGTTTTTATATTTAGACCTATTTTCTATGTTACCAATTAGTTATTAGAAAATGTTTTCACTATCGATAAAAGCGTGTTAGGCCTAAGTAAACAATATAGATCGGATCAGCTGTTTTTTGTTTACATCAAGTGATGAGAGAACATTTCACTTTGGCTACAGTTGAATCCTATTTATATTATTTAAATGGCTCATGAGAATTTAGAATAATTACACTATTAATAATACATACATTTAAATTGCATTTTTTAGTTATTTGTAACTAATTGTGTGTGTTACTTTGACTGTTGCTATTATATAAATATTTATACTATTTTTTACTCTATTACAGTTCCTATAGACCTATGGATATGACAATGTCAATGTGGACACTATGCCTGAGCAGCCTGACCCATTTCTTCCTGTGATTGTTCCTGGAATACAACTGATGTTAGGACAAGGGATGAAGCCTGGAATTTTACAATGGCCATGGCTTTTTTAAAGCTTTATTTCACTTTAGATTTGGTAACTAAAGTGTGTGAGTTTACTATTCGGCATGAGAACATGTAGGCCCTACTCCAAAAACCTAAAGGTTGGTTTGACCCAACTGTGGAGAGTTTTATAGGTTTTGTGGTCTAATTATGTATGCAAATATTGTCCCTTCTCCAAATGTGGTTAGGTTCTGGTAAAAAAAGTAGACACAAGTGACCAATTAATTAGTAAATATAATGTTTACGGAAAAGCAATACGCATTGGAATACCATACTTTTTCATTTATTAGATATAGCTAGGGTAAATTCTTATATTTTGTTTCAAACTTGAAGGGATACAAATCCAGATTGGGTAGAATTAAATAGACTCATTAACTTATTAAATTTGGCCAATTGAGCTAACAATACTGGATAGATTTGGGAAATATTGGCATTTTTTATCCAATACCTAGCACTGCTAAACCACCAGTTTTATTTTAAGTATGCCATGGATCCAGAATTTTAGGCTAAACCGGGCAACTGTAGAGTATTTTATGACCGTAAAAAAGTTGTGAGAAGAACAAGTGTGAAATGTAAGGTGTGTGAAATATTTTGTTTCCAGAAAGGTAGGTATTGTTTGTTTGTTTATCATAAATTGCTATAAATCAATACATATCAATGAATCTTGTTTTTTAAATAAATAATGTGTTACAGTAAATAAAATGTAATTTTCATTTGTGTATTTACTAGTATTCATAATTTAAAAATATCTGTAATTTTTTTTATATATTTAAAACAATCCGGTATCAATGCGCCCCCCCCCCCCCCTTGCGTAATTGCTAAAATGAAAAAAATTAACTAATTTTAAAAGAAGAGCCATAAAAAATTTATTTCTAAACATATTTACTTCAAATTTGTTTTATCTTGTGTAAAATTGATATTACTTTAATAAAATCTACATTTTGTTGACTTATGGGAGCCTAATTTGTTTTAATTATATTTGTAAATGTTGAAACTTTTTATTTTAACTATCTAAATATAATATTTTTACCTAAATTTTCTTTCATAAATTTTTTATTCTAAAACAAATAGTATTTTTTTGCCTTATAGAATTTAAGTAAATTCATTTTTAAACAAAATAAGACCAAATACTTATATTTTATTCTCATATAACTTAAGAAATCAAGTCTCAATAGCCCCCCTCCCCTACTAATCGCTAAAACACATAAAATCTATTAATATTACAAAAAAATTCATAAAAAAATTATTTCTGTACATATTTACTTCAAATTTGCTTTGTCTTGTGTGAAAATGATTTTACTTTAATAAAATCTACATTTTATTTACTTATGTGTTCATACTTTTGTTTTCTTATATTTGTAAATGTTGAATATTGTAATTTTAGCTAAAAAAAAATTATTTTTTTTCCTAAATTTTCATTCAAATTTTTTTTCTATTAAAATATATTAGATATTGTTTCTAATAACATAAAGGTTCATTCATTTTCAAACAAAATGATACCAAATACTTATATATTTAGCCAAATACAACTTAAAAATTTAGTCACAAAGATAAAACATTAGTTACAAAGAAAAAAATTGAAAAAAACTGCAGTTGTTTGAGAGTTAATCCAGTTCGGCGAACTGGGAACCTTTAGGCTTATAACTTTGGTAACGGGCAATATTTAAATTTTATTCGTGTTAAATTATCTCTGTAGCGGGCAATGTTTAAATTAAACGGTGCATATTAACTTTGAGAATGAATGGGGAATAATTCATTCACCTTTAAATTAGTCTACCGGAAAATATCTGTCAGCGCTTAAGACGATTGTGCTCATTATAACTGCATAGGTAGTTACAATGTATTTGAAAATAAGCTTTAGCCGGTTCTATGAACCGGACATATACCTGCTATTTAATTTGTGACATAATTCGTAGCAGGCAATGTTTAAATTGCTAAGATTATGTTTTAATGGATAATTAACTTTGTAGCGGGCAAATAAAAAATTCCTTCACCTTTAAATTTGTTTTATATTCAAAATATAAATTTTGTAGTTGTAATTTTAGCCGGTTCGGAGGACCGGGCACATACCGGCTAGTTATTCATAGTTTAAAAGTTTTTTTTATTGTATGTGTTTATATGTCCATAAAGTATCAGCTGCATCAGTATTGTATGTTTTAATTTATGTTATTGTGTTGTTTATATATTAATTTAAACACCATCTAACGTTACATAATCCACAGAGCTCATTTCCCGATTTTTTATCGATGTCGAAAAAGTATTTTCTAAAACACTATTTACACATTTATTTTCCGATTTCCGACTATTTGTGTACTATCTACGGCAACAAAATACTATTATTTATAGTTTTAAACTAAATTTACGCAAACTATTGTGGTTTAAACGTAAAAAATCACACGCTTTGTTTAGGTCAACAAAAGCCGCCATTTTGAAAGTATGGTGGTGATTTTGGTAGTCCTAGACTTTAAGACACCTGAGTGCGAAATCACGTTTTATTGTTAAAAAAAAAATTAATAAAACACAACACAAACACTGATATTTTTACGTTTTTTTAGCTTATTTGTCATAAAAGTAGTCATTTCAACAATATTATGTGTTTTAATGCTATTTTGCTGTTGTTTAGTCGAACTAATTTTGTAGCCTCAGCAACTTCTTGACAGGGCGATTTTCCCAATTTTTTAATTATTAAATATTGGAATATCAGCTGACTTTAAAAATGTCATATTTCGATTCCTGGGCTTGTAGGCTTTAAAAGGACATATAATACTATACTATAGCTTAACATCATTTTTTTTTCAAAAAAAAAAATAAAAACATAAAAAATGTGAACTCTTGAAATCCTTATTGTGAAACCTGCCTTATGCATCAAATCAACATTAAATTAAAATATTATATAAGTACGGACATTTCATATGAGGCACGATGGCTGAGCGGAAGTGCGTTCGACTGGCGCACCAAAAGTCCGGGGTTCGAATCCTGGTGAAGGCTAGGATTTTTTCTTGGGTCTAAACTGCGTCCCTGAGTCAACCCAGCTCTGATAGGTACCCAACCTTAGTTGAGGTAAAGTTAAGGCGGCTGTGCAATGTGCTGGCCAAACATTCACCTAGCATGCCGTGATCACAGAAACTGAAGAATGCTGCTTCACCGGCCCTATGGATCAATTTGGTCCGACGGGTACTTTACTTACAGACATTTCATTAAATCATAAAAGTTATCGAATGCTAAAGCATTTAGAGGGCTTTTATTTCTTTTCAACTTTTGTGACTGATTTTGTATTGCCAAAACGTAGCATACATTTGAAAATAATAAAAAAAAGAATCTGTTAATATAATCTTTGTCCTATGTCATCAGTTGGTGACGTGAAATAATTATCTTTTATTATTTTCTTGCTCATGTATGAGAAATTATTTATTTGAAAAAGAAAGAAAGAAATAACACTGTAAGACTGTAAGTGTAACCATTACTAATTATGATTATAGGCCTATCCTACCTAAACACTATACTATATTAATAATAATGTACATACACCTGTGGCACCCGATTCCTTCATTTTGAAAAATGAATTAGGCCTAGACTAGAAATGATCCACAATGACACATTCTATGACACTTATATGAATATGTAACTTATGTCCAATTATAGCACTCACTAGTTACTAACTAATTCAGGCTTACTAGTTAAGGTTAATGACTACTACTACTATTACTTGAGCACTTGGACTTGAACTACTACTATTAGATTACCAGACTAGTCACTAGTTTGCAGTAGGCAGTAGGCCTAATCAAGTAGGGAAAATGAAGCACTTTTCATCATGAAACAAGCTTAGGCCTATGCCAATGTCCCAATAATGTGGTAATGGATCACTGTAAAGTGAATCATAAGAGTATAAATAGTACTGTATTAAAATGAGGCCAAAACTCATTTAGTATATTAGTAGCCTACAAACAGTGCTATAAATAGTTTTAAAATTAAAAGTATTTTTATCCCATCATTCAGTGGAAGACGGTAAGCCTACTCTGCTGCTAAACTAAACATATCATTGTTTGCTATCTATCTATACATTACATGGTTTACAATAATTATGTAATAAATTGAGGTTTATTGCAATAATTTCCAAATATAAAACGAGCTTCGCGAAATTCAGTTGAGTCTCACTCATGTGTGTCAGTGAGTCAACGCAAACTTGTCTTTAACAAAAAAAAATATTTTGTCAACTTCCTGCTAAATTGAAAAATGTATTCTGTGTCGTGATCTAGAATCTAATGACTACTAATGAGAGAGTCATCAAAGTCGGCAAATAAATGTACATTTAAATTTATTTTCATACCTGTAATGTACCTTGAGTGGACATTGGGAAGCCCAATTAATAACTGATGTTATGAGCCGATGATTGGAGTAAAAAAAAAGGATTCACTAAGAGCCAAACAAAACAATGGCGACTTCCACTTCCTAATCACGTGACATAATTATTATTGAAAGCTAAATAAAAATTCACACTAAAATTTAAGAAAACAATTTTAGATAATGCAATCGTATTTTATTTTTATTTTTATCTTATCTTATCTTATACATTACAGACGCTCCTTCTATAAAGAAGATTATTGCGTCCTACGATCATCCGTGGTCCGAGTCTAGTCTTGCATTTTTATTAATGTTTTAAATGATGTTAATTATTGAATTAATTCAAAAATTGACATTTAATGGTGGAATTGAATAGACGTTGGGTTTCTGTGCGACATACAAAACATTACTTTGGCATTTAGATTTAAAATATAGAATAATAATATAACTTATTATAAGCATCTTCTGTAGGAGTAGGTATGCCATGGCCATGGGACCCATCAACCAAAGAAAACAAAGTTAATTTTGAACAATTAGAACAAAATTTTGGAGAACGTTAGGAAAATGTCTTTGTATGCATCCTTTTCCTTTAGCAAACTTTCCCCAGTGATCGAACAACATTATAATCAAGGCAGCCTAAATAGCCTACGTAGGCCGATATAGGACTATAAGGAGGGCCTCTATCTACATTTTTCATTGTTCATCCCATATCCTAACCAAGAATGTGTTATAGCCTACTGTCTGGACAATTTTATTTCTGTATTGGCAAATATTGTGAATTTCATTAGCTACTAAAAGCCGATATATCGGCGCTGTGGATTTCCCATTAGTTTGTTTCGTAAAGTTTCGTTCATCAAATAAATCCTTTTTTATAGGCCAATACTGTAATTATAAATTTAGGACTCGGGAGTGCGAAATGAAAAGTAACAGTAACAGCATTGTTGTTGTTTTTTTCTTGCAGTTTCTTTTAATATTTGTTATTTTGTAGTCGATTAAAAAATAAACAAACATGACCACGCCCACACCTAAGCCTAGTTGTTCAACCCCCACAACGAATGTCTTGTACACAAGCTAGGACATTTATTGAAGCTGTTATGACTATGAATTCGAGTGACAGTGTGAAGAACTTCGAAGGCGTAAGGGATTCTTTACTTTTACTTTACGACTTACTTACTCAGTTACTGATACTGATACTTGTACTCTGATCACTGATAGTGATTAGTGATGCCGACATTCAAAATGATAATGATTCCAATTATTCTGAAAATGATAGTTCTCGTGATGTTGATTATTCTAGTGTCAGGTCTAAAACCCCTCAATCATCAGGACAAAGTCGGGTAGGACTCAGAAAACAATGGTTGGAGAGAAGCTGCAGAGGCAGAAGAACAACTTGGTGATTTTTCCTTGAGGAATAGAAATGCAGGGTCAAACTGCTTGATGACTCACACACTCCAATGAGACCAATGCAATATTTATTTTCTTTGCTGGATAGCTCAGTTATTGATGAACTTATACAACTTATACTATACTTACTATACTTATAACATCTATAAATGATTATGCTGCTAAGAAATTAAAAGATTAAAAGACAAAGGTCCTATTTCAAAACCTCTATATTTCATTTGTGGGATCCAATTGGTCAATTTGAAGTGTACACATTTTTGGCTGTTCTTATTGCCATCGGATCTGATCCTCGACCCTTGATTTAAAACTATGTTCCCAAGGCAGAAATTTTAACTAATATACCATAGCATGCTCCATGTTTGCAATGCTGATGCTACTGGTAAAGCAAAACTTGAACCATTTGTAAATTCTGTTCTTGCAAAATTTCAGTCTGCTTTTTATCCTTTGCAGTGGACAAAATGGTTTTATAGGATGAAAAGGCAGGTTCCTGTACAAGCAATTCAATGCTTCCAAACCCAAAAACTATCACATCATACGTTTGGTTTGTGTGATTCTGTCACAGGATAGGTTTTCAATCTGTTGATTTATTTTGGAAAGGAGACTGCATACAATCCATACCTGGACAATGATTCTTCACAAGCAGTAAATGTGTTTCACAAGCTACTGGAACCACTGACTACTTCACATCATGTATTTGCTGACAGGTATTACACATCTGCTCCTCTATTGCAGTACCTGTCAGACAAAGGCTTTTTTTACACCGGTGTCGGTACTCTGAATGTCAATCGCAGAGACTTTCCACCATTACTAAAAACACACCAGTTGCAGCACATGGAGAGTAGGTGGTACATTCACAAAAAAAGAAAAGTGCTACGACTCTGCTATGAGTTGCATGGAGAGACAAGAAAGCCAAAAAAACATGCATGCTAGTTTTGACAAACGCATCAGTTGGAGCTATAAAAAAAACAGAGCGAACGCGGACCGTTGAAAAGCCCTATCCAGTGCATGATTACAATATGAATATGAATGGCTGTGATAGGGTGGACCAAATGATCTCCTACTATGGGACTCATAACAGGGTTACCAAGAAGTGGTGGAAGAAAATCTTCACGTGGATAATGGAAGTGACACAATTAAACGCTTATTGTATACAATGGGACACAGTCCAAATGGAAAAAAAAAATTATTATTTTTTTAATTCAAAAATATCCTCATCAACAACATGTCCGCATCGTCTTCACAAATAAGTCCTTCTGATATATCCAACACCATCACTTCTAAAGGAAGAAAACCTAAAGGACCTGTTCTTGAAAGAATCCAGGGAGCAAAGCATTTTCCTGTACTTGATGGAGCTGACCTTCAATGTGTGCACTGTAGCACATAAATAAATTTATTCTGTTTTACAAATTCTGCGATGCGGTAAGTAAAAATTTTTCTTTCATGTTTGAAACCAAATATTTGCAAAACACACATTACATTTTTTTTAAGTTCTTTAAACTCTACATTCAATTAACTTCAATTTGATGTATAATAATGTGCCACTTTATTCTAAAAGAACTACCGGTATCAATTTTTAGTAATAAAAAATATGAGTGAAGTATTTTGAAAAAAAGCGAAAAATTTATTCGGTAAAAATGAGAAAATTCTATGGTAGCTAAAGAGTTAAGAAATAGATTAAGTTTTAGTAAGAAAATGGCCAATTAAGACCCAATTTAAGTGACTGCAAGAGTTTTTGCCCTGTGTCCGCGCAGGTTCCTTTTGGGCTATGTATCAATACTTCTTGTGTGAGTTGTGTCTCAGCCGCTTGTTCAGCATCGTAACACCCCTAACACATTTGATAAATTTCAGTATATCAATCACTCATATATATCATAGTCCTGCCGGATCTCGGCAGTGCTTTTAATGTTATCTTATACTTATTCAAAACTTCATTATTATGAGGTTGGCATCACTGGAACAACTCTAACTCGTTAGTATAATTTCTACATGTGACTATGTAGTGCCACAGGGTTCATTTTTAGGGTCGCTTACATACGTATGTCTATAGGCTACAAAAGCCAACTTGGCAATAGTATTGAAAGTCATTGTGTAGGCTTACCTCGCAAATTAATAGCGAATGCTGGTGTTGACGCTGTGGAGATATGCACATATATGCAGTCTTACGGTGAAAGTATAGTCCTATAGAATAGATCTAGCCATATACTTTTTTTTATAAGGACCTTTAAGGTCAAGGTGCAGACCTATATATACGTTTATAATGTGCATGGTTTTATGTCTAATCTGAAATTCCTATTCTGAAGTTTTTGAAAATGCTTTTTTAAATTGAATCAAAATTAACTGCAAAAATGAATAAATAAATTATAATCAAAATCTAAAAATAAAATAAGTTTAAAGGCTGATTTTGGGACCAAAAAAAAAGACGTATTCTTGGTCTATAATGGTCATGGCATAGGCTATGTATAACTTATAAAATAAATTGTCGTATGCATATAAAACTGGCAACTTATTTACGCCACCAACAAGAAACAGTAGACCACTTTTTATTTAGATCTATTGTTGAATGCCCCAAGCTAACCAAACTTGGGCATATATTAATCTCCCTCAACTTTTTGTTTCTAAGCCAATGAATGAGCTTTCTGATGTAAAATCTATTTATAAGTGAGTCAAGAAAATCTCTGCACCAACAGTGAAGAGAAAGACAAACAAGTGTTCCTATAGACTAGTCCACATGTGCCTCTTGATAAATGCACAATATCTATAGGCTACTGTACTTTCAAACAAACAAAATTGAAGACTTAAAAATCAGCAAAGTAATCAAAATTTTATTTATTAAAAATATGTGAGTGATTGACATAAACTTGACTATCTGCCATATGAATTTTTAGCATATATATATATAATAGGCCTACGCAAAGAAATAAGAGATTTAATAGGCTAACAAAAATACTAAGCTAAACACAGATCTTAAACCGTCTGTCTGAAGATGTGATGACACTGGTCAGGGCAGCACAATGTGCACACAAAAAACTGTCCTGTTTCAAAGAAGTACACATTATTCTTTGTGCATACCTCCAGCCATCACATATTTCAAACTGCACCCAAACTTCTGCCCTCCCCTTTTTTTTGCACCCTTGACAGACGCCGACGACAGTAAATAATTATTGTTTATCTAGTCTGTTAGTCTGAATCTCCGCTGCTGAGCTTACTGGAATTACATATTTTGACCCTTCTCTTTTCAGTGCTTTTTTTTTTCTGCTCTTCTTCTCTCCCGAGTCTTGCTCTAAGTACAACAGATCTTATAATCTAGTATAATATTCCCTTTGAGTTCCATGTTTGTAATTTGTTAGATACCCACTGAAACAAAAAAAAGTGTTAGCAATAAATGACGAACAATCCTACGGAATCCTACATTTTGCATACTTCATTGCGAACACTTTAAAACGAACATTACTATATTAAATAAGCATTGTTACTCATTGTAAATTATAACAGCACTGTTACTTAAACCCTATCCCTATTAGGTGGGTCAATGTGACCCGTCCATGGTATATTTTTTTTATAATTACTCTAAAATCACTCATCCGAATACTTTAAGCTTTCGGATATGCTATCTACAAAAACGGTTTGCTATATTTTAGTGGTAAAAAAATATTATTTTTTTGTCTAATGCACGCGAAATGGTGAGCACTTTTATTTTACTATCTAGACTCATGACTCTAGACCAGGGGTCGGGAACCCATGGCTCGCGAGCCAGATGTGGCTCTTTTGATGGCTGCATCTGGCTCGCAGACAAATGTTTGATTATTTAAAATATGTTTTTTAGACTTTTTGATCTACAAATTAATTGCATTACAATATTTAATTCTACAAATGAGTTAAAGTCTACTGCAGCTCAGCATCAGAAGAATTCAGATAGATAATTATTGTACTTTTAGTGTTGAAATTACACAAATTGCACACATTTACTTGAATTTTCAGTTTTAAAGACCAAGTGAAGAGGTTTTTCTCAAAGGAACGAGATTTGGAATAGCCTCATACGGCAGTGACGTTTGAGAAAGAAAACAAATAAACAAATCTCGACGCTATAAATCTATATTTAACCATTTTGTTAAAAATAAGAACCGGGAAAAGATTCAAAACATGTGGCAATAGATTCAAAACACGTGACAATATTCATTTTTCCTACTCTAAATTCTTTCTCTTACGTCACTTTCCTATGTTGCCGGAAACAAAATCATCTCAAATGGCTACGAGATTTAGATTTGTCCTCCAAAAAACACACACATTTAAGTGCAAATATTGAACTAATTACTTAAAAGTTATCTTTGATATTTTTTTTAAATGATTTTTATTAACAATTAGATACTGAATACACTATTTATTATCAAAATCTAATGTTAACTAAATTTTGATAAAAAGCTCTTCACTTGGTCTTTAAACATAATGTATGGCTCTCACAGAATTACTTTTCAAAATATGTGGTGTTTATGGCTCTCTCAGACAAAAAGGTTCCCGACCCCTGCTCTAGACCATAGGTTCTCAACGGGGGCGATATCGCCCCCCCCCCTGGGGGGGGGCGGTGAGAAGCTTTAGGGGGGCGCTGACATCCCCGGGGGCGGTGAGGGGCAAGTGAGCGGTACAAACGTACCTGATGTATTTTAACACATCAGCTATTTGAATCATTAGTTTTTGAATGGAATGTTATGTAAACGCAAGTGCTGCTAAATATCTGATATCCCCAACAGCAAGCCTACATATTATTATATTAATAAGAAATAAGAATCGCAATGACTTTTTGATGAAGTAGGGGTCTGTATTTGGCAAATATAGTGTGCGGCCGGCTGGTCCTGTGGTTGGTTCACCGGACCATCATCTATGCTGACCGATCACTGTCGCTTTAGCATCTGCTATTATTAATGATATTTTTTCATCTCAGTTTAACTGAGATGTCTTAAATGTGTGTTAAAATCAAAGTGTTCACTCGCTACTATAGTAAAGCGGTATAGATAATAAGTAATCATTTGAACTGGGTAGTTATTGTAATGCTTGAAAATATACAAATAATTTATTTAGTCATATAATATTTATATGATTTTCAAATACTTTTTACAGTTTGATCATTTCAAAGTTATAAATGTAAGCCATTTAATTTTAATAAAAGAAAAAAAAAACAGAAATATTAGCTCAAATAAAACGGGCTAATTATCTCCCTTTAACTAAAAAATGTGATTTTTTAGATTCAATATTTGATACAATTACAAGTTCTGTTTTGTAATATAACAAATATTACTGATTCTTAGACCTAAGGCTTTTTGCAACCAAAATTGAAACAAAAATAGACAAATTGCTAGTAACACACCAGGCAAACGATTCACATTAATATTGATTTTTTTAACTTTTGTTAAGGCAATTTTTTTATCTATTAATTCTTACAAAATGTTTCCTTTTCAGTTTTTTTTAAAGATAATTAATCACACAAAAAGTCTAGTTCCCTTAAAAAAATTGCGGAAACTATAGTCCAGAAGGGCGGAAAGAAGGGGGGGGGGAGTGGGCGCTAAAAGAAAGTTGGGGGGTGAGGGGCGGTGAGCGGAAAAAAATTGTAAAAGGGGGCGGTGAGCCGAAAGAGGTTGAGAACCTATGCTCTAGACTAGTGACGATCCAATGATCCAACTAAGAACTTTTAAATATAAAAAGGAAAGGAAAAATAGTCTTAACCCGGATACCACCTTCGTTCATCCGGTGGGAGGTTTTAAGCATAGCCGCCACTACGGCTCCAAACGTCGGCACTTTTTGATCCACAAAAATGCTCTTCCCGGAACTGAAATGGCCTAAAGATATTGAGGAAGTACTACTTTCTTTAAATTGACGCTAGTTTTTCGTAGTAGACACGAAAATAGAAAAGCTGCGAACCCTTTTTCGAGTGTCGTATAGGGGGTGTTCGCGGTGAGGTCATTTACTCTACGTCTTTAAAATTGTTATTATTATAGCCATCAATTTATTGATGGCCTGCCTATATATATATATAAATATCTAGTATCTAGGTCTATTATTAGCCATCCATTACATTTACATGCCTTGATTCGTGCGAACTGGACATGATTTTTTTTAAAATGTTGGGGTCACCAGTTATGGATCTGGACTTGTTTATCCACTCCTTCCGGTTTTGAGAACAATCTCTTTATCTCTTCCCCGCTTCTTTTAATTCTGTATCTAAATCTAAAATGTTCTTATCCAGGTGGTATAGCCTATTTGGCCGGCCGCCTCTTGTCCTGGTTTCATGTGGATTCCAGTCTAATGCTTGGCGAGCTATGTTGCTTAAGTCCTCCTTTATACTCATTTTTAATTTTTAGGGCGAGACCAATCCGTTTCCCTTTTTAAATATCGCTTAGTAATCTATGGGCTTCTGTAGGCCGACAGCGATCCATTTAATTTATTCCCAGTGTATTCGTAGGATCTGTCGAAGGTATGGCATATGGTATAAACTTTTATTCTAAGGCCCATGCCTTTTGTGTGTGTTACAACAGGGATCTTCTGTCTTCTACCAAGTACCAAGTGTCTGGTTCACTATATTATATGGACATGTTATTTTTTTTTAAAGAGTTTTATCTGCGCACCAGGTTCCATTTGGATTTGGCCAGTTCGCTTCTTAATTATTGAGGACCTGGTTCGGTTGGAAATTTCGTTTGCTCAATATCTTAGTTTTTAAACTTGTTCGTTGTTGTTACATTAGCGGAATATTTTCTACAGGATGAGGTTGCAAGCCCCATGCTCAACCTTCTTGCTTTAAGCCTATAACGATATCCCCATGAGGTCACGTCTGTTGTCTTTTGGTTCGCCCGGGTATTTTATTTCCCCGGTACCCTCTATTTTCTATACATGTATGGCGGGTTTTACCCGATCCGCTACCCGAGGCGCCCGATGGGAGGACAACTACATCACACGGGTCATTAACTATGGCACTAGTAGACCTTTTATTTGCTTTTCTCCCATTTTCACTTACATTTACCTATTTATTCATTCTCGTTGATAGGCATTGATAGGTCTACCAAAAACATCCCAGCCGGCACACCACGTGGTATCGATTGGGAAACAACGTGTAAACCAACCACGAAAATTCGTGGTTTCCACGTTTTTTCCCCGTCGATAAGTCGTGGTGTGCCCGATGGAATAGCTCTAGTAAGCGCATGGTAAAAACAAACATTCTACTTCAGAAGCAGTCTTGATTCCTTAGATATCATTACTATCAACACCAGCAAGTGTACTACGTACTAGGCATCATACTGGTAAGTCTGCAATGGTATGTCAACACTACAGCAACATCATTTCTCCCACATTACAATCCAAGCGTACTACAGGTTGACCGTATTGCCATAATAGAGTGCTGTTTCCGCCTGGGTGTAAAATGCATGTGCCAGTGAGCGAATCTAAAACTGCCAATGAGGACATTCTCGTTAATATCAAAACATATCAAAACCAGCAAGTGTACTTCTTCTAGGCAACATGCTGGCCAGTCTGCAATGGTAAAAACGTACATTTTTTCGCACTCATTGGTTTAAAAGTACGGTTTCGGTTCGATCGCCCGCCAAGAAGTTGGTGTACTTCTAGGCAACGTCTAGTCTGCAATAGTAAAAATTAAAAACAACCATTCATTTTCATCAGGCAATCTTAATCCCCATAACATCAACATTAGCAAGTGTACTTCTAGGCAACTTGTTAATGAGACTGCTATAACTAAGGCGAGTCAGCACCTAGCAACTGCATGTCTCCACATTTACACTATTACTCAATGTAGATTTTTTGCATGTTCTAGTGAGACCGCAATAGAAATCAAGACTTCCAAATGAAGCCAATCTCGTTGATATCAAAACATATCAACACAAGCAAGTGTACTTCTAGGCAACTCGCCAGTGAGTCTGCAATGGTAAAAACGGCCATTCAATATCATACCATACGTATTATCTATTTCCTCTATCATTTTGAGGTTTGCGTGCCGACGTGTTTTTCTACAGTTGGCCCGTGGTCTCCGACTTCAGCCTGCTTTTCTATCTGGATGTGCTTCCATAGCAAGGCAGCAGTTTATTTTATTTTAGTTTTTTTTCCCTAAATCTAGCTATCCCAAAGGGTCTAAAGTCTAATGGTTAACCCATTCAATATACTGTACAAATCAGTACATCCATGAAGGCATTCCACATCCAGAAGTCCGGAAATTTCCGCCAAAAGGAGGATCGTAATTTCCGGTGACCGCAATCTATCCATCCCCCCATAAGACTATAATATTATATTGGGCCATATAATACGATTTTGTTTACCGTAATCGAATATAAATATCATGTTAATCCTATTGTGTTCAAAAGAAGACGATGAAAAAAATCGATACCATTATTAACCATATTATACAAGCGATACACAAGATGTACTTTGCTAAAAATAACGTAAATATTTTTATGCATAACTTTTGTAATAGTATAGTTTTTTTTTTTTTGGTTATATTTCTTGTTCTTCTTCGTTCTCAATACTCCATTTTCATTGAGAATTGTGTGGCAGTATATTTTGGGCCGTTGAGGCCCACTGCCTCCGGCTTCAGCCTGCTGTTTTGTCTGGATGTGCTTCCATAGCCTTTGATCAGCCAAGACCATCTGCAAGGCAGCAGTTGATTTATTTTCGGAGTTTTCTCTCCTAGATGACTGCTATCCCTAGCTAACGGCCTCATCTGTCCGGGTTTAGAGTTAGAGCGCTCTATGTTCACTTTTTGCAGTCATTTCCTTGGATTTGTAAGGCATTAAGTATCCTTACCACGGGATACCCCACCTCACCCTCCATGACAGCAAACCAGTTGGTCCGCGGCCGCTTATTCGGTATTCACGGCTAACCCTTATATGATACTTATATCTAAAGGTTATTCCTCTCTCTACCAAGTGGGGACGCGCTTGGTAAGAGATGATATAGCTCCCCCAAGTGGTTATATTTGATTTTATACAATATATGTCCACTTCTACATATATAGAACTAAAAAACACAACACAATGGTGACAATATAGCTGTGTCATAGCGCAAAAGCGTAGGGCCTACCATTCTCGAGAAGAGAAAAAATATATAACCGGAAGTCATATAAAATAGTAATAAAGTGAAATAAAGAACTAGATTTTATCATTTTTAAACATCAATAAACTTAGATCTAATTCAGATTAGCAAATTAAAATAAAGTAGGTATAAGGCCTACTCAAAACTGACTCCCGTTTTTAACGCGTTTTAAAGTTTTTGACCCCTATCGTACTATAATCGTCTATATAGTGCCCACCCCCTCCCACCATAGTCATGATTCATGATAGAAAGATAATCAGGCCTATCATTTATCATTATGATCGAATGGTGTGTCATTTTGCAAATAATCTTTGATATTTTTAGTTTAAATTTTTCAATGATTCAAGTTATTGAAGAAAAAAGTAGCCCCTATAACTCCTATAAGTCTTTGTAAGATTTCTTGAAAATTTACACTGCGTAATATCATCACATTAAAGCCGGTCTCATCTTCTATAAGAAAACGAAAAAATTACCAATAGGGTAATATAAGTTCAAACGTGACGCACCAAGATGGCGGTGTGGATGTGATATTTTGAAGTATTTTTATTGTTTATATTCTTTATTGTAAATATAACTAACTTCCGGAGAAGGAAAACTCATCACAAATCTCCACTGCCTGGTGGCCAAACACATGCACGGGGAAGGGGAGTAAACCGCAAAACAAATCAGGAGCCGGATTCCCTAAGGCAGTACGCTTTCTGCTCGTCCAGTAGCATACTGGCAACTCCTGCGAACGCAATTGATGCCAAACTGTATTGGCTACGCATTTCCCTTGTCTACATCGGACGCGTGGAGAGAGGGGAACTGAAACATGAGCAACATCAGCCTCTCCTTAACACACTGCCCAGGCTTGCGTCCTGGAGATGTCACTCCAGATTTGCTATTTATCGTCGACAAAACACGAAAAGCGGCAGTTACCGGCTATAAGCTATCTTCTGCAGAGAACATATACTGCCCCCTGACTAGCTCCAACGGTTCGCTTTCAAGTGCCAGAGATGCGACAGTTACTGCTGTGGGGCTGGAGATGTCACAGGAACGCAAATCTAATAGTCTTCCAAGACTATGGAGCCAAAGATAGGCCTAATATTATGGTGGGCTTTGCACAACCCGTAGGATAAACCCTATCTTTGACTATGAAAATGTATTTTAAATAGACTACCGCCATAAAAACATGTCTGCCACGACCATCGCTATTTGTAGGGTCGTAACATTTATAGTTTATAGGCGTCTTAACTTATCACTTTAGTAGTTAAGTAAAAACTATTCAATATCATAGATTAATAATAATAAAATAAAAATGTATTTTATGCTCAAAAGCTAAAAATATGCTGGTCAATATCATGGTAGAAAAGGTAATAAATACAATCGTGACTGAGAAAAAAAAAAAAGCCAAATATTTCTCCATCTCCGTGGACTCCGGACTTTTCTCATGTAGATCAACTTTCTTTTTCATAGTGAGATATTATGTCTCTGAAGACGGATGTCCTGTCTAGCGATTTTTGAAATTCATTCCAAATTGTGGCCATAAAGCGGAAGACCTGGCTAGAGTCGTCCTAGAGACATTGAAAAATCACGACTTGGATATCGCCTATTGCCGGGGGCAGTCTTACGACAATGCTAGCAATAGGCCTATATATGTCGGGTGTATATTCTGGTCTTCAAGCGACAATAAAACAAGTAAACCCTTTGGTAGATTTCGTTCCCTGTTCGGCTCACTCACTGAATCTTGTTGGATCCTGTGCGACCGAGTCTTGTCAAGCTGTTGTATCTTTCTTCAGTATTTTGCAGTCATTGTATACTTTTTTTTTTTTTGGCATCAACACACAGATGGGAAATTTTGATGTCGACAAATTTTACAAATGGTTTGTTCTTTACCCCTCGGAAATTCCGAATAGGAATCATTGAAAATAAACAGTTTTAAAACTGTTTGTTTTATTTATCATTAGCAACCATGCATTTTTTTTTAATGAAGACTTTTGTGAGAATTATAAATAAAGTAATATATTATGCGTGTGATTAAAGAAAGACAATTTTAAATAAAAGTAAGTAGGCCTATATATATTTTTTATAGCGTACAAAATATTGTTGCATGATAAGCACTGATCTATATATGATTTAAAATATAGGCTCTTCCGCTTATAAATAGTTGTCCAGGGGTGAAGAACGTAGTATTAAAATTTATAATAGGAATGAAAAAGGAACGATAACTCTCGCTAACTCTGTTCTTATAATGTTATCCACAACGACACAATGGGAAGGGCACTAAATGATTTGACCCGCAATATTTGTGTATATTCAAATTCAATGACAAAGACGTCAAATTATACATATATTAGTAAGATAAATTAGAAGATTACACACGACATTTTAACTTCGTGATTATTGTAGTTAAATATGTTATTTCTTATTATAGGCCTGTGACTAGTATTACACTAGTAGTATTAAGTATAGAGTCAGTATAGACAGTATAGTTATAGTAGGGCCTACTTACCTACTAGTAAGACTAGTACTAGTATGTATGCCTGTATGCTGATGCTAATGCTAGTACTAGTAGTATCTAGATTCTAAGTATTAGTATTAGTAATAAAATAATTAGTAAATAAATGCCCTAGGCCTTATTATTTATAGATTAGATTAGGCCTAATTAAGACTATATCAAATTATATGATTAGATTAGAGAATTTTATCATATTTTATGTGATTTTGATTTAGCCTAAGGCTAAGCCTAAGGGAACTTAGGCCTACTTTTATACTTATACCTTATAGTATAGGCTATTATATGCTTTTATTTAGGCCTAGGCCATAGGCTTTACTTTAGGTTTAGGCCTAAGACTCCTAAGACTAAGTAGTATATAAGTTTTAAGTAGGTATAATCATATAAATTATTATATAATATTAATATTATAAATACCTATAAGACCCCCTATGCCTGTACTCCTATACACTATACGGCCTATAGACTATGACTATAGTATTGGCTAATTTATATTTTTTTATTTATAGCCTATGGGGTAGCCTAATTCTTTACCTGTGTTAGCCCACGAGTTTTTTGGTTTTGTAGGAACGATTTTTAAATATCCATGCCCGTGCCAAAGTCGCACGAATCAAGTAATTAAATTCATTAACTTAAATGTATTGCATATATGATATAAATCATCATTATAATGAAAAAAAAATGCAAAGATAATACCATTGATAATAGCATTTCATTATGGATTATGGAATGGGTTGCCTGAAGTGAAGTAGTAAAAAAACAAACAACAGCCAACACCTTAATTTAATTTAAATTTAAAGCCACTGTGACGGTAATAGTGACTGTGTAACTGTGAGTGTGTTCGGGGCAAAATTATTCTAAACTGACAGACTTTGTGACACACATTCACATTGGACTTTAATGTGTTGACCAGACTAAGTGACCTGAAAGCGCGGTGTTATTGTGACTGGCTGGACAGAGTGAGTTTTGTTCATGGATGTCTCGTGGAGGTGTATGAATAGGGATTGAATGGCTGTGATGTGCTAATGTAATGTGCTATAGAATGATTGAGAATGAGAATAAAGTTCAGTTGTTACACCAAGCTAGAGTGTTAAATAAGCACTTTTACAGCCACCGTTAATAAGCCTATTTAAGACTAACACAAACCACACATTTTAAACATCATTCTTCTACGTTAGGCAGTCTATAGACATTATTGACATAGAAAGAAAAAAGTAAGTAAAGTATCTCATCAGACCAAATTGATCCTTTTAGGGCCTTCTGTGGTCAGGGTTTACTATGGCATCATGTGGCTAGCACAAGCACGGCCACCTTTTCTTTACCCCAATTAAAGCAAGGTACCTTTCAGAGCTGGTTAATCTTAGAGATCCTCCCAGACCTGGGAACAAGTCTTCACTGTGTCTTCACTAGAATTTAGAATTTGAACCCAGGACTTTAGGTATGCCCACCAATGGCCCTGCATAGTCTATACAGTAAAGTAAAAAGTAGGTACCCTTCGGACCAAACTGATCATAGGGCTGGTGAAGCAACGTTCACCGAGGGGATGTGTGGCCAGCACAATGCCCAGCCACCTTTACTTTACCCCAACTAGTGTCTGGTACCCATCAGAGCTGGGTAGACTCAGGGGAACCCTCATGTCCCGGGAAAAAATCCTAGCCTGCACCAGGATTCAAACCCAGAACCTTCGGGTCGCCAGTAGAATGTGCTTCCGCTCGACCACCATGCCCCACCGCCTAAACTCTGACATTAAATAGTCTTTGAAAGCAATAGTCTGTACGGATGAAAAATAATTAGTATTTGTGTCTTATTTCCTGTATTATAGCTCAACTACTTTACAGACGTATTGTTACCTCCCATCTAATCTCCCTTGTGGATAAAAGCCATCAGTTGACATCTACTCGTAGCTGCAGTTCCCACCATGGCCAGCAGAGTGACAGTGATGGTCCCATAAATGTGTATTTAAAAAGGGTGTCACAAGGTGAATTAAATAAAGATGACCATCAACTAAAAGTTGTTGAAAGACTGCAGGAACTTCATGAATCACTGAAAACTTATGAACCTGACACTGCTGCAGGAAAACAGAAAAAATCCTTTTGGTTTCAGGTAAGAACAAAACATGAAGTTTTTTGTATGTTATAATGGAAGTAAATTTCATGATTTTTTTTATCTCAGAAACTGTATAAATTTTTCTGATTGTAAAAGTAATCTCAACACACTCCAAACCAAAATTTTTCTTTAGAAATCTGACAAGCCTAATAAGATATCAGTAAAAGGTCTTTATCTTCATGGCAGCGTTGGTAAGTTTATAGTGATATTACTTATTATAAAATTATTATAATTGTAAAATAATGTTAAGGCTTTGTAGATTTACTAGCCTATCATCATTCTGAAATATAGTTTCCATTGTTGTTATTTGTTGTACAGATAAGAAAATGTAATTCTTTAAACTCTACCAATACTGGTACCTGGTATATCTTAATAATATTTGTAATGCTATTTGCTGAATGTAACAAGGAATATTAACATCTGATTTGTGCTGTTGTTTTGAAAGGTACTGGTAAAACGATGCTTATGGACATGTTTCATGACACCAGTGGTGTCTTTAAAAAACAGCGAGTACATTTTCACAAGTTTATGTTGGATATTCATAAAAGTAAGTTTGTTTCATTTCTAATAAAAAGAATTACTCATAGTTACCTCCCTTTTTTCAATTTTTCTGTGTTAATTAAAAGTTGAGTAATTATTCATTTATACTGGTAAAATTTAATAAAACAATTTTTACATATATCCTTTATACCCAGTTCTTTTAAATATAATGGGTTAGAACAAGGCTTTTAGTCTGTAATGTTGAATTAAAGTTAAGCCTCTTTCTTGATATTTTTAGGAATACATGCATTAAAGAAACTGCAACCTAAGATAACAACAACCAGGGATTCTCAACCATTTGATCCCATCACTCCGATCGCCTATGAAATCAGCCAGGAAGCATGGCTTTTGTGCTTTGATGAATTTCAGGTAATGTTTGAAATAAATCTTTTGATGAACTGCTTATTTTGAGATACTTCATCAGGACTGGAGGATCTGGCTAACATTTAAAATATCTACCTTGTATTGTATTTTACTATTTAGGATATGAAAGAGATTTTATCTAAAAAAAATATATATCCTTATAGGGACCTTTTTTTTTTTTGACCCTTTCATGCAAAGGGATTGTGAGGTTAAAATAAAAATAATGCCCATTCCATGTGAAAAAAATAATTTTAAAGTTAATTACTCTTTACCTATATTTTGGTTCAGGGGGTTAGTGAGACAGAGTCCACCAGTTTCTGTTGCCAGTGCGCATGGTATTTCCGCAGCTAATGTGAGATACTTGTGAGTGATTGGATGTCGCTAGAGAGCCATGCCCTACATTTCTTCAAAACTCTGCTTCCTTTTTCTAAAACATGGAGGCTTGTAATGTTTAAAGGATATATTTCCTTAACGGAGACCATCTTCACACCTAATTACACTTACAGTGTGTCCCATTTTTATTTGAACATTTTAAACTGGGGGATCTTTTTTTCTACTTGTATTTTAATTTTCATTGTATTTTAACGCTGCTAAATAAACTCATTTTTACTTTAAAAATTATTAGTAATTGATCAAGCTGTTCTAAAAGCCATTAATTATGATAAATTTAGCATAATAGAGACGACAGTAACACATAGAGGCCCTGCAACTTCAATGGACTATTACAAATCAAATTTGCATTCACTGGATTATTATTATTACTTGTAAAAAAAAATAACTATTTGTTCCAGACTTTATGCGCTTATCTGAAGCTAATGCACTCTTCAGTCCTCCTATTTCTGTCTCACCAGGTAACAGATGTTGCTGATGCTATGATCCTCAAGCGCCTTTTTACAGAGATCTTCAAGAATGGAGTAGTAGTAGTGGCTACGTCAAACAGACCCCCTGACGGTATGTCAAAAGGGTTAATTTATATATTTTAGGTGTACGGACTGCCCAACAATGAAACAAGGCTTTTGATGCCTAACTTTAAGACCAGATCAAAGACCCTTATAGTTGTATTTATTTGCAAAAAAAAAAAAGACTTTATAAAACTAAAGAGATAGACTTTGCTGTTGATTGTTTAAAATGTTAACCTAGCATATCTTTTTAGGAATATAATTCACTAAACAAAATATCTACCCTTTACATTTTTAGATCTTTATAAAAATGGACTTCAAAGAGCCAATTTTCTTCCCTTTATTGACATCTTAAAAGTAAGTTGGCTTTCATTAAATTTGTATCTCTTTTTTTTTTGGAAACTTCAAAAATGCAGTGGATGTTTTTATTTTTGTAGTAAGCATTGCTTAACAGCACAATTGTTGTTTTTTTAAAGAACTACTGTGAGATTGTACCCCTTGATTCCGGTATTGACTACAGACTGCTATCTCTTCCAGCTGAGGGAAAAATTTATTTTGTGTAAGTTTTGTGTCAGAAAATATAAATACTTAAATACATTATGTTGAAAAAAAAATTTAAAACAATATGTCTGCTAAGTGGGTAATAGTTGTAAAATTGCTAAGTGGCAAAGTTTTTAAAAAATGTGTATTATGGTTAGGTCTTCAAAGTGTGACAAAAATAATTTAAATAAGAAACCATAAATATCATTACATTTCAAAACATTTGTTCAGCTTTTACTCTATTGACATTTTAGAAGTAGTTTGATAAGGCCAAATAATAATTTGCAATTCTCTATGAAAATAATCTGTTTATCTTATTGATATTCCTTGTGAAGCCCCTGTCTGCTGTTCTTCCCACTTTTACATTACTTTATATCTGATACAGTCTGCCTCCAAGAATAAGATAGAGAAGCTGATAAAATGAACATTTAATTATATCCATGGGTTCTCCTGTTTGGAAAAGTTTGAGAAAACTCACTTAGTTCTTCAAGTTTGGGGAAACTGTCTCAGGTTGGGTTAAGTTTGGGAATTTTACTATATTGAAAAAAAATGCAGATACAAAAAGTTAATGCCACTAGAAAAATATTAAAATGTCAGTAGATTAAGAAACATCATAATTTGTGTTAAAAGAATCTGGAAGAGGCACTGAAAAGAAAAAAAATGACATGAATAGCTGTTTAAATTGAAAGTTAGCAGGCATCATTTACTTGATTTAGTTGAATAAGACTTATTTTAATAAGCAAAACATCTCACAGCTTAAAATAAAAAAAATTTAAATTCTGAAAAATTCACTCATAAAATGTCAATATGGACCATTCCTTATACATTAATGGTAATATTGGTATGGGGAATTTTCATATAAAGTTTGGGAATTTTAAAATGATCTTTTAGTGAGAACCTTGTGTGCGTCTTCACAGAGTCATTTTGCTGGACGGTTCAACTTGAATGCCTGCTCTTAGTAAAATAAGAGTTTTAGTCTGGTTCTGCCAATGTTCAATTTTATTGTCCTTTCCTGGTGAAATAGCCTGTCCACCTCACTTTTCTCTCGTGAAATCGGATGTTATATCCTGAAGTGGTTAACATGAAATAAGTTTGCTTTAATGTATAACCAATATACTTACTTAATGTTGAGGGAAGGGGATGCTGGTGTACATAAATGTTTCTGCTCTGCAGTAGTTTGTCTAACTTTACAATTTCTATCTACAGGGGTTCTCCAGAAGAAACTAATGCGCACATTGACAGAATTATTAAAGAATTTAAGTTTTTGTACAAATTTGGTAAATTATATTTGTTATTGTTTTGTTTAAATAAAACAAAAATGATTTAGACATTATTTAATTTCTTTTGTTGCCTAATATTAATCTTCATTTTTTCAGAGTTGACATCAAAAACATTGAATGTTCTAGGTCGGAAATTAGTCTTACCCAAGACATATGATAGGATTTTGGATACTTCATTTGAAGAAATGTGTAAAAAGGTGAGCAGCTACTTTTACTCATAAAAAAACATACATAGTTATTTTGATGTGTTTGTTGAGTAAAATTATTTAGAGTTGTGTTTCTCAAACCGTATTTGAATTTCAGAATTTAGGAGCTGTTGACTATCTAGAAATCTGCAAAGAATTTGATGTTGTAGTACTGCGGGATGTTCCAAACATGTGCCTTGGCTCCAGATCAGAGGCTCGGAGATTTACAACTTTGATAGATACAATGTATGACAGAAAGGTTGGTCTAATTTTAAGTTATCAACTAATGTATGTAGTTATAATTTCACTTTCACAACTCGCTCTGATTTTAGATTAGCATTGTTTTAAATTGAAACAAAATAATCAGAATAACTAATTGAAATAGATTTATGAATTAAGACATACTTAACAATAGACATGATTATCTATTCCCCTACCTTTATTTTCTCTCCCGATACCCCAGGTTTAGGCATATAATTTGTGTGTACCCCTCGGCTTTATCTGTAACTACTTATTTGTTTGTGCTTGTTATTTTTTCACCTCCATCCTCTTTCTATCCAAACATACTGGAGGTTGGGAACTTCAGATTTAGATTAAAAAATAAGTGTGCAGCATTGTTATCTTATTTTTACACAATTTAAGAAACATTTATTTTAATAATGTTTAATTAAATAGGATACAAGTTCTATTATAATTACAGTTTAGGTTGAATTTAGAAAAAGTAAGTAGCGTTCGTTGTTGTTTTTTGTGCCTTTATGATTTTCTTTTCTAAAAAACGCAATGCATGCATGCACTGTACGTTTTATGGTTGTTGAGACATTTAAAAGGCAGAGCTTCTCCAGCGTGACCTTTGTCTGATTTTTTGGGTTTTAGAAAATTAATCAAAGTTACTATGTCAGCCAGTTAAGTTTCATTTTTACGACCTTTTTGTCAAATTCACAAAACAAAATAAAACAAGATCATTGAGCAACTGTGAGGGCTAAACACAACATAGAAGAGGGTTGAATAAATGTATCCCATCAAATGGAAACAATTTTTCAAGTTATAGATTACTAATCACACTTGTCTGATTTTGTTTGTCTTGTCATTTTAGGTGAAACTTATCATAGGGGCTGCATCTGAACCCAAGTACTTGTTCAGTGTGGGGACCTTCAGCTCAAATGAGCATGATGCAAACAGGAGTTTAATGGATGACCTTGGAATCAATGAGGTAAGCCAATGTCAAGTTTTTTTTAAATAGTTGCGATTCGTCCTTAGTTTCACAGGAGATTGGAAAGTATCAAATATTTCTTAACATGTTTAATTAGTAAGATAATTTTTTTTTAAATATAAATCTATACAATAATACAATTACAAAAAAAGACTGGTTCTATACAACAATTTTTTAAAAGGAATAGAAATTACAGCATCCTATACAAAACTTCTATTATCCTAGAAATCGGAGCTTGCCAAATCCAGCATCTTCACTGGAGAGGAAGAAGTCTTTGCCTTTGACAGAGTTGTCTCCCGGCTGACTCAGATGCAAACCAAAGATTACTGGGATATAAATGCCTCCACCGTTGCTCTGCATGGAAATTTAGCAGTGCCTGAGACTCAGCAGAAGAGGAAAACATCAGGCTCTTGACAGCAGTAGTTATTTAGCATTTGATCATAGTTAGGTGTAAATTAAATTTATAATTTATTTGTTACTATTTGGTTTTATTTTTCAATCTGCAATTTCTACTGGTGGCTAGATCATCTAGGTCTGTTGTTGATAATTTAAAATGAAGATGTTTTATTTGATGTTGAATCAAATTGTTGTAAAGTTATATATTCAATGAGTTTTTTTATATATGGGTCGCTCTCCTTTGTCATGCATCTCTTTTTTTTTTTTTCAAGAATTATTGTTTCAATAGAAACTATCCAAATCGTTCCCCTCATTGAACTGATTCTAATGCTACATGCAATGTATACGATGTTATAAGCTATGTACATTTTTATTTATTTATTGAAGGTACTTATTTTAATTTATGATTGCATTTCAGTTTGAACTTAATCAAGTTAAATAAACAAAAAACATAGATCTATTAATAAAAAATATTAATATTGTTGGTTTTAGGCCTTCACTTTATATTTGACTTAATTCAATATATTTTGATATTTCTAAAAAAAGAAATAACTTCTAATGGCTGTTTGTCCTCTAACTTATTGAATCAAGTCTTTTTGATATACTAGATTTTACATTTTTACATTCAGCTCTCAACTCAAATTTAAAATAGATATGCATTTCTTTTCCAAAAAAAAAACCCTCTTAGTTTCAAGCCCTTTGTTCACCAATGCTTCATCATGCAGAGCTTAAATTGCATTCAAATTTGAAACTGAAATTATATTGTGTTTGTATTTTGCATATAGAGCTATTTTATACATATGCAGTTAAAAGAAACAATTTGCCCAAATAATAGAGGCAATTTATTATAATCCTAGTTCATATTTTTGATATTACTATGAAGTAAATTTTCATTGATGAGATTATTGAGATAACTTTAACAAAATGTGATATTGTTATTATCCCGAGTCACTTTATTCTATTCATTTTATCAAATATTGCAAAACTTAAATTTATGGACCAGAAACGGTTGAGATTATAGAATACATTTTTTGTATTGTGTTACCCATTTGATTATAAGTGTGATATCAATTCAATATTTTTAAATGTTTAATTACCGGTCATATTTCAGGTTATTATGCTTGTGACTTGTGCTTATATTTTAATGTTAAACTGGGTTTAAATGTGGCCACGGCATACTAGGTGATTGTGTGACCATCACTATGTACAGCCACCTTTACTTTACCCCATCTAAGGTCAATTAGACTCAGGGACACCTTCCAGACCCGGAAAAAAATCCTAGCCTGCACCAGGATTTGAACCCAGGACCTTCGGTATGCCAGCCAAATGCACGGCCAATGTTGCGTGAATAGATGCCATCAATATATTTAGAGTTCTTAATTGATGACTAATAAACCCTTAACAAATTACCTCATCGAAACCTATTTCTACTAAAGTTGTAAAGTTGTTACTCTTGTTGAACTAGTGGTGTAGTAGGAACTTAAAGTTTTAATTATTTTTAATTGAACTTATGAGGTAAAAAATTCTGGAATTTTTTTTTATAATTATAAACTGTATTTTGTTACCATTCATTTTTTTAAAGTAAAAAAGTTTCTTTATGAAAAAAGGGATCAGGTTAATGAAGACCTATTACTTTATCTTATATATTATAGATACAGACGCTCTTTCTATATTGCGTCTTACATTCATCATTTAAACTCTTTTTATGTGTCATAAACCATTAAAAAAATTATTTTTTTGGATATTGTTAAAGTAGTTAAAATTACATACCCATAGCTGTATCCAATATTTACTATACTTTCATGAAATAAGATAATAAGTTTAGACTCTTTTTATTAATAGATCTTAACCACAGAAAATGTATATATCTTGTATTATATAAATATTGATTTTATTGTGTCAATATAACTAACAGTGTTTTAAAATACTGTGAATACAAAAGGAAATTTATCTGTATTTATGTCGGATATATATCTGAAAAATGAATTTAAACGAAAGTTTGTGAATTCTGTATAAGCCTTTTACTGCTGCCAGGCGAAAAATAACATGTATTAGAATCTCAGTAAAAGATGATAATATGGTATCAACTGAAATTTGAAATGCCTATTTCTTTTTTTCAAATATAATTATCAAGTCTTCTCAGAATAATTGCAGGCATTTTTATGATATAATATTGACAATATTGTTACTCATGAAAGTCAGGTTACAAATTATACTAGATCTATACAAAACAACTAATGTTAAGTAAATATTATATCTATAAATCTAGTATATTCTCCACTTGGAATAAAATAAATTAATACCTTGAATTGTTGTTTGTTTTTATGAATATTACTTGAATAATCTAGTAGAGTTGGTTTTATATGGCTGACATATATGTACACATATACTAGTTAATGTCGACCTAATATTTTTTTAAAGTATTAGCCTGTGAACATTTACAACAGAACTTCAAACAAACATTTTCATATTCTTTGAACCAGTCCTATATTATAATTAAATTATATCTATTAGTGTTACAGGCGTTCATTCTATACCATCTATTTTAATAAGAAAATTGCTGTCACTCATTTATTTGAATTCTACAATAAGTTCTTATTTTAAATGATACAGAATATTAATGAAGCCTTTGTTTATCTGTGGTTTTAATATTATCTTATACCTTTAAAAGGGGGTTCAAATTACGTCAAGTTTCCCTAAACAACTCATTCCATGCTCAGAGATGCCACTGAGTTAACTAAGTATTTGTTCTAGTTTCTTAATATATATATTTATATATTATATTTGATGGGTCCCAAAAAGAAGATGCACATTATAATTATTTGTCTATTATAAAAACTTCACAATACAACCTCAATTATTAAATTTATGTAAAATAAATATTGTTTCTAAAGTGTTCTATATTATAGCTCAGTGATCCATAGGTCAGTGGTTGATATATTATCTTAAATTTATGCAGTCATCTCCCTTATGTAAACATTGTTATCGGTGATGTCATCGGGTGTTTTGAATTATTATCTTCCTTTATAATTAATTATTGCATAATTGATTTCCGATCTCATAGATTGTTTATGATCACGCGCTGGCTTTCCCATAAACCTAGTTATATTTTCTTTTTTTTTTATAACGTCATTGGACGTCAACTTGTCATTTTGTATCATAATCAAGTGACCTATTTTTTTGATTTTTGGTAGGCCCTACTGGTATGACCTCAACAACTATTTTTGGACTCGTTCACATTGCGGTCTTGGCAGGATTTAAGTCAAAGCAGGATCATAAGACCAAAGATAACTACATCCGGCATAGGAAAGAGGATTGTAGTAACGCTGAAAATTAAAAGTTTAAATAAAACATCAAGTGACTAGTGCTTTTCTTTGTTATTGCTCAACTGATCAACTATCAGAACATAACGTATTGGCCTACCCTTAGCGACTTAGGCACAGTAATACAAGTAATAAAATAAGGAAAACTAATCATACTAATGGATTATTTGCCGACAGAGGTAAGTGTAAATTGTTAAATTTAAATAGCCCCTATATTCTATATACGGTATTAAATAATATATATATCTTGACTTTTGTACAATAAAAAATACTGCACGGCACAGTAGCCAGTAGTAGTAGTTACTAGACTAGTAGTACTCTAGTTAGTAGCCTTCTTGCCTTTAATATTTAATATGTTTACTACAATCTACAGTGACAAATCATATCATGAAGACTGTAGACCCATATTATAGGCCTATATCATGACTATTCATGACTATATCAGTGACTCAGTGTTTAGAAACAAGTGGCGGTGAGTGTAGAAATGAAATAGGGCCTATAATAACTATACTATAGGTCCTATGCCTATGCACTTTACTATCCGACTATCCATTACTATTGAGTATTATTGTCTAGCCTGATGGGTACTTGCCTAGGACTAGGCCTATAGACTATAGGCAGTATAGTATAGGTAGGCCCTATAGGATAGGGTATATCTATAGGCCTAGCTATACCTGGGCCTATAGTATATAGATTCTATTCTATAGGCCTAGTCATTATAGTGCCTTTAGTAGGGCTTTTTATATATAAAAGCATATAGCCTACTTGATATACATAAATAGTAAATAGACTTATATAGACTATAGGCTTATAAACTATAGACATATAGTATAGGCCTAGCATATAATATAGGCCTAGTTATAGAAAAGATAAGCTAGTAGTGTATAGTCGGGCGGCCTAATTTGCGATAAATTACGTTTCTATTTATTTCAAACAGATGACACAAATAAGAAAAATAATGTCTTATCATAAATATAATATATATATAGGGTAACAACATTAATTATTTTTATAAGTGGGCCTAGCCTATATATATAATATAGTTATGACTTACTTAAATATGAGTTGATATTACTAATATCAATATGAGTCAGCTTAGACGGCTTAAAACCTTTATCATTATAATTTCTTCTTCTGCGCAAGTCGTAAGCCTACTCAGACTCAAATAAGCTTATATTTATTGGTCAATAGGTAATGGTCACCCTTCACTTCCTTATAAATTAGTTATAAATCATAATAAATATATATATTTGAAACTCATATATATATAAGTCATTTATACAGTATAATTTATAAGTCATTTTTTACTAGGCCTATAATTCTCATTTTAAAATAAAATCATATCTTAAAGTCATATAAATAAAGTAAAAGTCATCTATAACAATAACTTAATCGTAGGTTAATTTTTTTAAGCCTGATCTTGAGCGGCTCTAAGACAATATAAGTTTTTTTTTTGCTAATTTAAAAAAATGGGAGTAAGCCTTTGGTTTTGCTTTGGATTTACAAATAAATGGAGAGTGGGGTAGGCCTATAGCACCCTACTTGTAGGCCTATTTACTTACTTCTAATATTTGATAAGATAGGGCCTACCAGGCGCATTTTGCATCATTTGGTGCTACTCTTTTATGGAAGAAACCTGAGGTAGGGGGGTGTCCCCTTCACCACCTCCTATCTGTGATGCTTGGTAATCCTACCATATTTTCATATAGGGCCCAATATTAAATTAGTAGGCTTGTTAGTCTATCTGCAAGTTTCCGTGGCCAAACGGCAGCACGTTCGACTTGTGTGCCTAATGTCCTGGGTTCGAATCCTGGTGAGAGCTAGGTTTTTTCCAGGCCTGGAGTGTGTCCCTGAGTCTACCCAGCTCTGATGGGTACCTGCCATTAGTTAGGGTAAGGTAAAGGTGGCTGTGCATTGAGTGTGCATTGTGCTGGCTACACAATCACCTAGTACGACGTGGCCATAGAAACTGGTGAATGCTGCTTCACCGGCCCTATGATCGATTTGGTCTGACTGGTACTTATTACTTTACTTACTTATAATTATTCTGTATTATTATATTCAAATGTAGGCTATAGTAATAGCTACTAGCAGAAATAGTAACTCAACCTTTTTTTTTTTAGGCATAGGCCTACTACTTTATCTGCACAGTTGAATAATAAAATTGTAGTGCATCTGCCCTATATGAATATGCCTACATATTGCATATTAAATTTATTATTATTTTTTCTTTCAGCTGGTTAGCTACATTATGGGCTTTCTGAACTTTAATGACCGCAAAGAAACCTCATTGGTCTGCAAACAATGGTACACTGCCTACTTACACCCATCGCTACAGAAGAATGTGGTAGTGAAATGCAAGCCACCTGAAAAAGGCTTGTTACCGCAAGGGTTGCTGAGACGACGATTGACCCACATTGATTTTGGAGAAGGGCGTAGCGATTCCATCAACGAGGAAAGCCTGGTTCAATTATTGAGGGAATGCCCTGGGTTAATGGAGCTTGATCTTTCAGGCTGCAATCACTTATTTTTCTCTGGCCGTCTTCTTGAAAGAGAATTGGACAGAGATATTTTGCGCAAAACATTGTTAAATCTAAAAGAGCTCAAGCTGTCTGGCCTACGTCACATGACAGATGTAAGCTTCATGAGGCTTGTGTCTGTGTTAGTCAACTTGGAAAAGATCTCTCTGGCTTCAACAAACATAATTTTTGGAAACCAATTGGCAGGCTTCAATCAACTCAGCCCTGTTATATTCCAGTTTTCCACATTTTTAAAATTTGTTAAAGACAATGCTGGAAAGATAAAGTCTGTGGATTTAAGTTACACTGGCTTGCCAAATGATGCACTAGGTGCATTTGGCAGTATCCAAGGATTGGTCTTAGATGAAATAGTTCTTAGAAATTGTATGGAGCTCAGTGATAAAGGTGTAAAACTTCTTGTGGGCCATCAGCAGTCTTTGAAGGTTTTAGACATCAGTGAATGCAAAGATCTAGGGACAAGCCCTGCATTTTTCAGCACTCTGGCCAATAATCTCCCTATACTGCACACTCTATTGATGAGAAAATGCATCAAAATGAGCCAGTGTGACATAACTTCACTGGCTGATTTCAAGGCGCTTAACTCACTTGACCTTGGAGAGGTCAACAATTTGCACAACAAGGATCTAATCAAAGCCCTGTGCAGCAAAGGCCCTAAATTGAACAGCTTGTCATTGCCTTATTGCCCTGATGTACAGAATGACTTCATAGTTCAGTTGTCATCCAGCAATTACTTGTTGTCTTATTTAGACTTGAGCTCTTGTCATCAGCTTTCAGATGGTGCATTGCAAGCTATAACACGTTCCTTGACGCTCCTTCGCACATTGAAGCTTCCATATTGCAGAGAAATTTCAGACTTTGGAGTGCTCGGATATATGCCAGAGCAGGGCGTGCTCCCGGCACACACTTTTGATTTCGACCACGTAGGCTGCCCCTGCACACGAGAACGTGACAGCAAAATATTTCGGAAACAAGTTGGCGTTCACAAGGCAGATCATGCCTGCATGGCCATGGTTAAGAAAAGCTTGGAAAGCGGTGAACCTCTGCAAAAGCTGTCAAACTTGGGCATGCTTGAAACATTGGATTTATCATCCTGCGCAAGAATAACGCACGTGGGCTTATCTGAGGCTGTAAAGTTCAAATATTTGCTCAGGCTTTCCTTGAACAGCATGGCCAGGGTTGTAGATGACACCATAGCCATCATTGCACATCACAACACAAGCCTTGAGGAGGTGAATATACGAGGCACAAAGGTTACAGACAAAGGTGTCAGGGAGCTGATTATGCACTGCCCCAACCTCACCAAGCTGGATGTGTCCCAGTGTGACGGGCTAACCAATGCCTGCTTACAGTTCATTGCATCAAAGGCTAAGCGGCTCCGTTTTCTTGACGTGTCATTTACTAACATCACACCAGATGCTGTGAAGAGTTTTGAGTTGAAATTCTCCTATATAAAGGTTCTATCAAGACCATACATTTATTAACAGCTGTCTTGTAATTTACTCACAGCTACACTAAACTACATCTTACCTTTAGTTTTTATTTTAGTTTGTAATAAAAAAAAAATTATGTCCAAACCAAAATATAATTTATTAACCATTATTTTATTGTTAAACTTTTTTTTTAATGACTATTAACTTCTTTTTATGTTGCTACTATGCATAGGTGCTGATGAAATAGTGACATTCCTCTTGAAATTGCAGAAGTAATGGTATGTTATTTTTGTATTTGGAAACAGAAGCCTTAACCACTTTTTTAATTTTAACATTCCATTGAGGACTAGGATTTAATTTTTGTTTAAAGTATCTGTTACATCTGAGGTCCACTTTTCCCTTGATTTCATTAAATTAAAAACATTTTTTTTTTATAAATATTATAACAAACTTTATTAAAATTGTATCCAGCTATTCATTTTTGATTCAGTTCATCAGACCTATTTATAATTTATACATGAAATTATTGATCTGTGATACGAGCAAATCTGATACAATATAAGCTGTTGATGATAGGATTATAATAATATTAGTTAGACTAAATGTTATATTATTGACCTTGGAAATCCAAGATGTTATTGTTTAAATGCATAACTTCCAAATAATTATAACTATCAATTTCTTTTTTAAATGCATATATAATTTTCTATTTAAAAAAAATATTAACATTATTGTCATAGACTATTGCTAATAGTTATTTGGAAATTTTCTACTTTTTTCATCATCTATTGAGCACATCTTTGTGTTAAAATAATCAAATTAACTTAACTATGGAATAATACATATTTCAACCATTATTTTATTCAAACATTATACATTATAAGAACCTGTGTTCATTTTTTAAACTCTGTAGCACAAAAATTATGTACGATTTTTTTTATGCAATTTATTTTTTCTAGTAGCTGAGCCAGTTAGAAAGTTTTAAGAGAATTAGTTTCCTAACCATTGCTAGAAAAATAGTATTTTCCACTTTTAGCTTTCATTATTTAATACAAAGAGTTATTGCAGCATTTTTGTGACACTCATGGGTGCAAGAGTGCCGGCTATAGCCGGCATGCCGGCCAATATAAATTTTGGAAACATGCACGCCGGCCAATCGCCGTCAAGCTTAATGTGAAATTTCTTGTATATCTCGTTGCACCGAAATCTGACTTTTTTTTGGCCGTAACAAACTATAAATGATCGACTTTTTTCTTTCATTAAAACTTAATTAAAGGGCGAAATAAAAAGAGCAACAGGAAAATACCAAAGTATCCGCGCATGCGTGATTCTATATTTATATTTAGGTCAGGCTTTCCCTAGTTTTCGTCGCCCGGTAATTTGTATAGGCCTACTCGTGCCTCCAGAGTTTTAAAAACGTTTTTTTTATATCGCAATCCCGTAATGTCGCTTTCTTGGACTCGGACACGAATTTGTATTTAGGTCAATCTATACGCCACGCGTTACTCGCGGCCGCGGCTATTAAAACTCATTGTTTTCATTAGCTCATTAGGCAATAGGCTAGGCATTAGCCTCATTAGCCTAGGCCTACAATAAAACGTTTGTTTATCTTATCAGCCTACTAAAACGAAAAGAACTATTTATTACCGGTAATAGACTTTATCTCGGCGCAACGTCAACGTTTCAATTATTGCTATCAATGATGTAAAATCGTCACTATAAACTTGTTTTTGTAGAACACTGAGCTCGCTGTAAGCCCTACACTACATTGTTACATTGTTAGTTAGTAATATTAATTATAATTAATGAAGGCCCTATCTAAAAGAAAAACAAAGAGCATGACGACTAATATATAGGGGCCTATATATATAATATATAAATATAATACAATAATACGCGGACACGAACGCTAAGTATAGGCCTACTATTTTAGGCAGAAACTTTGCCGGCTTTTTGGCATTGTCAACTCTTACTTGCCGGCCAAATGGGGGTCCAGCACTTGCACCCATGGACACTTGTAAAATATTGCTAGAACTAAGCTTAATAAAAACACTAAAAACTTAACATTATTAAAAACTCTTTAACATTATTTAAAACTCAATAATTAAAAATTAAATTACAGAAATGTTTTAAAGACCTAATAATCTCTGGAAATACTTTGCACATATTTTAGTATGTAAAAAGTATGACACGATAGGCCTGCAATATAAAATTGTAAAATACTTATATATATACATTCTCTGTACACTATGGAATGTTTTTTTCTTAAATGTTATATCATTTATCCTTTGTTCCCAAAAAATAAAAGTCACATATTTTTACGTTTTTTTTTTAATTTAAAAAATATTGTAGTTATTGCCAGTACATTATTAAACATTTTTTTTTTGTAATAAATATGTCCAAGTTCCATTAATTTTTTTAAGATCTCCAGTCATTTATATGGACTTAATGTTGTTTGTTATTCTAGGTGGAGAAAATCTACAGAAACAATGGGCTTAAAAATAATTATAATATTTTACCTGAATTACAGGCAGTTCATGTAATTTTAAACAAGATTGGATGCTCTAGCTAAGACATCTTCTTTCTCTTATATATCCTTGTACTAATCCGTTAAAAAAAGTATTTTTCTCTCCATTGAATATTTAAGTGTATCTGCATGCCTGATGTCAACTTCATTTAAGTAGTTAACAATGTGTTCTCGCTAAAGGGCATTTTTTAAGAGCCCAACATTTCTTTGTTCTTTTTTTTCTTCGCTGTATATTTATATTTACTTATTTTGTAAGCCACAGATATTTTTTTCATATTAATATATTTATTTTTTTCACTTTATGTAATACTGATGTAAACATATTTGGTGAGAGCCAGGAGTAAAAACAATAAATGTGAACTTTGAAAACAATGTTTCACTCAAAGTTTAATTGGCTGATCATTAATAAGAAATGACTTGGACTTAACCTTGTGGGTCTCCATAGGAGCATATAAGTATAAGGCCATAATCACACCTCTCCAGGTTGCTAGATCTTGGGCCACTTCCAGTTAGGTCAATGTGAGGCAGACACAGACATGGTTCATAATCATAAGGTTTGTGAAAGTTTAGTAAAAATCGGACCAAGGTGTGGGGAAAGTTTGTAAATTTCACTCAAATATACAAAAAAGCATACAAAAAATATTTTAATTCAAAAAAGTTAATAACTATGTAGCTAAGCTGCAAATTCATTAATAAAACTCCTATCAAATACAGCCTCAAAATTCTTTATTTGGAATACCCAACTATGTTGCCATTTCAAAATTTAAAAAAATTATTATTATTGGTAAGAAGTCTTAATTACAATGTTGGCAGCAGATTTGAGACTTGTAGCTATGGTGGTTATTTTAAAAAAATCATTTTTTACTGAACTCTACCCGTATCATTTTTTATTGTGTTGATTGTCTGATTGGTAATGACTATAAAAGTAAATTTTGCTTTGAAGTTCAATTACAATTATTACAGTTAATCAATCTTCTAATTTTAATATCCTCTGATTCTTTAAGGACAAATTGTGGAAAAACTAGACTTTAAAGTTATCATTTGCCATTGAATTTAGGATTGGTTAAGCATTTCATTATAATTTTAGGCTGTTACAATGTTCACAAGTTTTATTCTTTTAACTCATAAAATGTAATTTAGCAGTTATTATATTTTTATAAGCCTTTTAATAGTCCTTACATGTAATTAATTAGGCAGCAATGAAATTGTTAGCACTGGGATGATCCTTGTATATTGTCTTTCTTTTCTTCTTCAAAATCCATTTTATTTGATTTAATTTCATTTGTGAAACATGACAACTGAACTTTTGTTACAAAGAATTTCCACAATTTTGTTGTTTTCAATAATATTTCTTGTTGTTTGTTATATATATACTAACTGACATTTACAAATATTTATGCACCAAGATAGGCATATAGTTTTTTTTTTACAGTCAAAGTATTATTACCGAACACTAAATTACACTTAAAGTTTAAAAAAATAACATAACAGCCCTTATATAAAAAAAAGAAAAGTTTAAAAATAATGTATCTTAACTAGTTTACTTTATATTTAAAAAAATAGTTATGTGAAAGCAACATGACATATGTATATATTTTTTTTCGCTAAAATTTAAACATGGAACTGAAATACTTTTTAGTTTTTAATTTTCCATCTATCTAGTCCCAGAATAAAACATAATCTTTAATACAAAAACAAATATAATAATATGACATGGTATGGTATCTATATACGTTTTGATACATGCATTCCCAGATTTACATATGGGCTTTAATGGTAAAGCTTAGAGCTGTAGGCTTTTTTTTTCTTCAGGTTTTTAGATGTAAATTATTGTGACCTGTCATATTTTTTAATACTTTTGAGAGACATTTCATTTGATTGCATTCATACTGTTATATTTAAGTTTAGATTTAGATTCATATATTCAAGAATATTTATTACTTAAAGTTAAAGAAATATTTTTACTTTTAGAAGGTTTTATAAAATCTTTTTTGTTATAATCCAACAATTTTTTTTTTGCAGTTTTTGGAAACCTGATTATACCCAGTGATAAATGTCTTTCAGCGACTTGATTTTAATTGATATAAACTTTGAGCAGTTTTTTTTATATCTGCATAATTTGTCAAGTAAATGCACATAAAATATTTAATTTCTTGTTACTTCAACTGTGATATTTGGCTGTTCAATGGGTTAACCTTAAAGACCACTACCCAAAATGTGTCTAATAACTGATTGTTTAGGTTGAAAATGAAATGTTTATATATAAGCAGAGTTTATTATTTATATTCAAAATGGAGTGTGTACCATTTTTTAATACATAAAGTCCCAAGCTTTAATTATATTTCTATAAATAGAATCCTATATTCTTCTGTCTACATTTTTTTTCTTTTGTGTGTAAAAAGTTTAAAAATCTCAAATCTCCAAAATGGATAAACAGCATTTTTAAATTTTGCTCTTTATATTTATATTGATAGTTAAGATAAAAGAAAATGTACATTATAGTATAGTTTTGTTGAATAATTCAAATGCTGGTCTGTGTTATTTTTTAAGTTAGTCAAAATAATTAAAAAATGGCTATATACAGTGTGTGTGTTAAAGTTTCAAGTGTAAAAGAAATCTAGATAAAATCAATAATTGGAATTGTTTCATTTGGAAGTTGAATTATGTTGACTGATGGAGCTCAATACAAAAATATATAGGTCAGTGTTGTTATGGATTTTTAAAAAGTAAAATATAGCAGAAACATGTTACACAATTAAGCTTAGTCTTACATAAAAAGTCACTATTTATTTTATATATATACCCAAACACATATATACATATATCTATTGTACATATGCTGTAACACACAACTATAGTCATATAATTTAACTATATTTATTGATGGAGTTTGGGATTTTTTTAAATATCTAAAGCCCATGTTTCATTTAGCTGTCCTAATTGACAGTGATTTTTTTTCTTGATGCAGTGACATTTTGGTTTCAGTCAATCTATTTTTCTCAGCACACACTTTTACAACTTTTTGCATAAAATAAATAGGAATTGTGTTTACTAGTTGGACAACTAAATTACACAGCCTTGTTAGAATATTTTATCAACTAATTAAGTGTAGGATTTTCAGGTAATTTCATTTAGATCTTATTACTGCAGTTATCTAGTAAGTTAATAACGAGATTAAATGAATCTGTTGTCAATCAAAATGACTTGTATTATTGCTGGTTGCACATACAAAATATTTGTTACAGTAACTCTCTTATAATCTTATAGATATACATTTAAGTATACATGATTGTAACAATTTTCTGAACCACATTATTATATATATATATTTGTGAACACCTAATTAAACCAGTTAATATTTATATAGGCTACATTTTGTTTGTTTTGTTTTAAACTGCATAGTGAAAACTTATTCATATTTTTTTTTTTAATAATGAGCTACAACGTTGTTTTTTAGTTGTAGGAAATATATAGTTCAGAGCCTTCATAATCTGATCCCCACCAGCCACCAGTGAAATTGTAGATCTATGAGCCATGACCTACATTAGTGATATAGGCATTCTATACATATACATGCTCCACTCTATAAAATATGGAGGCAGGCACTGACATTTAATTTGTTATCATCAGAATTTCCAGCAGACAGCTCTGCTCTTCTTTTAAATGCTACTTGGTTAGCTTTTTACTATTTACTGTTAAATGTTATTTTCTGAAAAGCCAATGCTCAAAAACCTTTTATCTAACCTTTTTATTTTATTAAGTCCATTTTGCTGAGCTGTAAATTAATCCTCGCCTTTCAATTTAAAGAGGGATTATTACTATTGAACGCTATTGTGTAAGTATTGTTCATTTCAAAATGATTAAAATGGAATGGTACTTCTGGAATCAATCAAACTTGTTCAGAAGAATGCTGGAATTTTAACAAACTTTAATCGTTTGTGAGGATACTTGCATGTTAATATTGTTATAAATATAATTACACAGAGAAATATCATTATATTTTGGAATTTCTTTATTAGAAACCTTTCAAAGAAACTAATAGCAAAGTAAATATTTTTTCACAAAACAAGACATGTTATAAGTTGTGAATTACACAATATTATTGCAAATTAAGAAGGTTTCTTAAAATAGTTTAATAAAATACCATTTTTGTGCAAATGAGTAAATGAAACAAAAATAATACTGAATTAGGAAGAAATACAACATTACACAAACCTAACAACAAATGTAAATAATTGTAATTAAAAAATATTACAGTCAAAAATATAATATTAACTGGTATTGATCAGATCATCATCATGCATACACTCAATGAATTGTAGTTATTATAAAGCTCAAAGTTAATTAATCATATATATTTTATTTAAAATTTTTTTCATGTTTTTTCGTTCTTTTTTTTTTACATTAGATTCTTAAAAAAAAATAGTTTTTAGAATTGTAAAAAAATGTGTCATCTAACTTACCTTTTAAAAAAATATTTTTTTAACACAATTTATAACTTTAAATTATTTAAATGAGTTAATTCACCTTTTCAGACCATTTGAATGTCGGAATAGGGCTGGTGAAAAATTCTTCACCAGTTTCTCTTGCCATGACAAACCAGGGATAGTTGAGGAATATGCAAACTCAAAGACGAAGAAAGAATCAATAAATTTGAACCAAAATCAAAACTAGCTTCCACTAATCCACAGTGGCTCTTACATTTTCAGAGAATGTTTAATTTTGAAAGCTTTTAATAAAAATGGAAAAAAAAACTAACATTCCCAAAATAAAAAAGAACTATACGGTAGTACTTTTATTAATAATATAACTTTTTTTTTTACTTACAGCAGTAGGTATTAAATGCTTATTTTTTAATTCTAAACAAATTATAATTGAAATTTTAAGTAATTTGACCTGTAGCCTGTTTGTTTATAACAATAAGATTTTTTTATTTTTTAAAAAACTTTTGGCATGAAATAGGTGCCAAAAAGGGAACGGAAAAAAGAATTATGACTCATAGTTATTTATAGACAATTATATTTGTATCCTATATTAATAGTTCTTCTGGCACCAAATATGCCATTTAATTGGCTTTTATACAATAATCTCTAATGTTATTATATAAAGTTATAAAGTTTTTATTTAAGGACAGAAGCATGCATACCAAAGAAAGAATGTTATTTTGCTTCTTCTTCAGTCTGAACAAGGGATATAACTGGTGTAGGTGATCTCTGACTGACTAATGACAGATGACTGTTATAGAGTGAGTCTCTGCGATTAATTGTGGTGGATAATCTAGACATTGTGTTCCCATCCTCGTGTGGATTTGAGCTTGAGGCAGGAATAAGTGATCCAGAATCTTCTAATTTGGCTTGAACTAAATTAGTTCGATCATTTCTAGAAAATAAAAATGAAACTTTGAGTCCTGTGTATGAATTCTAGCAAAAACGTATATGGGGAGGCTAAAACGTAAATGTGGAGATGGGAGAAGAACGTTGGGAAATAGTTTTATGTATAGTACTAACTACTGACTCTAATTTAGGTGATGTAATAATAAAGTGGCATATATTTATAAATAATACTTCATCATCTTGAGCTCATTATCTGCTTTTTAAAAGTAGGCCTTTGATAAGTAAGCTTCAAAGGTTGGGGAGGCAGGAAGGAAAGTAAAACTGTTCCTGAATTCTAGTTGCTTTCACGAACAAGGTTTATTTACTTGTACCTGCTCCAGACCATTCCTTATTAGTCAATGGCTTAGGTATTGCAGGAATAGGTATTGCAGTGCAGGTTTAAAGTGCCTCACTTTAATGATCCATGTACTATGAATTTCCTGTATTACAAGCAATGTCCTAACCATACCCTTGCCACTATTGTCAAGCAGCACAACAGCAGGCATTAAACTGCAGTTTGCCTTCACTCATTTGTCCTCAAACTTTTTGTAAAATTGGGACTCAGTCACACACACATATTATTTTTAAAGTTGAGTATTGATTGACTGCCACAGTCAAAAACTTATACGGTTATTAACTCATAAAAATACAGAACTAAATCTGATAATATCCCCTTGATCCTCTTAGATTTATAAAAAAATGCTTTAAAAACCCTATGCTACTATGCCTTTTTTGAAATTTTATTAAACTGCCTTAATAAAAAAAAAATTTAATATTTAAAATATAAAAATTTAAAAATATTAATGAAAATATCTTATTTGGAAATCAATGATATGAAGTTTAATGGTACTCACTGAATAGGTGGTAAACCAACTTTTCGATAATGTTGCCAACCTTCAACAAATGTTAAAGCTAAAGGAAAACTTTTGTTGAAGAATTTTATTTCTCTCATTAAGTAAGGATCATTGCGACATCTAAAATGAACAATTATCAAAATTTGTCAAGATTGGAGTTACTGTTCTTGGGAGACAACTACTTTATTTAAAGAGAAGGAAATCAAAAATTCATTTAGAATTTTAGTTTCAATAATAATCAAGCCTGGGGACAAAATACACAGGCCTATAGCTACTGATAAAAATTGTTAAAAAACAACAATGTACAGAACGCAATAGGCTAATAATTTAAAAAGTATAATTATTAATTATTTACTGAAAAAAAACATGTAGGAATGGAATTTAAAATAAATATTGTAATCGGGTTAAAAAAGGTCATATCTTTTTATTTAGCAAAAAGTTTGGGGTATCTCTGGCTGAGAATCACATCCCTCTCCATCATGCATGTAAAATATAATCATTAGAATTTACTTACTGAAAACATTTTAGAAAAGCTTTAAGTCATGAAATTCTTTACAATCTTTAAAAAAAAGTAATACTATTGGAAATAAAATAAAAGTAGAAAAAGAAAATAAAGTTATCAGTGGGGAATCAAACTCAAGTCGCACAAATGGCAGTCGAATATGCTAACCACTTAACTAGGGAGTAAGATATGAGACAATAAGGTCATATGTCTTTAAATTAACCAAAGGGGATCAGAATTCAGAATTCACAAGCACAATCTACTTTATATATATGAAGTACTCCTAAATTATGTATCAGTATTCACAAAGTGAAAGTTTAAATTTTATATTCATTTGTTTGTTTCTGCTTTATTACAAACCTATGGAGTATTTTTCTTTGTCCCACTGGGTCGTGTGACAGGTAGCCAAGAGCAATGGCTGCATTTCCTTTCACCTGTATGGCCTTGGACTGTAAGAGGTCACATAAATATTCAACACCATTGATGGCTATGATGGCAGATGGTAACCCTGAAAGTAAATAATTACACAAATGCAACCAAAGCAATATAAAAATGTTAAAAAAGAATTAGAATGGATGATTTAATAGAAGTGAAAAAGGATGTGCCAATAGCCAGCTGCCTTTATATTTATGAGCAAAAGTCAGCTATCCTTTTAACAAAAAGAAATTTTAAAATGCAAACAGGTACTTTGAATACCTGCTGTGCTAGCCTCCCCACACACTATAAAACCCTGGCTACATTTTTAAATTGCTAATTGTTCAAGCAATCAATATAATGAAAATTAGCATTTTTGCATTATGCACAAAGGAACAGTAGCAATAGGTCCAGAAATGTAAAACATATATCTTTGTATAATTCCTTTTGAGTAATTACCGGTATGTTAGAAAAACTATGTTATTTTTAGCCAACTGAAAAAAACAGGAAGTTCTGCTTCAATTAAAATTTTTACTATGGGCAGCAATTTGACTAACTGAGCAGGTTCATTTTAATTTTATAAGAAAATTGTAATGGGTTTCTACCTGCTCTGCTGTGGGACAGACAAGCCACAAAATTAGCAGTTAGCGCCTGTATGGATGGTTGTTCTGAATCTTGCAGAAGGTCAACCAATAGCTTTATTCCTACTGCTGAAGACTTAGCTTGTTCTTCATCAGGGATGATTTGAGCCAAGACAACAGTCTGTCATAAAACATTAAGAAAAAGCTTTAAGCTGGGACACAGTGATCTGGAGGCAGCTAGTTGGGATAAGCGTACAAGGGAATCATGTGGCTGGCACAAAAACTACCCACTTTTTTTTCCCCCACAATTAATAAAGTCATCTACCGCTCAGATTTAGTTAGACTCAGGGATATCCTCAGACTCTGAGGAAAAGCCCAGTTGTTTAAACTGAATTTAAACCAGAAACCCATGGCATGGCTTTTAGACCATTATGTCACACAGTTAATTTAACATGAAGTAAACTATCTTAGTTTTTGCACGAGAATAAAACATTTGTCACGATGTGGCAAATGAGAGGGGGTAATAATGGCTGGTTGTCTTAGAAGTATGAGGTGCCGATGCTGTGGTTGACCTGGAATATTTATTTGTTCTCTACTGGCTCGTTCAGATGTTGTTAAACACACACAAATAGACAGTTCTAAGTTAGGCAAGCAAGTCTCTGGTTACGTTTCAGGTGTTTATTTATGATTCAGATTCAATATCCAATGATGAAATATACATACTAACATGCAGGGGAGATATAATGCTTGAGATATATGCACAGGAACGTCTATCACTCAATATACTGTGTTGTTGCGGAATCCAAGTTTAGGCTACGCAACTATAATGAGGAAATTACGATTACTGGCTAAGTATCTGCAAGTCCAAGTAACAATTTGGGAGCTAGACCAAAACGATGTATCTAGCTCGGGAGCTGGGAGAGATCTGCTTTAGTTTAGTTGGGCGGGCTTTTTCGTGGACACTAGTCACCTGACCCAAGGTTAATTTGGTTGGCTTACATTTAATTACATCCTATTCTCATTGGCTAGATTGAATATACATTTGCATAAGAAAAGCTTATTGGAGCCAAAAATGGATTGGGGGTCGGGGTTGCGAGGGCGGAAAGGGGGGGGGAGAGGTCTAGATGAAAGACAATTTATACAGACGTCATGCTGAGTGGGGGAATTTATCTCCCTTTGGTAGAATTTTAAGTAGTTAACTCAAGTGGCTGGGGGGGGGGGGGGGTTCGGACGAGAATTAGTCATATGTGTGCGAACTGAGTTCTTTGGTCAACGCTCAGGGAACGACCGTCTCAAAGCAATTGCATAACATGCCGCTAAGCTGAGGGGATATAAAGGGGGGGGTGGCGGGGACGCGAAGAAGGGGGGGTGAGTGAGGGATCGAGTAATGACTGTCTACACATGCGTTAAAATAGCACAAGATATAAATACATTAAGACATGATATGAATACATTAATATAGCATAGGATAAAATATATACATTCTAACTAACACATTCGTACCCATTCAACCAAGATGTAGTACCAAGTTGAATCGTATTAGTCAGTAGACTCTGAATTTGGGCGTAGTACAAGAGTATAGTGAAGGGTAGAGAAACAGGTGAGAAAGAGTGATGGGGAGATGTAATTGCGTAAGGGAGGGAGAAGATAATGACGTCAGACTAACCTTCTCTCTATTCTAGCTAAACTTAAGCTAATCTAAGGTTCTAGTTATACACTGCTATCTATCTAAGTGCTAATAGTCACTATTAAATCCAGAATTGTGACATCCCTCCGGGCCAATTTGGAATACACTTGAGAGTGGATTCATACCTAATTTACTGAGTCTGAGGCCGGGGATTGAGTGGTGTCGGTGGGGCCTGAGTCAGGGGCGGGATCTGAGTCAGAGTACCGGGACAGGAAATCTGCGAGATGGTGTTCCTTCCCGGACTGGTAGATGGTCTGGAAGCTGTACTGTGACAGGGTGAGGGAGTACCTCCTTAGCCTTCTGTTTAGGTTTTTTGCGCATGCGAGAAACGTGAGGGGTTGGTGGTCTGTGTGGAGGATAAAATGGCGACCGTATAGGTATATATGGAACTTCTCAATTCCAAACACAAGAGCCCAACATTCTAGCTCAGAAGTACTGTAATTCATCTGGGTGGCATTGAGCTTACGCGAGGCATATGCTACGGGAAACAGCATATTATCGTACTCCGGGTCGGGTTGTAGCAGGGCCGCGCCGACGGCACGTCCACTAGCGTCGCACTTCAATACGTAGGGGCGGGTCGGGTCAGGCAGACGGAGTATGGGTTTACTAGTGAGAGCAGCCTTCAGCTGGTCGAACGCTAGCTGGCATTCTGTTGACCAGGTGACTTTTTCCGGGAGGTTTTTCCGCGTCAAGTCTGTTAAAGGGGCCGCGATGCTATTGTATTGCGGTATGAACCTTTGGTAGTACCCTGTTAGTCCTAGGAGGGACCTTATACCTGATTTGGTGGTGGGCTGAGGGGCTAACTTAATTTTCTCTACTTTGGTTTCGTCTGGCATTATTTTGTTCTTTTCGATCATGTGACCTAAGAATTTCAGTTTATTGAAACCTACCATGCATTTCGACGGCCTGGCGGTTAGGCCGGTTTCGCGGAGTCTAGCTAGTAGAGCGGTTATCGTTTCCACATGTTCTGCCCAGGTGGGCGTGGCTATCAAGATGTCATCCACGAAGTGGGTGATCCCAGGTCGGTCAATTGGCTGGATCAGTTTTCGCATCATGCGAGTGAACACGGAGTGGGAATTGTTTAGGCCAAAGGGGACGGTTTGGAATTCGAAGTGGCCTTGGTCGGTGGTAAAGGCGAGGTAAGGGCGGCACTTCTCTTCCACTTCTATTTGGAAGAACCCCTTGCTAAGGTCAAACTTGGAAAAGTATTGAGCGTTGCTCAGTTTTGAAAATAGTAAATCAGGGTCTGGCATGGGCTCGACTTGAAATTCAGTGACTGCGTTTAACCGGCGGAAATCTACGCACATGCGGTGAGATCCGTCTGATTTCTTTACTAATACTATCGGCGCATTGTATGGGGAGGTTGAACTCGCGATGATGTTATGGGCTAACAGATAATTGATTTCTTTCTCAATGACGTCCAGTTTGGCGTGGGGCATAGCATATGGCTTGACCGTAATGGGTCGCGGGTCCGTGACTTTCATGGTGAACGTCTCTAAGTTAGTACGTCCTGGGGTGTCAGTTAGCACATCTGAGTGTGAGGAAAGTAAGTTTTTGACTGTTTTGATCTGTTCAGGGGTTAAGAGGGGACAGATTCCTACGTCATCCATGGTTTCTCCCTTATGTAAGGGAAACGCGGTCAGTGAGTCATCGGCTTCTGTTTCTTCCGCGATGGCGGTTGCTACAAGGGGCGTATCGTCGAGTGGGCGTTCGAGGTATTGTTTTAGCAGGTTGATGTGGAACATTTTGTCTTTGTTTCCGACTTTGATGAGGTAGTTAGTGCCTGAGAGCTTTTTTGTAACTGGGTAGGGGCCCCTCCATGCTAACTGGAGTTTGTTGTAAGAGGAGGGGAGGAGCAGTAGTGCCTTATCGCCCGGAGCCAGAGAGCGTTCTTTGGCCCGCCGATTGTATAGTTTCTCCTGTTTCTCCCTCTCCTTGGCTAAGTGTTTTGAGGCGATAGTGTGGACAGTGTTAAGCCTAGCCTTTAAGTTGTTGATGTAGGCGTGGACGGAGAGTTCTTCGGGATGTGGGGAAGGGTTAGTCCAGGCGCGCTTGAGGAGTTCTAGAGGCCCACGGGGTTGGGAACCGAATAGCATCTCATAGGGAGTGTAGCCTAGAGTAGAATGGGGGGTGGACCGATATGCGAATAAGGCTGTGGGGAGGAGTGTGTCCCACTCATCCAGAGGGCCATCGACGGTTTTCTTTAACAGCCCGATTAAAGTTTGGTTAAAACGTTCGACTAGCCCATTGCATTGAGGGTGGTAGGGGGAGGATCGGATGTGGGTGGTGTTCATTATGTGCAGCGCTTCTCTCATCAGTGTGCCGGTGAATTGGGGCCCGTTATCGGAGAGTAGGACTTCGGGAAACCCCACTCTCGTGAAAATGGTAAACAGTGCCTCGGCCACGTGTTTTGCGTCCTCTTTCGGCAACGCTACCGCTTCCGGCCAATTGGTGGCCTGACATATCACGCAGAGTATGAACCTGTTCTTCTTACGTGTTATGGAAAGTGGCCCGACGAGGTCTACTGACACCCGCTGAAAGGGTGTGTCGGTCACCGGGTGTTTACCTAACGGTACTGGTTTAGTGTGGTGGGCCTTGGACATGAGCTGGCATTGGTGGCATGACGCTACAAATCGTTTGATCTCATTGTGCATGCCGGGCCAGTGGAAATAATGGGTGATTTTGTTGATTGTGGACCCTTGCCCTTGGTGACCACCCAGGGTTGAGTCGTGGGCCGCCTCCATTACTTGTCTACGGTAGGGACCGGGAATGATGAGCTGGTCTCTGACCGATCCGTCAGGGAGGCTGGACCGTCGGAACAGTCGTTTCCCTTTTTGAACAAACGAGTGGGGTTTCGGGGGGTCTGGGTTTTGACCGACCTTAGCGAACAGTGGGGCCAGGGTCGAGTCTTCCTGTTGGGCCCGCAGGAATTCGTGGGCCGTGGGGGATTCCTCGAGAGGGTGGGGAACAGGGTCAGGGTGCGCGCGTGTGGCCACTGAGGCTAGGGGAGGGAGGGGGACATCGGCAAGGTTGACGTATCGTTCCCCCAGGATGACGTCATAGGGTAATTTGGCTCGGACTGCTAAGGTAGCCGTGCCAGTGTATGGTTGTGACTTGATGTGAACCTTGGCGGTTGGGAGGGACTCAACTTCTCCCGTTACCACTCTATATTGGATTGACTCGCCGGTGTAATCGGAGGGACTCACGAAGGAGGTCTTAGCGAACCCATCGATCTGGCATCCTGAGTCGAGAAGGGCCCTGGCTCTTTTAGAGTTGATCTCTATATTTCTTTCTGTCTTGGTTTCCGGTTTGTCGGAGGGTGTAAGCGGGGGGGTGTCGGTTTCTGGGTCTTGCGCCCGGGGGGTGTCCGCAGGGCAAAGGGTGATGGTGTATACTCCTCGGGGGGGGGGGGGTTCTGGGAGTGATTAGGGCCGGTATGTGCATTAGGCTGTTGCCTAGTGGAGTCACCTTGTCGAGTCGATTGGGTTTGCCCGGTGCCGGTTTGTGCCCTGGTCGGTTGGTATGGTTGGCCCGCACGTCGGGAGTCTTGAGGGGGCGGGGGGGGGGGGGGTCTGGGTTGGGGTGGACCCGGTCGGGACGACGGGAAGCTGATTTGACTGATTAGTGGGGGAGGGTTGGTGCGGTGGTTGTCCCAGTTATTCCAGGGTGACTGTGGGTGACCCGGGCGGGACAGATGGCCCGGTGGCCGTGTCGACCTCCCATTTTCCTGTCGGGAAGCGGGATGTGAGAGAGATTTCTCCCGGGGGTGGGACGATTCTACCTTGTTGGCTTGCAGAAATCTATCTGCGCTTTGTAGGGAGGAGGGTAACCCTTCGATCCCGTGTTGTATCAGGAAGGCCTTGAGTTTAGGTGTCATTTGTGACTCTACCTGCTCAGTCATTAGGAGGGTGACCATACCGTCGAATGACTGCTCGATATTTCCCAACTCAACCCACTTAAGAAGGTAGGATTGGATTCGTTCCGCGAATCGGGTGTAATTCTCCCCTGGTCGTAGCGTGGACGACCGAAACTTTTTCTGGTAGTGGGACGCGTGCAACTGGTGCCGGTTTAAGAGCGCGTTCTTCAGTGCAGCGCATGACTCCATGTCTTCTGGGGCCAGTTTACAGTAAGCCTCGTAGTCCTCTCCTCTCAGAGTGGAGACGAGGATCCTACAATGCAATTCTGGGGGGACCTCATTCAGCTCCATGCAGTCGCTAAACCGCCGGAGGTAGATGTCAAACTGTTCTAAACGGGGGTCGTGGACGTCGGTCCATAGAGAAGCATGTCTGGGGAGGGGATGGTTGGGGGTGGCTGAACTAAATGATGAGGGGGAGTTTGGGTTGTCGTTGTTATCGGGGGCCCTAACACTTGCTGCTAATTCAGCTAATCTGAATTCGTGTGCCCTGCGTGCTTCCTCGTCTAACCTATGTTTCTCTCTCTCCTCTCTAGCTAATTGTTCTACTCTAAGCCTATCTTCTCTTTCTAATTGTTCTGCTCTCTCCTCTCTAGCTAATTGTTCTACTCTAAGCCTATCTTCTCTTTCTAATTGTTCTGCTCTCTCCTCTCTAGCTACCTGTTCTAATCTAAGTCTCTCTGTCTTGGCCTCATGGGCCGCTACCTGCTCTACTACGTATTTAGTGATGTCTGAGTCAATGTAGCCTATAGCTATAGCCTCTTCTCTCAACTGCTTACGCAATAGTACACCTTCCGCCATAGTAACAGAGTGAGGCGAGATTAAGATACTAGAGGCGGACAGAGATATAGCGAGATAGGAAAGGAAAATATAGGAGGGGTGTTGGGGTTCAGAGTTTAGCTAACGTAATACAACTCAAAATGGTACTCACCAGACCGCAATTCCAGAATTTTACACACATACACTAACACACGTATATCCAATCATAAAGTTATCGTTTATATGGCGCTCGGCGCTGTTGGTGCAGATAACTTCGGGCTGGTTAGGAATCTCTTTCCCCGTGCCGGGACTGGATTAGCGTTTAATGTTAGTGTCTATTTTCCCGGGTTTGGATACCGGGAACTACGGCGGGTTCCTACGGGGAGGTTGACAGGGCAGTTGTCGGGTTCTCGGCGGTCTCTAGTTGTCGGGCAGGCTGATGCGGCGGCGGTGGGTCTCTCTGCTGACGTCTCGGGTGCCGGTATGTTGATGCGGGGCCAGAGGGTGGCGACCTGGCGGTTGGGGCGGCAAATCTGGCGTAATGGGGTGGCAAATTTGGTTGCTGGTGTGTCTGGGGTGACGTAGGCTGGGGTGACGTAGGCGTAGGCTGGGGTGGCGTAAGCGTAGGCTGGGGTGTCGTAGGCGTAGGCTGGGATGGCGTAAGCGTAGGCTGGGGTGTCGTAGGCGTAGGCTGGGGTGGCGTAAGCGTAGGCTGGGGTGGCGTAGGCGTAGGCTGGGGTGTCGTAAGCGTCGGCTGGGGTGGCGTAGGCTGCGTAAAGTGGCGAGCCTGGTTTGATGGGTTGATGGATCTGGTTGCTGGCGTTGGGATGACGGGTCTGGTTGCTGGCTTAGAGTCTTTGTGTTGTAGAGAGATGAGCCCCCATCCAGGGTCGGTTTCAGAATCGGCGTAGTCCTCGGGTTGTTGCTGTTGACAGTTCAGATAATCCCGGATACGAGGTCCCACTTTGTCACGATGTGGCAAATGAGAGGGGGTAATAATGGCTGGTTGTCTTAGAAGTATGAGGTGCCGATGCTGTGGTTGACCTGGAATATTTATTTGTTCTCTACTGGCTCGTTCAGATGTTGTTAAACACACACAAATAGACAGTTCTAAGTTAGGCAAGCAAGTCTCTGGTTACGTTTCAGGTGTTTATTTATGATTCAGATTCAATATCCAATGATGAAATATACATACTAACATGCAGGGGAGATATAATGCTTGAGATATATGCACAGGAACGTCTATCACTCAATATACTGTGTTGTTGCGGAATCCAAGTTTAGGCTACGCAACTATAATGAGGAAATTACGATTACTGGCTAAGTATCTGCAAGTCCAAGTAACAATTTGGGAGCTAGACCAAAACGATGTATCTAGCTCGGGAGCTGGGAGAGATCTGCTTTAGTTTAGTTGGGCGGGCTTTTTCGTGGACACTAGTCACCTGACCCAAGGTTAATTTGGTTGGCTTACATTTAATTACATCCTATTCTCATTGGCTAGATTGAATATACATTTGCATAAGAAAAGCTTATTGGAGCCAAAAATGGATTGGGGGTCGGGGTTGCGAGGGCGGAAAGGGGGGGGGGGGAGAGGTCTAGATGAAAGACAATTTATACAGACGTCATGCTGAGTGGGGGAATTTATCTCCCTTTGGTAGAATTTTAAGAAGTTAACTCAAGTGGCTGGGGGGGGGGGGGGGGGTTTCGGACGAGAATTAGTCATATGTGTGCGAACTGAGTTCTTTGGTCAACGCTCAGGGAACGACCGTCTCAAAGCAATTGCATAACATGCCGCTAAGCTGAGGGGATATAAAGGGGGGGGGGGGTGGCGGGGACGCGAAGAAGGGGGGGTGAGTGAGGGATCGAGTAATGACTGTCTACACATGCGTTAAAATAGCACAAGATATAAATACATTAAGACATGATATGAATACATTAATATAGCATAGGATAAAATATATACATTCTAACTAACACATTCGTACCCATTCAACCAAGATGTAGTACCAAGTTGAATCGTATTAGTCAGTAGACTCTGAATTTGGGCGTAGTACAAGAGTATAGTGAAGGGTAGAGAAACAGGTGAGAAAGAGTGATGGGGAGATGTAATTGCGTAAGGGAGGGAGAAGATAATGACGTCAGACTAACCTTCTCTCTATTCTAGCTAAACTTAAGCTAATCTAAGGTTCTAGTTATACACTGCTATCTATCTAAGTGCTAATAGTCACTATTAAATCCAGAATTGTGACAACATTGTATAATGTTATAAACAGTTTAAAATTCTAATATGATACCTGAAAAGCTGCATGTGATCTATAATATTCATCATCAGACTGGAGAAAGGGAACAAAGCAGCTAAAGCGCACACCGCCTTGCTGGGCTATTTCCCTTTGCTGTGCAAGATTGTTATAAGCAAATGATGATAGAGCAGAGCCTGCTAAAAGTCTTACAATTGGCTGATAGGAGTATAGCAGGCGAAGAATTCTAACATAGCTAAAATCAGAGTGCCTAGATATTTCTTTTAAAATTTGCTTGTTACCTGCAAAAAGATAAAGTATAGTTGAATATTTTACAGCAATATTAGTGAAAATATTAATGGAAAAAAATGCTGCAAGTAATATTAGTTTTCTTATCAATTTTGTGTATTACATAATATGTAAATAAAAGACATTTTAAAAGAAGATGGTTTTATTTTTTAGTAAGTATTTTTTTAAAATGTTTTTTTTATATCAACTTTAATAGAAATTTTTTGTTTTTTTAAATTGGATGATTAAAATATTCATTAACTAGAAGTGCATAAAGGGATGCTGAAAATGACAATCTTTAATTTGATATCCCCATTTTAAAAATGAACTACCTTTTGAAAGTTTAGGGTGACCTGAAAAAAAAAATGATGGCTAAGTGGTTTAGTATCAGCAAATCCCATATTATTACTTTTCCAATGTTCTCAATACAAAATCCTGATAAAAATGCCTGGCACTGCCTTTCCTTTACAATATTCTCATGTGCCATGACCCCCAGAATAAGATGATTGCTGTTTCACTAGCACTATAAACTGAAATGGGGGTAGACTTACAAGTGGAATGTCCATCACTTTTATTTTGGTACTACATTTATTACCGGTACTATTAAATTTTTGATAATATCCACCAATTGTGGAAATTCAGCACACTGAGCATGCTTGATGGCATGGTACTGAACGTTGTGCTATAAAAATGACCATCATCAAATGTACAGTAGGTAATGCTCCATATTTTACATTTTAATAACAGATCTACATTAAAACGTTTTTTTTCACATACGACTATAATTTTGATAAAAAGGAATGTGTATTGAATCCAGCATACCCATTGAAACAGAACCCAATGTGTAGGCTGCTTCAACCTGAACCACTTCATTGACTGAATGAACCATCAGTGCCACCAAAAACTTGACGCCTTGGGACTGCAGAACAGTATTCTGGTTCTTGCGATGAGGAACATTGGCCACACCCACACATAAGTTTCTTGAGAAAATAACAAAAATAATTAAGGTAGGTGCCCTATAGATCTGCCTTGAAGTATGAAGTAACTGTTGATTAAGTTATCCACGATCCCTTTAATGTGGCAATATTTGTTATAAAAATAAAAGCAAAATATCATAAATACAATTTTGCTAATTCAATAACATAATATCTGAATTAATAGCTTTTTTAAAGTGTTTTTAAAGAGTCAATAAATTAAACAAATTAAATTTACCTTAAAGTTTTTATTGTGCTAAGCACTATAAACTCATGGGGAGATTTTAGAAGCCGAACTACTGAAGGAATCCCATTGGCTTTGCCAATTTCTGATTGTTTGTTGACTGGCCCCTGGGCCAACACCCCTAGACCTTCTGACCCAATGAAGTTTATGTTTGCAGCTGTTGAGTTTAAAAATTCAATCAACATGGGGACATCAATCCAGTCAGCCATCTCTCTCTTTTCATCAATACTTTCCCCTGCCAAAGACCAAAGAGCCATGGCAGTTTTCTCAAGAAGGGCCTCAACTCTGTAAATGAGAAGATAATTCATAAAGCAATTAATACTGGCGTAAAAATTATTGTAAAAAATGTCTTCAAAAAGCGAAAAAAAAGTATAATAATTTCAAAATATTTTTCAACATAATCTCTTTTAAAATGAAAATTAATTAATAACTAATATTTAATATTTTGATAAATTTAATACTCTAAGGCATATGCAGAAAACATTATTAGCTCACCTTTTTTTTTTCAACCACTGCATCAAAAGGGGAACAATCCTTTTGCTCTTTAAATCAATCTGTGCTTGTTGGTTTCCTTCAGAAAGTTTGTGAATAGCTTCAACAACACTGTGCTATTTGAAAGAGAGGGCATTGTTTTGATTTATTGGCCTTAAGACATTACAGAGGTATATTCAATTACTATAATTTAACTTGACTTTTAAAAACTCACACACTGTAGGATGATGTGAGAAAAAATTTCAAAACAAAAATTCACCTGTATGTCTCTGTTTCTGCTATGTGTTATTAAGACATTTTTTATGTGCTGAGAAATGCCTTCAGTAATAAATGCTGATTGGTTGAAACTATCTCCCTCTGCCAAGCCAGAGACAGCCTTGATTAGAGCCAATACCAAGCTGGATTCATTGTACTCAAACAGATTGACAATGGCTGAAATCATTCCTTGGGCATTACCTACAGCACTGCGATGCTTATTTGATGACTTTGCTATGTTACTAATGGCTTGCACAGCATAAACTAAAACTTCTGCATCCTCATAGGTTTGAAGAATCTTTCAAACAAAATATTCAGTACATTAGTAAATCATTAAAAAAAATGTAAAACATAAATTTTCAAGTTAATGAAGGAAAACAGCCTTTGGCCTATTGTAGTATAATAGGAATTATATTAGGAACTATATATATATCACTGACTTAAAAGCATAAACATACTTTCAGTAAACTGGCCATAGCCTGATGCTGTATTAGCAGCTCTGAGAAATCTTTATTGACAGCCAAGTCACGAATCACTTCACACGACAGTTGGACAACGTCAATGACTTGTGACTTCAAGAGATGGATAAACACGGGTATTCCCCCACATTTTACCAACTGATCCTGTAATAAAATATATGTCTATATAATGGTGAACTAATGATATCCATGTAAAAAAAAAGGGTATGCTAGGGGTACGGGTATGCCCTACATTAAAATTATTTAGAGATAATATATTTTTTGGCATAAATATATAAATAAATATATTAACTTTGCATATTTTAAATAAAATTCTTCCAATAAACTAAACCAAGGCAACAGGCTTTTTTTACTGCTACCTAAAATTAGACAATTATCTAGAATAAATAATATTGTATGTATGGTGAACGATTTTTATCAAAGGGGTGTAACTCTTAAACAATTTTTTTTTTAAATAATTTTTCCCTATAAATAGATAGTCTACATGTTGTTTTTTCTTTGTTGTTGTTTTTTTGTTTGTTATTGTTGTTTTAAATCTTACAAAACTATAGAGTCTAATATTGTTTTTAGAATCTTGATTAATAACTATAGGCCACTAACAGCGCAAAAATTGTTGTTATTTCACAATTCTTGTTAAGGATATGTAAATTTTAAAGCTGGTAGTATGACCGCCCCCCCCCCCCCTTTAATCATAATTAATCTATAGACATTTGTTTTAGAGCTATATACTATATATAATTGTATATTTTAGCTATATTCATAATCGTAATTTGACACCAACACCAGATAGCGTGGTTCATTTTTTCAATATTTTTTATCATCTTCTAACCTGAACTTGTTGATTTTCTATTACGTTCAGCAAAGTCTGAATGGCTGGGATTTTGAATTCATCTGGGATGGTGTTCTTAGCCGCTTTCACTATTGCTGGCACCCCGCCATTATCATAGAAGGGTTGCCACTCTGGGTTAATTATGCTGCAACAGAAAAAGGAGAACCAAATGAAAAGGGTATCTTTTTGTTTTGTTTTGTAAAGCAAGATAAATAGATTACCAAATAAACACGACGAAGTAAAAATAATCTAGTAAAAAAAAAGTATGAAAAAAAAGAGTTGGTTGAAGACAGGTGGGAAATATAGACCTAGTCTATGTTGATGAAATAAGAGATGTATATACATTACATAGGTAATTGATAAGCAAGATAATACGTTATGGATATATTATGGATAGAATAAGAGTCATTTGTAGAGGTAACTGTGACACCACGCTTAAACCGCCTGACAGAAAATAAATGATGTAGATTAATTGAGAATTGTGGAGATAAATATAAGAAGGTAAGATAGAGGGGTCAAACAATTCCCAGACGCGTTTACTTTGCCCCAACTAATGTCAGACACCCTCCAGTCTTAGGAGCCTGGGGGGACATCTTAACCTTCACCTGGATTCGAACCCAGGATCTTCGGTTAACCAGCCGAACGCACTGCCGCTTGGCCGCCGTTCGTATGCAATAGAATAAGTTTGGCGGTTCAAAAATGTACCGACGCTAAGCAAATCCATTTTTGGACTTCTGTAGGCCTGTAAGTAATTATTATTTCAGCCATTTGATACCCACAGGAATCGCCCGGTTACATCTTCTTCATGCCCTTGCTTTTCTAACTAAATATTTTTAAAAGTTTATTAAGTGTGTGTGATCAGGGCCGTATTTAGGATTGTGGGGCCCTGTTCTCAAATTTATGTCGGGGCCCCTTGTGGTCTCGCCCCTGCCTTCCACATACCCCCCGAAAAGGGCCTTTAATTCATGTTACATTCTGTAGGATCATAAATTGTATGTTGCACTTAGCTTGGTTGGACTGGATGGCACTTTAAATTGTAGGGGAATAAATGAATTTTATTTTACATTTTCAACGAATGAATGAGGATGTCATTAAAAAATTTCTTTTTGGGATGTGTGGGGGCCCCTTTTGTGTGGGTGCCCATGTTCCAATGGAACATGTGGAACATGCCTAAATACGCCACTGTACTCTGTGTGTTGTTGTTTTCTGACCTAATTCCGGAGCTGTCCTCTTGTTTCTCTGTCATTGTTACCAAACATTTTCCAGCCGCCTCCACTTCTTCTTCCGTGTCTGATACCAACATCTTCAATAGAAGCCTGTAAACTTGTAGATCTGACAAATTTCGCGACGCTAAATATTTCAACATTGGCACTAGACCTTTGAGGGCACAAACCTCAACAGCTCCGTAATTCTGAGAGTTGACGACATTCACCTAAGTGGAAATAGAGATCAGACTGATAGTTGCAGAGCTACGTAGTATATTATAGGGCATAGAATGAGACGATGGTAATTAACGGATTTACCCAGCTTTTTTTAGTATCTTTCTGACTCAAAAAGAAATCAAATAATTAATTACTAAACGTTATCCCACTTTTATAGCAGTTTAAATGACACTACATTATGTTGCTCATAACCTCAAGAAATTGATTAGGCACTATAGGTCCCTACGTTCAAAGTCATTAGAAATTAATGGGCTACTTTATGAACTTTATCGTTACCACTATAATTTTACCTTGGCGCCAAAATCAATCAGAAATTCAACGGTATCCTTGTCTCCGCTGCCAACAGCCAACAGAAATGGAGTCTGTCGAAGACTGTCTGTGGTCTCTAGCTCCAAAAGACTCCTGTCGCCTTCAAGATGTCTTTCAAGTGACTTCAAGAAACCCCTGGCGGCACATTGGTGCACTTGCTCCCAGCCAGTCTCTTCGGGGTCCGCCATTTTATTTATTTATTACACAGTCTCGTGGTTGGTCATTGTCAGACGATAGATGAAGCTAAAAGATTAGATGTTCATGACATATGCCTACCCGTCTCTTCTAGTATTTTTAATCATTTTATTTCTTTATCGAATTTTCCTTTTTTTTTTCTTTTCTAGGGCAGTGATCTGGAAAAAAAATATAAACAATATAAAATTATCCATAATCTATAATCTATACAATCTAGTGCGGCAGGGATTGCCACTCCCGGGTTGGTCTACACAGCCATTCTCGGCGATGCAGTTGGATACCTCACCCATGACGCTACACCATCGTCTCTCGAGATGGACGGATGGCGACGACGACGATACAATGGAAAGAAACCCAATTTCTATAAAGACTGAAAAGGGAGGGAAGGTGGGGGAGGGGGGCAAAATGTCAGTGTATAGAGAAATGCTCATAAACCTTCAGTAGCGTAGCCGGGGGAGGGGGGGGGGGCAGGGGGACCGGCCGCTCACCCTACGCCCATTTTAAAATAAATGAGGCCTTTTTAAGAATAAACATTTTTATATTCCCAATGACAGAGAGTAGTGCCTTTTTATTCATTTAAAAAGTAAAAAAAAGGGAACTCTTAAAAAAAAAAATAGAGAGGGACCTTTTCCAGAACAAAAACGTATTTCTCTTTAATGAATAAAACGGTTGACCTATTTAGGAATTTTTAAAAAGTGGAACATTTTAAATGCTAAGAAGAGGGACCTTTTTAAGACTGAAAAGGGGGCAGTGCCGTTGCTAGGGATTTGGGGGCCCGAGGGGCTTCGCCTCTTTAGGATCCCCTACGTTTCGACATTATGATATGATAAAAAACAATTCGGAATTTCCTTTGGGATCCCCGGTGGACTTTCGAATTTGGACCCCCCTCCCCCTCCCCTAGCTACGCCACTGAAAGGGGGGTCTTTTAAAGAAAACAGTGGGGTACTTTAAAAAAAAAAAGGGGGGGGGTGGCCTTTTCAAGAAAATATTTAGGGGAGTTAAAAAACGGCGATGTGTGAAGTATAGCCTCTCAAGCTAAGAGGCGGTGACCGCCCGTATGGGTCAAATGCTGCCTCATCTTTAGCACTCATGGATAATATAGAAATAACCCATTCTACGCCCGGATGCCACTCGGGAAGAAAGAGTACTTTATGCACTAAAGCAGCGGTCGGGAACCTTTCTGTCTGAGAGAGCCATAGACACCACATATTTTGAAAAGTAATTCTGTGAGAGTCATACATTATGTTTAAAACTAAAAATTCAAGTAAATGTGTGCAAGAGTTATTTCCCTTTAATTACAAAGAATACAGGGTTGCTATTTTTCTGTCTTTTAGGTCAGCGGAGTTTATCTACTTCTTCTGATGCTGAGCTGCAGTAGACTTTAGCTCATTTGTTGAATGAAATATTGATATGTAATTAATATGTAGATCAAAGGAGTCTAATGAAACATTTTTTTAAAAATCGAACATTTGTCTGCGAGCCAGATGCAGCCATCAATAGAGCCACATCTGGCTCGCGAGCCATAGGTTCCAGACCCCTGCACTAAAGGATAAGTAAATCGTTTTTGTCCTTATGTTTATCTGATCATTGCAACAGATTGTTATTGTGTTGTATATCTAAATTAGAGTTTAATGCCTTATTTATTATTACTACTTTAATCTTTGCCTTTCTGTCCTCTAGAGCAAGGGTCAAGAGACTTTTGCTAATAGTGTGCCAAAAAAGGCTTTCTAAATCATTCAGCGTGCCAATAGCCTGAAAGGAGACCCGCTCTTCTATATTTGTATAGATTCTAAAAGACAATTTATTTAGCGCCGTAGCAAACAGCGAACAAGGCCCAAAGTAAGAAGAACTTTTATAGAGAAAATCGTTAAGCGTTTTAGGCCTATATTTAATTAAAAAAATTAACTAGTTTGTGATTATCATCTTTTTTTTTTCATTTATTACAAATATAGAAAATTTCATTACTGAACTTGCAGACTAAATGATAATTTCTAAAAATGTATTTAAGTTGTCAAGTTATAATTTCTACACCTGCTAAATATTCCTTTCATTTTGATCTCAGCCTAACTGAGATATTCTCTAATGTTTTAAAGCCTCAATGCTAAATGCTTCAGATCATGATTGCGAAGACAATTGTTAATTAAGCGGCAAATTTACCGAGTTGTCATTCATAGTAGGTAGTTAATGTAATCTTTATATATGTACATATTAATTCTCCAGTTATATAGAATATTAATATAACTTTCAAGTATATTTTATAATTTTTCATTTTATTGATATAATTCTTAAGCCTTTTAATTGTATAAAGAAAAAATAGAAAACATTAAGAAATATGTACACAAACAAAAACAGGATATTTATCTCCCTTTAATTAAATGAAAGTTTCCAAATTTGATTCTATAGTGTTGCCAAACAAGTTATGATTTGTAAAAAAAAAGAATGTTTATATTTCTTTATTCAAATCAAGCATCGTGGTATTTATTTCAACTATACAGTAATATAGAGTTGTAGGCCTACATTTTATTTACGTAAAACAGTTGTAAATAAACAGTTCCTGCATTAAGTGTTTAAGTCGATTTAAGTATTTCTTAAACATTAATAATTAAAATAACAACAATTGCATAATATATTGCTAGTATATAAACCTCTTATATATATTAAAATAATAAAACAAATCTTTTAGAATTCATTAGGCTATATTAAAATTTGTGTTTAATTAAAGAAGACGAGCATAAAAACAATTTTAAATGTAATTAGTCTGTATGTATTATTGAGCGCCTTGTCATTTAGTGCTCTTCGCTAACAGTTCAATGTCAGGTACATATTTAGTTAATTCTGGGTAGTCAAGTGTAAGTGACCTATTTGTATGCTTAAAACAGCTTTCCTGTGCGATAAAATCTGTTCACACGCGTAAGCTGAACCAAAAGCTGAAAGTAGAGTGAATGCCCAGCAGTTGAGAAAAGCACTCGACGTGCAGTGTTTTCATTAAAAAATCTTCTATTTGGTGGCATCTCGCGTGCCCCTGAAAATCACTCTGCGTGCCAACTCTTGCACGCGTCCCTTATGTTTCGCCACTAATATTTGCTCGGAAAAGAATCGTCAATAGTGAAATAAAAACTGCAGTAATGCACAGAGTGTGTAGTATACCCCGAGGCACATAGTGCCCTCACATAGGGGGGGCAGAGGGGGCATATGCCCGGGGGTGACACTTCCAGGGGGGCGGCAAATGTAGTCTAAATATAGCAAATATAGCACTAAACAAGCAGTTACAGTATGCAAGGGGGGCGGCGCTGAAAGTTTTGCCCTGGGGTGCTACATAAGCTTGTAAAGGCGCTGGAGTCACATGGTATTCTTGTAAGACTCGATACGAACGAGGGTCATACGGCAGGACAAGATCCCGGACACTGAGGTGCTGGCACAGACCGACGTGCCGAACATCTACACCATGTTAGGAAAAGCCCAGCTCAGATGGGCAGGTCATGTTGTGCGCATGCCAAAGGAAGATTAGTCTACCAAAGCAGATTTTTCTATGGCGAACTAGGCGTAGGAAAGCGCTCGCGCGGAGGGCAAAAGAAGAGGTTTAAGGACAATCTGGAAGCCTCCTTAAAAAAAACTTTGGAATCGCCCCCAACAAATGAAAAAGCCTGGCAGAGGAAAGATCCTTTTGGCACAACTTAACATGAAGCAAAAATGCTAAAAGTCGCCATAGACAAGCGGCACCTCAGAAAATCCAACGACATCAGCTTTGCTCCCACTGGCCACCTTGTAAAAAGTCTCAAAACCCGGACGAGCCGAAGCTCTAGAGCCGGGGCGTAACGCAATAGAAGTGAGTTATCAAAAACTCTGTCCGGGATCCAGCCACCCCACGGCACGACGAAGGCGTGGCGTGCCATGTAAAAGGGAAGGATTCCGCAGGCCAGCGACCGTTCGCTGCGGTTCCCCTAAGGATCATTATCGTGGTGGCTCTCCCGTATTTCTGCATTGTCACCCGGTAGCACAAATCCTGTACTATAGGCACAGGCATCCAGGTACCGGGCGGGTCGTGAGACGGGGTTGCAGCATCCATTGCTTCCTCCCCACCAGACCACGTATCCGTGCTCCCAATGCAATACTTCCGTGCTAGAAATGGCCTTATCAGCCATCTCCGTACCCACAAGGGACTATGACCTTGACAGAGGATGATCTTCATCTAAACTTCTAAACCAATGGACAAACATCATCAGAAACAGAACAACATGGCTTTGTTTTATAAATTCGTAGGCGTAGCCAGGGTAGGGAAGTAGGAAATGGGGGCATGTGCCCCCCTTTCCTTTTACAAACACTTCCAAAAAAAAACTTTCTTCCAAAAGCCGGGGAAAAAAGAAATAAAAACTTTTGAACTATTCCATTAATCTAATCTTAAGATTCAGCTTTAAGCTATTAATAAATAGATCAATATAAAATATTAGTTTTTTTTAAAATAATTTATGAAATTGTATTCGGTTGCTATTGCTTCAGTCCCTCTTTCACCCCCTCCCTGCTTCAGTCCCTCTTTCACCCCCCCCCCCCCCATACACTATTAGTCCCAACCCCACCGACCCTACATAATACGTTATCGAGTTCTTTTTCCTTTTTGTGTGTGTGTGTAAACAATCACTTTTACAGACCACTCAATCAATTAAGATAAGGGGTGATCGATCTGTTATCGAGATAAATGATATTTGTAAATGTTGAAGGAGAGGGCTGGGGAGAAGAGAGGAAAAGTCTTTCTTTGGTAGGGCGTTCTAGAACAGAGATTCCCAAAATGGGGCTCCCTTGGGATCCTGTGGTATTCTTGGTTGGTTATCTCAAGGGTTATGCGAGATTATGAGCCCAGTCAACAGATATATATATTGTCCGTTTTTGTATGGTTAAAGCCAACGCATTATATTTTTGGTTTAATTTGTTTGTCTCTTTCACCCACAGTAAACTCTAAGAAGCTCGAAAGATTGCTGTTGAATGACAAGGAGTTTGTAGTTGCTTAAATCAGGGCTCGGCAACCTACGGGGCTCATGCTAGACTAGGCACGCTAAACGATTTTCAATATCAGACGGAGGACACACAGTAAGGCAAATCAAGTCTCTTCTACAAAAAATTGATTGGTCGACCGAGTAATTTTTTTTTACACTGTTGGCACGCTGAGTGAATTTAGTAATTATAAGATCGGCTGGTCCCGCAGTTAGTACTTAGTACACCGGAATGTCAACAATACGGCCCGGGTTCTATCCCTGCCGCCCTGTAGGTAATAGGGCCTAGGATGTAATAATCTTCTATCTAGAAGGAACGTCTTTAAACTTTAAGCTTTTTAAGTCCCACTTTGACGACGCCTGGATTAAACCACAAATAGAAATCTTGTCTGTGAAAAGCAAGTATATCTCACACATTAAAATTGTTAAATATAAATGTGCATTTTTAGGCTACCATTCGTTGTTGTTGTTGTTTTTTACATATATTTTATATATTATATTGTTAGGGTTCCTAAAAAAAATAGTTTTAAGGTTCCGTTGACAAACACTGGGAAAAACTGGTCTAAAAAAAAGGAAACATATTTTAATGGGAAAACAGACAATCGAGATATTGTCTGCGTTTACTTTTTGTATTTTTTTCCCGGTGGTGCTGATACATATTTTAAAAAATACCTTCAATCGCGTTAAGTAGGCCGATATAACTTCTTGTTCATGTCTAAATCCAGTTATTCGATAATGGTTTTAGATTTTAAAATATATGATAATAATAAAATATACGAGGCTCGAATAAATGATTGGTTGGGACATAAGAAAGTATATTTATGCTACATATCTTACATATATCTATAGCCAGGGGTAAAGCCAGATTTTTTTTCCAGGGGGGTTGAACTTTCGCTTGGCAAACATTTACCAAATTCCAAGGGGGGCTGAACTTTCGCGTGATAAACATTTACTAAATTTTTTGCGAATTTAGTACATATTTAGACAAAAAACTGTTGAAAAACACATTTTTCAAAAATTCCAGGGGGGGGGGGGGCTTAGCCCCCTCCGCCCCCCCCCCCCTGTGGCTTCGCCCCTGGCTATAGCTCATTAAATTTGCTTGCTTCTGCGTGGGAGTTTTGTGGGGCATTGTTTGTTGTAGGCCCATGTGTTCGCAAACTGGTTATGCATTGCACCTGGTCCATAATTTTTTAGCGAAGGCGTAGGCTATACTATATTGGTTGTGATACCTGTAATGAGATACAGTGGTCTAGAGAATGGGTCGGCAACCTAAGGCACGCGTGCGAGACTTGGCACGCAGAGCGAATTTCAATGGAACGCAATATAGGCCTATCTCCCAAGAAAGAGATTTTTAATGCAAGTCAGCAACATACCGGTACGTCAGCATAATTAGCATAATTAATAGCGGCTGGTTAGCAAAGTCGACAGCTAGCTCGACTCCCAAGCGCCGCATCAGGAAGTCGACCCTCGGTGCAGTCAGCTATAAGTCCACCGCCGACTTGGAGAGGAGATGGGCGCCGCCAAGTCTACCAAGCCCAAGAGAGGACTAATGGACCGTCAAGGTTAAGGGACTACACAAAAAAAAAATAAAAAAAAAAAAAAAAAAAAAAAAAAAAAAAAATAAAATGGCTGCTGCATGATAAACTTTAAGAGAATCACAATGAATGTTAACTGTTAAAGTTTAGGAAAGTCATGTGTACAAATATTTCATAATTCGACTTGCTATCTGTGATTGAATCTTTTGTAAAGAAAGTCGATTGTATAGTATCCCTCCCTTTCTTGATTTACAGTCAATTCAAATCTCTTCTACAAGAAAGTGATACGGAATATAGAGATCTGCTGTTGCACACACTATTCGTTGACTAAGGCGAGGTTAAGTCTTTGATATATTCGTTTCTTGTCTGGAAGCAATTAAGGTGTTTCTTGATTTAAAAAACAACAACATTTTCCGATTTTGAATTAGGAGAACTGACTGTTGAAGTCAATGTTTCTGAATGACAAAGCGACACATTTCAGTTGAACTTGCATTTACGAGGAAGGGGTTAAACCACTGGAATGTATTTGCATTGTAACTGGATATAATATGATATATTATTGCCGTGAAATCAATTTGAAAACATTTAACAATTGCCTAATTTAAAGCATATTAAGATAGATATATGGACTTTTTTAGATGTTCTTTGAAGTACTTAAAGCAAAGTTTTATAAACAAAGGCAAGACTTTAAATTCATGGACTCGTGTTTTCATACCACATTAAGCCTGACTGGCTTGATCTTACTACATTCTACTTAGATCTGGATATATTTTTTTTTATTGGAGCGATATTTGCAATATTAAAATGCAGCAAATTACATTTTAAACATTTAAAAAAAGGGTATCAAAATATCCCAATGTGTGGGAAAGTCTGGAAGGAAGCTGCTTAGGAAAGTCATCTGCCATTCTCAAATGCTAGGCTTTCACATTACTTTCAGCTTTTTGCTGATATTATACTTTTAACAGATTTTATAGCACATGAAAACTGTTTCAAGCACACAAAGAGACCACTTACACTTGACCACTAAGAAGTAACTAAATATGTACCTGACATTGAACAGACCAATCAAATGCAGACTTGTTTTCAGTGTAAAATGGACATAGATCTATGTGATAAGGTCACTAGATACGCCATTCTCAACTATTTGTATGAAAAGATCTGTAAAAATAATAGGTGATAGAGAAGCCTAGTATTGTAAAAAAAATGCCTTTAAGACATATGAACGATAAAGACGTTATGTATATGCAGGTATGATTTTTGATAAGCTCAAGTGTTTTAATAGTTGGCTTTCTTCACTAGACTAGTTCCAGCGCCGTTGCTAGGGATTTGGGGGCCCGGGGGGCTTGGCCTCTTTAGGGGCCCCTGCCTTTTTACATTCGATATTCCCTAGCTACGCCACTTACTAGTTCATATCACACATTCCACGCCCGAATGACTTTCGGGAAAAAATAGATAATTTTTATCAATTGGCCCTGTATCTGAACAAGAAAATAGTGTTTTATCTTTCTGTACATATTCGCCTGTAAAAAAAATTCAGAAAAGAGCTGCAAGGTTCATAACTAACGAATATTTACAATTGATAAGAGTAGCCTAACACCAATAGCTAGTCAAATCACTAAACCTAGAAACACTAGAGAACAGAAGGGCAAAGAGTTAAGTAGTAATAATACATAAGGTATAAGTTAGAAATACAACCCAATAACAGCCTGTTGCAATGATCAGATAAACATTAAGACAAAAACATTTTCCTTATCCCTTATGCGAGAACAACTGCATAGGCTCTATAAGGATAAGTACTCTTTCTTCCCGAGTGACATTCGGGCATGGAATGGGTTGCCTGAACAAACCAGGATAACCAGTAACTTAACATCATTTAAAAACATTAATAAAAATGAAAGACTAGACGTGGACCATGGATGAGCGTGGGACGCTTTATAGAAGGAGCGTCTGTAATATACAAGATAAGGTAGGCGATATAGATCTAATTGCCATTAGCAATAACGATGATAAATGAATGATTATACAGTAAACCCCTTAGGCCTATTGCCTAATGTTTTTCTCAATTCTGGTGAACACTTTACCAGAAATATCGATAAGCCCCTTAAGAATCGATCGATTTATTGTAAACGAACTTGACTTCTATTACGACACACTTACTAGAATATGATATTAAGAACGTAACACACGATTAAATAATCAAAATAAACACATTGACAGTTTTTGAACGATATGAAGCCCAAATCAATAAGGTCTACATCGACCCTAACAAAAACACTTGGTGAATGAAAACTTATTTTTTCTAAAGGATAGATCTATGGCTTTTTCTGTAAGGCACTTCATTTTTATATTCAGATCAAGCTAGCTCTTATTGTAAAGTATATCATGTTCATAATCGGAAAGTAAGGTCGTATCATGTTAATTAATATCTTTTAACGATCACAGGCAAAAGAAAGATGTAGGCCTATACTGTACTTACAGTAGTTGAGTATAATAAAAATTAAAAAAATCCAAATTGGTCACAAATCGCCAAGGGTCCTGGCCATTTGTCTGTGACACAGAAATTAGCCTGTCGTCTGATTAATTTTACGTGCCAGTGCCAAGGAAAGTTATAATCAATGAACAATCGATAAGCGGCGGAAATATGGCAGTGGTTCTTAACTATATAGATAGTAGTTTCGTGATAGGCTGTAGCTCCAATGTCTTGCTCATAACGTTATTTTCTTCATAAAATTCAAACTCAGTGCAATGTAACTTATAATTTATGTTATATCATTTTTTTTTAAAATGAAGAATATAGGCACACAATCTGCCGACTAGCAGATTGACAATCGCGATTTGCGGTTACGCACGACTTGAAGTGTGTAGACCGTCAGATTATATGCAGTCATGGGGCTCGTTGAACTTGACTATAGTTGAACTTAACAATAGTTGAACTTGACTATAGGCCTATTTGAAATTGACTATTGTTGAATTTGACTAAAGTTGAACGACTTTCGTTGAATTTGACTAGAGTTGAACTTGACTATCCAATTGAATAAGAATATCGATGACGAAAGATTATTCTGGTTATACATGTCATATCATTTATGTTGCAATAATATCAATTATAGTATTGAAGCTGGCTAGCGCCAACAGGAGAAAGCATTGCATAGACTTAAGGCCAAACATGGCTTTGGCTTTGTTAACATAGCTGAAATGGAGTAGTTAAGGCAATGTGGGCGTAAATTGCTGCAAAGGTGGAACAGAGTAACCGAGTAGTGGAGTCGTAAACCCAGATAGGTGGACAATCTTGTGAGAAGGAGGGCACACTGGTATACATGTCTCCGACACAGAAATCAGAAGATAGGCCTAGTAGCCGATTCGGCGTGAGCACACACACGATAACGTGAAGCCGGCTGGTCCAGCGGTTAGTTCACCGGACTGTCAACCAAAAACCAACTGACAGGTCGCGGGTTCTAGCACTGCCACCGACGGATTCCTGTCGCCCTGCAGGAGTTTTGGGCCTAGTGGACGTAATAATCTTCTATCTAGAAGGAACGTCTGTAAACTTATATGATAATTAAAAAAAAGGCGGCTATCTATGTAACAACGGTTAAAAAAACTAAATCAATATTTGTGAATGTTATTTATAATGTGTGCGGGCGAATAAAGAGTGGACGGACACACACATACACGAACACACACTATTTTGTTACCTTTTGCACGAAACTAGTTCTTGTAATAACACATATTCTAAAATTTCCTCCCCAGAAGTATACTACCCGTCCATTTAACTTCTCCTGTCTATAGGCCCTATTTACAACCTCTCATAAATGTGCCATAAAGTGTGTTTAAGAATGATCATTATGTATGTCTATCGTTTTGTCAGCAAAACAAGTAAAAAGTAAATCCTCCATATTTCCCTTTATAAAACTTGTTATTTTTCTTTCATTTTTTTTCTACTATTTAGATGTTAAATAAATTATTGTAGTTATTAACTATTGAACTCTGGAGCTGGCAAATCACTAAAGTCGAAAGTCGCTTTTGTGTTATATTATATAGTCGCTTTCGAATTTCTACTTTTTAATTAATACAATTGTAATGCACATATCACATAAGTTAGGCTAATAACGGAATTTTCAGCAAAAAATTTATTGACATAACTGGAGCAGAATCAGAGCTCCTGCGGTGGTGCGTCTGGCAACTTGCAAAATGTGTTTTAAAATGTACACGTTGGCCTCTTTTTAGCCGCTTTGAGAAGCCCTTGCTCACGGGCAATTTGATTTTATAACGCCTGCGCGCGCACAACTTAACAAAGACCAATTTATGGGGAAGTATTGAACTGTAGTGTAACACGCAAGCAAATAGTTCACATTGTGTTGGCTTAACCACTTGATTAGGCTAAATCATTTATTATAACCACTGATCTATAAATATGTATAGAATCAGTGATTAAAACAGACAGGCCAAGAAAATAAACGAGTGCTTTCCTTTGATATTTTATTAGGAGTGACATAATAATATTATTATTTTTAATTATTATAATTTTATAATATAGGCCTAAGTGTCGAAACTACAATATAGATCTCTGATCTACACGATACTTATTATTTTAGCTAGGCATTAATTTATGAAACATCAAAAGTACTATAAGCCTAAAAAATATTTCAATTTATACTTTAAATGCCATTGAGCAAACCTTTTTTCTTTCTCAGTTTAAAAGCGACTAGTCTAATTCATAATATGATTTCTATTTCTTTCCGATTGGCATTTGGCAATAAAATGGGTTACCTTAACTATAGTAGGCCTATTTCCTCAGCTTATCATATGTTCAAACCTATAACAGAATTAAAGCAAGGATTAACGTAAGATGAATAATCTTTTTCTTAGAATGTAGATTTTAAGGAGCTGAAAAATATGCAAATTTAAAAAGGCCCACCCCTCCTTCCTATAAAAATGTAATTTCAGCTGTTGTCACTACCTGTCATTTTTTTGGGAGAAACTTTAAGCCTATGACTTCTGATTAGGTCTGATATTAGTGAAGCCGGCTGGTCCAGCGGTTAGTTCACCGGACTGTCAACCAAAAACCAACTGACAGGTCGCGGGTTCTATCCCTGCCACCGACGGATCCCTGTCGCCTTGCAGGAGTTTTCGTCCTAGTGGACGTAATACTCTTCTACCTAGAAGGAACGTATGTAAGCTTTTAAGATATAGACAGCTTTGATCTTTCACTTTATACGCCTGATTCGTATGCTGCAATGATTGAAATTAACGTTCAATAAAGCCTACATATCAATGTATATTTAGGCCTACTGTATTTTGTGAATTTTAAAGATCGAAAAGGTACATTTCAAAGAGTGTGAGATCATTTATTTAATGCCATGCAAAAATGATAGATAAAAAAAATCTCATATGTAGCGCCCCTTTTGCAATGAAGACTGGAAATATCTTGGTTGAGGGTCAGGCGCGCTCATTTTCAAAAGAGCGGTAAAGGAGCACTGAAAAGTATGTTGGTCATTACGAAAGGAGCACATTGATATAACTTGGTCAGCTCCACTATTTAAACTGCCAAAAGCTCATAAGTGATTTCTTTTCTGTCTCTCCTGGACTGTGACATGCACTGTAAAACAGTTTGCAGTCTTACTGTAAGCCCGTTATGAGAGACTAAATTGGAGTGCAACATAAAATGTACCAAATTTAAGCCATGAAATGTAAGGATTCAAAAAGCTCTTTATTGAATGTTCAAAAAAATATGCTTGTAATACTGTATAGTGAAATATTAAGCTATACGCTTTTGTGCATAAAAGCTTAAATTAATATGAAGAGGAAAATTGAGTATACTAAATAATTAGCTGCAGAATTATACGTAGAGCCCCTTTTTAGGAGGAAAAATTAGGCAGAAAAGTGTTGCTACTCATATTGGACTGCACTAAAATCGTATGTTCAATGTACTACTGGACATAGCTTTTATTTCTTATCAGAGAGATTCGAACAGTTACACAGATTTAAGCAAATAATGAGATTTTTATATGGCATTGGAGATCTCCCCCACAGCCCAAGCCTCCTCCCCCCTCCAAAAAAAAAAGAAATGGTTTTAAACTAATTTTAATTACTAAGAAAATCGTTTGATATGCTATCTATTCAGTAAATAGTCCCATAATTAATTGAATAGGATTATAGCTCGAAAAGGGCACTGGTAACCTTAGAGCAGGCCTTGCATATAGCCTAAGCTTGTAAGCTTAGTTGTAGATGTTTACTTGGCATATCATAAGCATGGCGCTGAGAATGCGTCGTGTTTGAAATGTTTACACGACATTTTTGCACAGCTTTTTGTGAGTATTGACTTCACATATTCTTATAAGCTTACACCAGAGAAAGAATGTCAAAGAGCAAATTAGTAATAATTCATAAAGCATTAAATTATAACTTATAAATAGGCTACAACAAAACATCAATGCTCAGATAAACATACTTTTCTTGTTCCACATGCTAGAACTAAGGCATAGGCCTACTAGTATTAGATTTATACGTTCGATCTCTTTCTTCTCGAGTTGCATACGGGCATGAAATGTGCTACCTGAACAAACCAGGAAAACCTATAAGTAGTATCTTTACAGAAGGAGCTTCTGTAGCATATAAGTCGTATAAGATAATAAGATAACTCACCTGTTGCTAAGTAAACAATAACAATTAAATGCCAGCGACAAGTCCTTGTAAGCGGCACACAATCAATGAATCTTTTGTTGTTAAAATAACAACCAACATTAAATCAACAGAATTCTACCCGTTTGTTATCCAAACATCGCAATTTGAATTTTCGCACACAAAAAAAAAAGTTAAAATAATCCCGTTGGATCCACTTGATTCAGAAATAAAAATCACAGCCTCAAACAGAATCTTAATGACATAATAAAAACCAATAATTAAGCTTATAATAGACTAGTTCGAAAGAAGAAAAACAAATTAGTCAACTAGTTACTCTAGTTAAAGGCGTTAAATTCGGAGCTACTGACTAATAAAAGACACACATCGTGAAACACACTCCTGCTGCTATTACATGTATGCTTTTCCATTGACCGATCTCACCTTCAATTCCACTACTTCATTACTAGGTAGGCCTATAGGCCCACGGTTTTCCGCGGCCCGCGGAATTTCACGCCAAGCCGTGGGATTTAGGGATTGGCCACAGTACCGCAAAATTAACATAACTTCCGCGGAAAATATTAAATCTGAATGAATCTCATTAAGACCAGTCTCAAACAACGGATCAGCGGAGAACGCAATTATTTTCTCTGCAGAGAAGAAAGTCTGTAACATATAGACATCTATATGTAGACTAAGTAGGTACACGATTTTGTTATTAAAAAAAAGAAGTAAAAAAAAAACATTAATTACCATCAAACAACTATTTAAAAACGCATCATTAATGTGTCAAAAATGTTTATGCTAAATGTTATTAGTCAACTCTTATGATTCAGAATATACTGCGTCTTCAAACAAAATCAATGTTTTCTAATTGATATGGAGAGAGTTTGAGAGGAAGGGGGGTGTATGCTAGTAGTCTAAACACCAACACTGCGATATTCTCTGTTACAAGAAAACTTACGTAGCCTACAGTGCCGTTATCTTAAACAAAAATTATCTCAGGAAACTTATTCGTTTATGGAGTTATGGTACTGCATTTGCTGCACCGCGGAATTAGAATCCACAGAATCTACGATTTTTCTTTCCGCGGTGAATCGTGGGCTCTAAGCCTATTGATTAAAGTCAGAACACTGGCTTTTTTTTTCTTTCTTTTATTCGATTTTAGACACACCGCCAATTTGTTGACCCGATCTCTGGAAGCGTATAGGACCTATTGAATAGATTCTATACTGTGTTGTGCTACAGGTAAAGTATCTAATGACATATCTACCACCATACACCACCCCCCTCTTCCCTTTAAACACACGTATATGGTCTATGTTTGTTTTTATTACTATGCTGTTCTTGTTTTTTTTTCTATAGGCTAATTACTTCGGTACGTACGTTTACTAGGCTAAGTTTACTTTAGTTTATAAGTTACTGTTTGCATAAAGACTATTAAAGACGTAGACTACAACTACAAGTTTTTTTGTAGCCTTTTCACTTATGCATTCCAAAAGTTGAACAAGTAATTTAATATTCACATTGTTTTTTTGGCAGATCGATAGGCCTGCTAAACTACAATACAAAAGAATGGTAAGCCTATTGTTACCAATATAATAAAAAAAAATGTAGGCCTACGTTCCTCAATTATTAGGCTACGTATCGAACGAACCACAATGGCAGGCAAAAAAATAAATTAATTAGAAGCGACCATACAAGGTTGTAGGTAAAGGCGAGCTGCTTTTCTTTTGTCAGTGGCGGCGTAGTCTGTGGTTGTTTTCCTAGTAGCCACATATTAAATCTATAATAAGGTTATTTAGCAATAGTAAAGCTATTTGATTGCGTAGCCTGTGGTTGTTTGTCCTAGTAGCCACCTATTAAATCTATAATAATGTTATTTAGCAATAGTAAAGCTATTTGATTGCGTATGATCAATTAACAAAACCTACAACTGGACGAATAAACGAAAATATTGAAAACGAAATTCCTAGACAAGTTACAAAATTTGGAATTTAAAAGGAACATGCATAGCCTATAGTCTAGACTAATCTCAGTCATTTTGATTAATAACTTTAAAAAAACAAAAAGAAAGAAGACTGGACTTTTCAAAAAAGAAAGGTGTAGCCCCACAAATGTAGGCCTATAAAGGGCCGGTCCCTTGGTTTGGCAAATCGTGGTAACTTCAGATTGTAAAAAAATGAAACCTAAGCATAAGAAAAATCAATAAATAAAACGTTTAAATCTCATTAATTATCAAAGTAGGCGATGTGGACGTTGCCTTCACATCCTTTTTTGTTCAATACAAATATATATTTCAGTAACATTCCACGATTTGTTGTCCTATTTATAATTAAATATCAAAATTACTTTTATTATTATTAAATAGGCCTAATTATTACACTTCACATTATCATTTACCAATTTGACAGTTGATATTCAACATTCATGCATTCAATTCAAAAGTAATTGAAAATTAAAAAAAAAAACTTTATAATTATTAGAACGGATGTAGTCCTACATTATAAACAAGCAGTTTTAATGTGAAATAATTTTTTTTTAAGTGCAACTTTAATTTTTTTAATCAATATTTATTTATGATCATTATTCAACAAATTTTTTTTACATTATGAAAGAAAACAATATACAGAAGCAAGCTACTGGGCCTCAAAGCTAGCGAATCACCGTTACGTTCTTATTAGAAGTCCACCTGTGGGCTAACGCATATGGGCGTATCCCGTTGCCCATCCAAGGCATTGCTCGGGCAAGAGCCCGCCGACACTCTGTGGAAAGGAAGGCACATGCGCAACAATACCCTTCTCGCCAAGCCCGGTGTCTGGTCGACCAGGCCTATATATAGATTGGTATTTACACTGTGACGCCGTGCGAAAGAGCAGGTATACGAGGTAGTGCCGCCCCTTAATGATCTGGGGGAATCCCGCATGGAGTCATGCCTCGGCCAAGGTCTTAATGCTAACCCAGGGGGCACAACACGTCGTATCGACGGGGAAAAAACGTGGAAACCACAAAAACACGAGAAAACCACGTTTTTTTCCCCGTCGATACAACGCGGTGTGCCTGTAGGGAAGTTGACTTGACCCAGCCTTTTCAAGTTTCGCCCTGGAGAGTCGGAAAGCTCGTCATGTTTTCAAGAGACTTAAACATTTGGTGCGAGTTAGGTGTCGAGTGTCGAGTATTCAGTGCCCTCACATAGGGGGGGGGGCATATGCCCGGGGGCGGCACTTCCAGGGGGGCGGCAAATATAGTCAAAATATAGCAAATATAGCACTAAACAAGCAGTTACAGCATGCAAGGGGGCGGTTCTGAAACTTTTGTCCTGGGGCGCCACATAAGTTTGTAAAGGCACTGCGAGTATTTAGGAACTTTTCATAATGAAACCGGGCGCCGTGAACAACAAAACATCCAGTGCTTTTTTTGTGACGGTACGCACCGGTACGGCGTACCGGCACCTTTTTCAATGTGGGGAAAAAATTAGTACTTTTCTTGTATTTTAACTTTTTTTATTAATTTATTATATTATTAATTTAATTTAGTATATTTGCAGTTGTGATTTAGCTTGCATCGAGGTGCGAACTGGTAGTTAAAAGTTAGGCAATCCATCACTGAGTACCGGCACCTATTTTTTTTTACAAAAAAAGCACTGAAAACATCAAATAGTAACTTTTTAGGTCATGTGTTCACACAACCGGTAATTTACTCCATTTATATCAGTACTGTTTAGCTGTCTAAGATGTGTATAAAAATTAAAGATGGCTGATACAGTTCCTATCTCAGATGTGTATTTGGTTCTATTCTGTCAAAATCTAATTCACTATCACTAACATATTCTGAACATACAAAAGCTCTTGTACTGGGAGTAAAGAATTTTCTTCACACGTATGCCGTGTGCGGTGTACCCAATCTATTAAATATCTGTTTTAATGCGAGGAGATTTGAGTAAAAAGAAAGTATTAATTAAAGAACTGAGAAGTGTACATTATTTTGTCTCGTTTTTTTAAAATTACGTCAGATTCGATGATAATTCACCTCAACATGTAGGTCAATTAATGTAAATATTCGTACATTTCTGTACATATTTCTGTGATACCGACTGGTCCTGCGGTTAGTTCACCAACATGTCAATCAACATGTCGCCCTGTAGGAGTATTGGGCCTAGTAGACGTAAGAATCTTCTATATAGAAGGAACGTCTGTAAACTAATAAGATTATAAGATATTCTTATTTTGAAATCCATAGTTATAAACTGTTAATGCACTAACTGTGATCCCAGAGTATTCGTTGTCAAAACACCAAAAATTGTGGACATTTTCCTAGTCTAACGGGGTCTCCACTAGGGATGTTAAAACAGGTTTTTTTCCAAAACCGGTTTTCGGTTATATAAAACCGGTTTAAAACCGGATTTCGGTTCCCCCCCCCACACACACACACAATGTCATATGTCACGGGCTGGAAAAGTCAAATGTGCATAGTTTAGTAGGTATATTTAAAAAATACTTTGTAGAGAATTCAATGGGTAGATTTGTGTGAATACAATATGATTTTGTACTCTTTACCATACAATTCTTTAAGACTAAAAAAAATCTGGTCTAATTTATTAAAACCGATAATAGCTTTCAATTTTTCAATAGTGATAATCAAATTAGGCCTACCTATTATCGTTTACCATAATATTAAGAAGCATTTGAAGAGGCATATATGGTAACTTGTAAAATAATGTAGCCTATTGAAAGGTTTCACGTAGCACAAATCAAAAGAATGTGTATTTAATAGTGCCGTTAATAATAAAGCACAGACGCGGTGTCTAGCCGAATTGTTCAGGGTCACAGGAAAGGGCTACTTTGAGCCAAAATCAAAACCGGTTTTCACTTTCAAAACCGGAATCCGGTATTCCGGTTTTCGTTTAACATCCCTAGTCTCCACATTACAATAAAAAAGAAGCATATTTCAGTGCTTATTCGAATACAATTTAATTTGATACCTATAGTACAGTATAGACTATATAAACATCCTTTATGGAAAGCTAGCTTCGGGACTGAGACCTGCTGGACGTCCAAAACTGAGATTTGCGGATGTCTGTAAAAGAGATGTGAAGCACTTCCAGATTGACCCAAACAGTTGGGAGATCATGGCGCAGGATAGGTCCACCTGGAGGGCAGGAATCAAAGAATGTTCCAGGCTTGCGGGAGAGGAGCGCACCAGGAACAAGATGGTGGAGAATAATGTGGTTCTTTCAGCTAGATTCACCTGCAGCCAGTGTGACCGTGCCTGTACGTCCAGGATTGGCCTCTTTAGCCACATGTGGGCGTGCAAGGGAAATGGATCGTCTCTCGAGACGTAAAATGCCGACGAGACTATATACGTCATAAAATCATACATAGTAGGCCTATATTACTAGTTGTTATGCCCATCAAAAATATGGTAAAAAGAATGACAAATCTTTTTTTATCGAAATTTCAGAACTTAGGCTAAATCATATCCATGTCATGCCTGTATGGCTTATATTTCCATATACTTTAATTTAAAAAAAATAATAAAAAAGAAGAAAATAGATGAAAGTTTTTTCTTCTTCTTTTTAAACATTATTTTACACTTGTTTAATCTACGCTTAGATCTAATTATTGTTTTACAGGTGATATAATGGTGTGCCGACATATAAACACGCGACATATCAACACGCGACATTTTAACACGGAAAAACCAAAGACTTTGATCAAACTAAACGGAAGATGTTTTCTTATTTAATTTGGGCCACGATGTCATGATGTGATCAACTATTTGCTTATTTGATTTGGGCCACGATGTCATGATGTGATCAACTATTTGCTTACTTTTTTTTTGCTTAGTTCCTTTGATTCCTTGTGGAACACGGGGCCTCCACAACAGCTCTCCAGTGCACTCAATTCTGGGCAGCCTTTTTTAGTTCACCCCATGAAAGGTTGCAACTTGCCATTTCCTCTTCGCAGGAGTGTCTCCAGGTGGTCTTCGGGCGACCAACCCGTCTTTTCCCCCGGGGGTTCCATTGCAGAGCGTGTCGGGTGATGTCCTGTGGTGGTTTCCGTATGCCATGTGCCCAATCCGATCAACTATTTAGCTTGAGATTAATTAGTCCACGCCATTATTTATTTAACCCTTCTCACAGTTTCCACAGTTGATAAAAATAAACTTAGTTTAGCCAGTCAAGCGAAAACGAGTCATTGCTTACCTATCCTTCGTCCGTAAGAGGTGGGAAACTACAAGATTCGGCCGCCGCGAAAACTCGCGATGTATTTAATTAGGAGACCATCTGGGTAGATTGTGTTCGCGCTCTTTGTTTTGATAAGCGATAGGCTATAGGCGAAAATTGCTTTAAAGAAGTGATGGAGATAGATATGTAACATCTTCTGACCGTTCCTAGTTTCTTTCCCACGTGTTTGTGTGTGGTGGTGGTGATAGTGGAGGAGGGGAGGTACGTCTAAAGGCCTATTATTATTTTTTTATATTCATTTAACTAAGTCAACAAATTACAAGAACTGTATAAACGTAAGTCTATTCATTTATTCGGCGCGCTTACAGGGACACGAAGTTTGTTGTAGGCACACTGCCATTGAGTCTCACTGGTTTTAAGTCTTATGTAATCGATAACTGTTGCACAGCTCTTTTAAAACGGTGAAACAAAGCGTCGGCGTTGCCAGGAACGCGTGCCTTACCTGACACGTTACCTGACATGCATGTATACAAAACAAAATTCTTACAATGTCGTATGTAGGCCTATACATTAAAACCTAACAATATGCCTATACACATTTCTTTAATATACCCTTCTACTTGTACTAGAGTTATTCGAATATTATTCAATACGATATGGACTAAATATTTTCTTTAAAATTTAAAATTTTTTTTAATGAATATTGAAGAAAATAGGCCGGCTACTGTTGATTTCCATTTACTTGAGTTACTCCCCCTCTTTCCCCAATTATTAATAATATATTCGTCCTTTTTACTTCCTTTATTTTAAGTTGCATTTTCTGTCTGTCTGGGTGCAAAATTGGCTTCGATTTTTCGACCACTTCCCATTGTCCGATCGAGCTGAAATTTGGACAGCAGATTTGCAGCGCCTAACAATACATCCTATCAAATTTTCAGTTAAAACGACTTAATAATACTACACTTATGACAATATTCATTTCTTAAAAGGAAAGTATAAGAAATATTTTATTTTCGCGTTAAAAATGCCTGTGCAACTTTGTATACTTTTTCGGCGCAAAGCTAGAAAAAAAAAATTATGCGCTAAGATTATTTTTAGAACAATTCATACGGAGTAAGGAGAAATTTTTGAGATTTGCGACACAGATATTTTTTCTGTACGTTTCATTTGCAGTAGTCAATCAATTATTTAATTACATGATGGTAAACTTAGTTTGCAAATAAAGGGAGCATAATAAAAACTTCGTTTTTACGGTTTTCTTGTTATGAAAGCTTCGAGCATTTAGACTTTAGACAGGGTTCCTGCACCAAACTCAAATCAAAATTTCAGGAGGTTTTCAGGAGTTTTTTTTTAGGAGAAAATCTTAAATTTCAGGAGGTGCTGCAAAACCGAATTCACTACATCACTAAACAATGACTCAGATACATTTAAATTAAATAAAAGATTTGTAATTAGACTATTATTCCTATGTTCAAACTTCAAATCAATATCCAGAGAAGATTTTTTTAGTCTGTCATTTTATAATGAGATCAATGGTTATGACACTCAGCGTGTAGGCCTACGTTAAAAATTTTTGTTGAATGCGTAAATACTATAATTTTGTTATGGCTGTTGAATCAGTTAAATCCCCTCCCTATTCGTCAGAGGATGTCACTGACTGCCTATTGCCCCCAACCTACCACTTTTTTTCTTTACTCCCACTCTTGACCACACAAGTCCCACAACTCCTGTTTCTTTGATACAAGTTCAGCCCCTTCCACCGTTTTTTTTATACGTTATAGGACTTATTTTTGAAGCTAACAATGGATGCAGTTTGTTTCTCCTTGTGAAACGCATATTACTGTTGTGATAGCTTCCCATATCACAATTCCATGTGTTTGCCGAATGAGATGACATCTATTATTTTTCAGTTATATTTTCTGATGTTTAAGCTTATAATGAAAATACAAAATGTGACTGATCTTTCTTTAGTTCTGATTGGCTGTTTACTTACAAAGACAAGGTCTGTTCTTAACAGATCGCATTCAACTCGTCACCAAATATACCGTATATACTCGCACCGGTGTATAAGTCGCACCCCTAGTTTAAGATTTTTTTCATTATATGTTGTCATTGACCCGCGCATAAGTCACACCCAGACTTCCCGGGTTACACTGCCTTTTAATATATCAAAAATGCATACCTTTTAAACATTAAAATTTACTAAATATTCACCCTAATTTGGAAACTTTCCTTAAACAATTGTTTTAATCGTCCATAAGGCATACATAATCAAATAAAGGCATATTCTAATAATTCTACATAACTCCAATCAACTATAGGGGTTATAGAGGAAACTTTATGACAGAGTAGTGATGTTTTTCGAACTTTTCAAAAACAGTGTCGGGTGTATAAGTCGCACCCCTACTTTTTGTCGAAATTTCCTGTAAAAAAAAGTGCGACTTATATGCGAGTATATACGGTAGCCTATGTTGTTGTTAATTGTCCAGTGTAGATGAATGAGGACCAGCCTTTATATATTAATATGAAATACATACCACAACACAAGAGAAAGATCATAAACATACAAAACACAAAAGAAAGATCATAAACATACAAAACACAAAAGAAAGATCATAAACATACAAAACAAAAGAAAGATCATAAACATACAAAACACAAAAGAAAGATCATAAACATACAAAACACAAAAGAAAGATCATAAACATACAAAACACAAGAGAAAGATCATAAACATACAAAACAAAAGAAAGATCATAAACATACAAAACACAAAAGAAAGATCATAAACATACAAAACAAAAGAAAGATCATAAACATACAAAACACAAAAGAAAGATCATAAACATACAAAACACAAAAGAAAGATCATAAACATACAAAACACAAGAGAAAGATCATAAACATACAAAACAAAAGAAAGATCATAAACATACAAAACACAAAAGAAAGATCATAAACATACAAAACAAAAGAAAGATCATAAACATACAAAACACAAGAGAAAGATCATAAACATACAAAACAAAAGAAAGATCATAAACATACAAAACACAAAAGAAATATATTCAAAACATACACAAAACAAGAGAAATATCAGACAAGGAAACATATGGTGAAGAGTACACAATGTTGATACCATTCACTTGTCCTATTATCACATTTTTATTTCACAGTTTACATTAACAATTCATTATTTTTTTAACCATTGAAATTTCAATAACATTGACACTTTGATGATACAATGTCACTATATTTACTGGACCAAACCATTCAAATTCAACACTAATAGAAAACTTATTTAAAAAAAAAACAACTAACAATTTGATAGAATTTTATAGTCAATGTTTTAGAAAATACAGATTTATTTATTTAGTTGTAAATTAATATTAGTAAAAAGATTATTTTTTTAAGAAACAATTTTATGAAAAATCACATATTTAGAAATTAGAAGAAAAAATCTGATCACAAAAACATGAATAGGGAAAACATTTAAATTCTGTGATAATCACAGGCAATAGTTCAAAGAGAAATGCTCAACTTGAAGGCAGAATGATGCAGACATTGGCTCACTGGTTTAAAAATCTGTGAACAAAAAAACTATTCTTACAATAACAGTAGAACGCTAAAAAGAAACAGGCTATCAAATCATGATGCAGGCTACCTGAAGCTTATCTAATGCAATATCAATAGCATATTGCCCATTAAATCACAAAAAAATATGCAATAAATAGTTTGGTGTTGTTTTTAAAAGTTTTGTATTTATATCTTATTACAACAATACATTTTTTTCTTATATCAACGATGCATTAACTTGTTCAAACCATAAAAAAAATATTTTAGTAAGAGTAAGAACATGAACAGTGAATAGAACCTGCAAGGCAAGAGGAAAAGAGGCAGACCAAAAATGACCTGGAGACGAGAGCTTGAAGCAGACACCTGCATCATGGGACAAAACTAAAGGGAAAGATGGAGAGACTTGGTCATGAGCGAGATGTCTGGACAGACTTTTGTTTGTGGCCATTCCCCAGTTGGGGTAACAGGTGATGATAATGAAAACCAATAAAATAATTTCAAATCATCACTTTATGTTGAAGAAGAAGTTTTTGTTTTAAATATGATTTGGGAGCAGATTTGTTTTTTTATTTAACGCTCAGCATCAACTCAACTGTATCATATTTTTGTGTACATGATCTCCTCTTGAGTTCCAGCAAATTTTTTCCATTATTGGAATAGCCAAGCTATTAACTAAAAGCCTCAATGATTACCAATTGTTTATCAGTAGAGGCAGATATATGTGATGTAATGGGCTAACAGTTTAATATCTTTAACATTAAATGTAAAGTTCATGTCAAGTGCATAAAAAACATTTTTTTTAAAGTTAAGCTTCAAGCAGTATGTTTTTTATTTATTAGCACCAGCTTTGGTCTAGAGACCCACCAGCATTCCCCCTCCTCCCTACATATCAGAGGCAAGAATGTAGCTGTTTGAGTTTAATAATGACTTGTACTAGTGACAATAAAAAAGATGACAGTGACAGTTAACAACAGCACTAGGGAGCTGCAAGAGGAGATTGACAGAAAGCTGTATCACAACCTAGATTAGAGGTTCTACTTACAACATTTACAACAATGATTACTTTCAAATTCAACAAAAACAGATTTTTTTTTACACACTTTCAACATTTGAAGAAAAAAACTCACAAGAGGTACCAGTATGTGAGACATACAAAGTGTAAGTATAAATTTAAGCTTTTGATTTTGATGACCATGTAATGTTAGGTGACCTAAATGGTACATTCTCTTTATTATTAAATTTTTGCTATTTGTGTCACAGCAGACTTTGTTATTTATTGAGTCATTTCTTATTGATTTTATCTTTTTAAAGTTGATATGGGAAGTTAAAGATTTAGAATGACGACCCAAAATGTATCCAAAACAATTGTTATCCTTATTGATTATTAACTTATTAAAATAACAAGACATTTTATGCAAAGATTATATACAAATTTAAGAAAAAATATAAAAGAACAAGAGCAGGTAACTGTGGTGTACAAAAAGTTGAATAAATATTTACAGAAAATTAAACAAATTATGTATTGTCATCTAGATTCATTTTTAAAAATGCATTTTTTTCTTAAATAAGAATAATAAATAATACATTATGTTTACATAAAAGTTACACATGAAATTAAAAAAAAAAAGGTGTGCAACAACACTTTGCCTTGGGAAACATGCAGAAAAAAAACACAAAAAAAGGACACAGTAAAAATATAAGTGAAAATAAGTTTCTCAACTGAAAAAAAATTAATTAGATTTGAGAAAAAAGTAAATGGTGTTGTAGAAAACTGTTTAAAGAATCCCTAAATCTTAAAGGCACAATGTAGTAGTAAAAACTAACAAAAAAATTATCTTCTCTAGCAAATCTTTGCAAACGAGCATAAATCTTGAAATTGACGCAACGCATGTCAACTTTATAGATGTAAAATCTCTGCTTGTGCTGTAATGGTGTTTGCAAACATTTATGGGCGTAACAGTCACAAAATAGATGATACATGTTGTGTAAAGTTTATGAAAATGATTTCAATTCAATGTGTGATTTTGCTCAAGGGTAAAAATGTTACATTTTTTCTTGTTTTAAATTTTAAAAAAATTTTTGGAAATCATGTTAGAACAAGCGGTTGGTGGAAAAATAGGAATTTGTTCTTTTTTTGTAACCTGCTTAATTTTTAAACTGTGCAAGAAAACAAAATGGGAGTATCCGATAACAGACAAATGATAATCAAAATGAATATTTTTTAAAAAAGTATAAAGTGATTGTGGAGTTTGCATAAACATGCTATGAAAAAAATATATTTTAGGACGGCATATTCTATGTGTGGTAGCATAGTGAGTTTATAATGTTTGTACAACAAAATGAGATGCATACATGACTAATTATTTTAAAACAATGCAGCTACAGACAGTGTAAGTATAGTACAATGTATACAGATAACAATGTTGCCTAAACAAAATTTTGAGTTTTGGCAGATTCAGCAACAATAATGATGAAGTGACAGACATGTCAAAATGCTATAAATAGTCATAATAGATACAATGGAAAACATTCAATTCCTGGAGTTATGCCATTATCTCTTTTTAGGAGGGAATGGTGGGGCCACTTCAGATTCTTCCTCTGATTCCTCGTCCGAATCTTCTTCCTCCGAATCATCATCGTCATCATCATCCTCTTCACTGTCATCTTCCAAATCCTAAACAAACAAAAATTTTAATTTTTAACTTAAATTTTTTATTTATATTATATAGTAATTGAATGTATTTTGCATTCATACTTGTTACCAAAGGTTAACAATTCATAATGGTCTCATTATGAACGGGACAAATTAAAATATTAGAATTATATTAATTAAACACATTTTTGGAAAGAAAACTTAGGCTGTTTAAAAATGTTTCTGAAATCCATCAGCATAAGAATACTTTATTCATATTCCAATGCAATTTTGTGACTGAAAAAATAGGTTTTACCTGTGGCTGAGGTAATGGAATCTTCTTTTTGTTATTTGTGGGTGTCACATCTACAGAAGATGGCTTTGTTGGGGTTATACTCCCTAGGGAACTCCTTCTAGAATCAAGAGAAGCCTGCGATGCTGACCGAGCAATATCTGAGCGAATGGAACCGTTAGGACGTAACTGATGGCGAAATTCCTAAAGTTGAAAATAAACAAAAAAAGTAAAGAAGAACAAATTTAGCTCATTTTTAAAATATTGTTAAATCCAGGCTGCATGCAATCCAATTAATTAAAAAAAAAACTGTCATAGGCTTAAACATGGGCATTGTTCCATTTGGACAGCTTTGCACATAACTTGAAGTAAAATATGTTTTAATATCCTGTCTTTTATCCAAACAAGGTTCATGCCCCCATATGGGAGATTTCCAGGAGAAAAAAAAACCCACATAATCTAATAGATTACTGAACATTCAATACAAAAAGGTTTGACACTAAAATAAAACAATCCTAGACCTAGACCAAGTGTATCGTTTGTATTCAAATGTATCTTTCCATGCAGAGCTTTTACTTTGTTCCCTCCCACCTCCTTATTTGTGATGCTACCCCACAAACTGGTACAGAGGTAGGTAAAACTGATTTTTCTATAAATGCAAAATAATGTGGAAAAAAAGGGTCCTGGTTCAATTTTGAGATTATTATTGATCAGTTATATTAAATGCCTTAACTTATGGCTGTGAAATTTTCAAACTAGTTTTTTTTTTATAGAAATTATTTTAAAATGAGTTTTTAATTTATGCATCTTTTGTATAAAATCAAGCAAAATGTCCTCTAAAGATAAAATTGTTTAAAAGCTAACTAAATATTATTTAAAATATGTATAACTTTAACAGCTGGTGTATAGACTCATTTTTTTTATGAGCGTGTTTGCTAACTTTTATGTCCTTTGGTTGATTATCTATTCACCCTGGTAATATTTAATTACATGTTGCAATGCTAAATTGTAAAATGTCGGTATTGTTTTCTTTTTCATTTTTCTCCCAAACAACTTCCCTCACCTTTACTTGTGTTATTTTGAATAACTTTTGACCTAATTAATCAATTTTAGAGGTTTTCTCGCCAATGTCTTGATAAATGAATAAGCCTTTTTTAAACACATAAAACTAAATATCATATTTTGCCTACTTCAGTCCCATTTGGTGGGGTTGCATCACATTTTACTGTTGAAATGAGTAGCATAAATCTTAATGCAGTAAGCAAAAGTTTTTTTTTTAAATAAAAAAAGGCATTTTCAAAATGCTCTTTATTTGTGTGTATGGGTCTAGAATGTTATTGCTTTAAATGAATTTCTTCTAAGAATGAAATAAACTTGGACCAAATAAATTTGTCCACAAAAAAAAATAAAAAAATGTCACAATGATGGTATTTCTTTTTTCATATTTCATTTAAATTTTTGTTGGCATGGTAGAGTTAAAGTGTTATAATATTTTTTTGTTTGTATTGAATTATTGATTTAAGCAGACCAGAGTTTAATTATGTGGACCAATTTTTTGTATGGAGCATAATTTACAATCAATATATATAATTTTGACATGTCTTATCATCTTATATTATACTTTTACGACTTTGCTTCTTGCATGTGTCCTGCAAAGTGGTAAGAGTCCTCAACTGTCACATGGGTAACCTGGGTTTGATTCCCCATTGTGAACTACCAATTTTTTACATGATTAAAACTTGTTTTTTTTTTTGTTATGTTGTGAAGATTTTCAGGATTTCATTGTTTTCCTAATTGTATTTAATAAGTATATCTTACATTTCATTGTTTTCCTAATTGTATTTAATAAGTATATCTTACATTTCATTATTGTTTTCCTAATTGTATTTAATAATTATATCTTACATTTCATTATTGTTTTCATTGTGTTACAATTTACTACATAAAATGAAATTAGTACAATAATTATAATTTTTAGGTTTGACATAATATACCGTAAACGCAATATTAAAAAAAAGTGCTCTATTTCCTAGTTTTTTACCTCTAAATCTGCTTCAGGGTCAATACTTTCTAATGTCTGAAAAGTCTGCGTGTAGAGCTCAAGGGCCTTGGCATGGAAATGCATCTCAATGGTTGCAAATTCACGCATGATTTTCTATTTGAGGAAAAAACAAAAACAAAATAATGGTTGGAAAAGTGAGCAAAACAAAAGTAATCCTTAACTTTAAGACTATTCTGGATAATGGTGCTAGTAAAGCAGTTTATTTTGCTTCAGTCTTTGAAGGGATTGTGTAGCCAACCCATGCCCTGCTTTTTTTTTTCAGCTGATCTAAACAACCCATCAACTGCACACCCTCAACAGTTGGAAAAATGCCTGGTTTTTAACCCAATTTCTTCAAGAAAAGCCTACCCATACTTTTGTACTAGACCAGCAATGATGACCATGTCAAAACCAAACAAATGGTTACAAAGTCACAAAACAAATGAGTATTTTTCTACAACTCTATATCATTTGTTTCATCAACTAAAATTAAACAGGTATCACACAAAATGAGAAAATTAGATTTCATAAAAAAAAAGTTTTATAAAAAGAATACAATAAGAAAAAGAGAACAAAAAATATAACTTTTAAACATTTTTTAGTCGAGATTAGGGGTGCAACTTATACGCGGGTTAGTGACAACATATACAAAAAATAATCCTAAGCTTAAGGTGCAACTTATACCCCGGTGTGACTTATACGCAAAGTATATATAGTACCTTCAGATCTTTCAGCTTCTTCTCTTCAAATTTATCCACTTGCTGCTCTAGGGCTTTACTGCTTCTGGTGGCTTCCAGGCTGACCTTCTGTAGTGTTGACTCAAGCTTTGACAGGAAAAACATGAGCATAAAACAATGAACAGTAGTACACTATACCATAACTAATTGTAATTTCTTTTTATTTGAATCAAAGGAGCTAAGAATTTATTGAAATAAATTTTTATATTTAAGAATTGGAATGGCATTCTGACAAAAATAGAGCATTTTCTTCTATTATGAATGCAAATTAGAAAATATAAAATGTAATGTTTGACTTTTTTAAAAATTGAATCTGACTGCCAATTTGTTATTTCTTAATGTTCCTTGACCCCTTGGATGTGAGCAGCAATTACCTGTGTCTGAGAATATAGTTAAGGAACATACAATGGAAAGTAAAATCAGCACAGAACTCTTCAGGGGTTTTCAGTATAATTTCTAATGTAAGCTGAAAGCAGTCATTATATTTTTCATTTCTAAATCACATCTTTGGTCTGTTATAATAAGAGGCAGTGCAGATTGCACAATCTTTATTCTTTGCATTTGGAGGAAAGGAACTTGGCATAGCCATCAATGCTTTTATTTAACTTTAGGGCAATGAACTTATCAAAGAAAGAGTAACATAATACTGTCGGACCAAGTAATATTGACCCATAGGGTTGGAGAAGCAACCTTCACAAGTTTATGTAGCCATGGCATAAAAAAGATTGTGTGGCCAGCAAAACGCCCAGCCACATTGACTTTGCCCCAAATAACATCAGGTGTCTAACAGAATTAGGTGAACCTAATTACCCCACTAAGACCAATAAGGGTTTAATTAAGACCAACAAACACCTAAAGACAAAATATTTTGTCTTTTTTTATTAAATATTTATTTTATATTAATATTATATATTAATATTTTAATATTTAATATAAAAGATACAATTTTCAGTCTGTCACCAGGATTTTTGCTTCTGGTTGTATCCAATTTTTTTTTGTGGCTGACTTCTGCATCTATAGCAGAAAATGCAGATTTCAAATCATTCTGGAAAGAAATTTTGTAAAAATGAACACCGGTACTCTGATTTTTAACTGAACAATCTGCATGATCTTAATCATGAAAAAATAGTTTATAACCCTGTATTTAAGTTAAACATTTTAAATTATAATTAATCATGATGGGTAATGTAAAACCAGTTTAAGAGTACAGTACACTTTTTTTTTTCTCCAAAGCATTTAAAGACTTGCATATGTACCTTTGTTTGCTTGCAGAGAAGGCCATAGTGAATGAGCGGTGAAATTATTTTTGCCTCTAATCTTTTAATCTATTTATGAAAGGAAAAAAATGACAAAAGAAAAGTAGCACAAAAATAATAGTTCAATAAATTTTGTTCGCAATAAAAGAACAGAGTATTAAATTGCTAGACCATGTAATGATAGTAAATCTGTCCACCTTCTAATTTGGATGAGATTTGTTCACAACCATTTTAATATAAATAAATTAAAATAATGCAATATAAATGATAAGCCACATTTATTTTAAATAAACAATCTAAGTATTTTCAATCCTAAAGGAGAAAAACCATTTAAACCCAATACCTCAGCTTCCCTGTAATCTTGTACTGCAGATACATTTTCAGCAAATTTGGCCATTCCAGCACTAAGAGATGGATTCCACTTTTCATATTCTGAGAACTCCAAGAATTCTTTTGCCATTAGGTCACCTGTAAAGTGATAGGAAACACAAAGCATAAACTTCACCGCACCTCAACTATAGATAAAGACCATTAGATTGTTCCCTTTTTTGAATGTTATATATTAAGTTAAGTCAGAGAAGTGCAAAATAATATTTTGTTCATGCATATTTAAAAAAATTTTTTTTTTAATTTGACTTGTGTTATTTGCAAATATAAACATTATTGAAATGAACAAAAGTTCAGTAACGCTTTCTTATCAGTGTGTGAGGGCATGGTGGCCATGTGGCAGCATGCTCGGCTGGCATACCAAAGGTCCTGGGTTGGAATCCTGGTGCAGACTGGTATTTTTTCCCAGGTCTGCAGGGTGTCCCTGAGTTTACTCAGCTCTGATGGGTATCCTAGCTTAGTTGGGGTAAAGTAAAGGCGGCTGTGCATAGTGCTGTCCACACAATCACCTAGTATGCCGCGCGACAGAAACTGGTAAACGACGCTTCAACAGCCCTATGGATCAATTTGGTCTGACGGAATACTTTACTTTTGGTCTTATTAGTGTGGTAATTGAAACAATCTCTTTTTGTTCTGTGGTAATTGAAACATTCTCTTTTTGTTTTATAAATGCAATCTTAAGATTGGTAATTAAAATTGTTAAGCTAAATAAAACTGAATGACATAACATATTGACGTATGACCTTTATCCCGCAACTTGGCTGTTTTGCGTGTATATGAAGATGCTAATCCACACAGATGTGACAAGTGTTGTTCTATGTGTGTTATACGGTCTTGAATCACTTTGGATTGTTTTTCACTGTAAAAATAAAATGAATGCTGATTCTTTAAAAAATAAAAAAGATCTTTGCAAAAATTGAGTGAAATATCAACCTAGATAATAATATCTAAAGTAATTTAAGAAAAAGACACAAAATAAAACTTGTAGAAAATATGGACATGGAAGAAGACACAATAACACAAAGCTAAATAACATTGACACTTTGATGATGAAATGTCACTTTATTTACTGGAACAAACCATTCAAATTCAACACTAATAGACAACTTATTTAAATTTAAAAAAAATAAAAAATTGTGTGTTACACAAAAAAGTATAGATAATTAATTATCTTCAATGCTCCTCATTATAAAGTTATAGGTCGTCCAAAAAAAACATTTTGAGAAAGATTTCAAAATACTTTTAAAGAAAAAAAAACATGATTGGAGTTTTCTTAATTACTCAATTACATTTGTATTCATTTCTTCAAAAAAAAAAAAAAAAAATTCTTCATGCTGTTTTGTCCATTTGTGTGAAATTCAATAACTTTCCCAAACCTTGGGTCACTTTTAACAAACTTTCCCAAACCTAAAAAAATCAAGCCAGTTTTTCTCAAACTTCCAACACTGTAAAAGTCCTGTGTTATAAACATAATTACATAGCTGGGATAAAATAAAATAGTATAGAGGAGTAAATAAAATAGTATAGAGGAGTATATTTAAAGTGGTAAGTCTATATGTGCCCTATGCCTATAGCCAATGAAGCCTATCTGTTTGGAGATAAATATGCCTAAATGGAAACAACTATTTAGTAGACCAGTGATTTCTTTTGTCAACTAGGTTGACTTAGCTTTCTAATTACATATATTACCAATGGTGGATTCACTATATGATTTTAATTTACACATAGGCCCAATTAAGCTTAAAAAGACATATATCTTCATATCCGGCATCCGTAATATATATATTTATGTGAGTTATTACAAAAATTACATTAACACTTTACATTGTTTTGACAATATTTTTTGGAAATAAAAAAACGGATTGTTACAAAAGTATTTGTCCAATTTTATTAACAGGTGTAGGCCTAAATTTAAGAAATTAGAATAATACAGGCTACAGGGACAATTTTAACATTTTGTTAGGCCTACATCATTTCCACATTTCTTTTGTAACAGTGACATTTATTCTGATAGGCCTACTTGTGCCAAGTTGTTGCTCGCTGAGTATGTAGGCCTACAAGGATTTGTATCAGAACACATATTTTGTAGCCTGATTTTCTCCGGCTACCTACTACATGTCAGTTATTTGAAAACTGTGACTTGTAGCTGAACTTTCAACTAGTGCCCATACACAGATCGCAGCGACAAAATCCCTCAGCGTAAAAATACAGTTAATCATAGTTAATGTATATTGAAATATTATCATTAATTAGGCCTAAGCCTATGTAAATAATCTATATTTCAAAATATTTATAATATTATTAAGTATTAAGTAAGGATTCCATGATTTTGCAAATTCAATGAATTATTATTATCAATTAGGCTAATTGAATTATGAATTATATTATGGCTTATATAACTTATAACTTAGGCTTTAGGCTCTCTTAGCCTTTTATTGTATAGGTCTATAGGCATAATAATAAACTAAATAGCCTACTGATACTAAGCCCACTAAACTAAGACTAAGAGGTATAAGAGACTAAGAGTAAGAGCAAAAGTCTTCAAAAGTTCTAAAAGTAAAAGTGAAAACTCAAGTTGAGACTTGAGACTAATCAGGTCAATCTGGGATGGAATTTTTATAATTTGGGTATTTTGCAAACGAATACATGGAATAGCTTCATTTATATAAATGGAAACCTGCGGTGTATTTCTGCTCCCGTTCGACTTGTCATTGTTTCAGTAATCCTTAAATTATTCTAAAGATGTTTTTATAACCGATTCGACAGGAATGCTGAGATTACTAAATTTATGTTATTGTTTTCTTTACGTAGGAAATGAAATCCAGTATGAACAGTTAAAAAATTTCTCTAATTTGCCAGTTCAAAAATATACAGAAAAAAAACGTAGACCCAATCATTTAAAAACAACATAATATAGCCTACGGTATTTTAAATCTAAAAAATATTATTATATGTATATAATATTTAATATTAGTATTGATACAATTCAAGTTATGTCCGATGCATATTTTTAATAAATGCAATTAAACCATATTTTATGCCAAAATACAGATGTTAAAAAATCTGCCAATCGTGTTTTAAATCGAATAAAAACAATACAAGCGGTAAAAATGAATGAAAAGTACACATTTAGTAATCATATAACTACTTCTTACGACATACTGTAACCAATCACCAGCGCCATAAGTTAAGGCTAGTCTGAGTATGTCACTAAACATTTGTAATAGTAGAAAAATTATAAGGGAAATTATCATGCACTTGGTTTTAAATAAATTCTCCAGCATCAGTCAGCAGGGCAGACGCCTCTCACTCAGACTGAGTATAGTACTAGTCTAGTAGGCTTGGTAATCGGCACTGAGACATACGACATAGGCCATACAATTAATAAATTATACCTATACATCCTAATCATACAGTAATCATTATTAATCATACTCATACATATTTATATATATGAGTCATTTTGAGATGATAGACATAACATAGAGAATAGAGTGCATATCTATGATATAAATATAGGCCTAAATATAATATTTTAATATATGCCCAGGCTGGAGAGGCATCAATTTCTGGGGCCAATGCCGCATGCATACACAAAGCATACTAATATATATATTACTAATAACTTTAATAACTAATACAATTTCTAGACTATAGAACTATAGACTAGGTAACTATACTATAGTATAAAGTATAGTCACAGAACGTGACTATTACTAGTATTACTATGCCCAGCCGTCCATCAGAGTTAGCGTAGACTTACAGACACCCTCCAGACCTGGGACTAAATCATTTCATAGCCTTCACCAGGATTCAGAATTAGAAATAGAACCTTGGACATTCACTACGCCATCAAAGGGGACGTCCATTAATTACGTCAACAATTTTTTGGCATTTTTTACCTCCCCCCCTCCCCCTTGTCAACAACTGTCAAACTTTCAGAGACCCCCCCCTATATAATTACGTCAACAATTGGTTACTCCCCCCCCTCAAAACAAGTAAAAAAAAATTTTGACGCTGGCTTTTATGTTTAACATAGATTCGAAACGGACAGTTCTATACCCGGTACTATAATTAATTGTAATACATTTTAAAACTTGCTTTTATTTGCTATAACTCTCATAGGCGTAACCACGAAGGGGGAGTAACAGGGTTCCTACCCCCCCTCACTCGTCCCTCCCACATTTTTTTCCAATCCGAGGATTTTAACAATATTTTTTTCTATTTTGTTTATTATTGTTTTTTCATAGAAATATTAAATCTTTTCTTATTTTAGGTTTTACTAATGTGCTTTTGGTACAATGTTAACTAATTGTTAAATACTTTATGGGGAAATTGTCACCAGTTGTTAATTTAGCCTTCTATTTTAACAATATGTTCACTATTCCTTCTTGCATTATTGTCCACACACATACACACATTATTATACACACGGTAGTTACCTTCCCTGTCCCCTACCTCTCCTACCTTGCACTAGTTGCCACCCACACATTGCAATACTGGCAACGCCACTGATACTAATATATTATAATATTATATTATAATATATTTTTTTAATTCATACAATTTTTCCAGAAAATTAGAAATTAAAACATAAAAATTACTAAATAGATCTATGTAGCCTAATCGACTTAATTGTAACGTTTCACCTATTATATCGTAGTCAGCAAAAATAAATTAGTCTATATGTTAGAATTAGGGATGTTATAAGGAAATGAGGTAGGCTAGTATTTCGTACTTCATGTGGTGGGCTAAGAATAATTTTTCTGAAGGAAAAATGTTAAAATAACCATGTTGGAGATTCACACAAAACACTTCATTCAATGCTTTGCAAACATTACTTATAGTCTCAGAGAGGGCCTATTGTTGTTTTTAGTTCTATTCAGGGCCATATTTAGGATTGTTTGGGCCTTGTTCCCAAATTTATGTGGGGGCCCCTCATGGCCTCGTCCCTGCCTTCCACATAGGCCTATTTCACAAATATGCCGTTAATTCATGTTACATTCTGTAAAATCATAAATACTTTTTATCTTGCGCTTAGCTTGGTTGGACTGGAGCGCTTAAAAATGTAGGGGAATAAATGAATGTTATTTTACATTTTAAACGAACAAATGGGGATGTCACTAAACAAAAATGATTTTAAGATGTGTGGGGGCCCCTTTTGTGTCAAACATATGGGACATGCTTAAATACGCCACTGGTTCTATTGCCAATCCCGGCCATCGCTTACATGGCTTACATAATGAAGGCCATTGCAGTCTCTGGTGCCTAATTTAGATGTACTGAGCGGCAAAACATTGGGTTTCTGAAAGTACTCTGCAGACAGCAGTGCCCCTACAAAGGGCTTGAGGGGGTGGGGGGGTGAAGGGGGGAATATGCCCTGGGGCGACACTTTTAGGGGGCGGCAAATATAGTCTAAATGTCTAAATATAGCACTAAACAAAGCAGTTACAGTATGCAAGTGGGCATCGCTGAAACTTTTGCCCTGGGGCGCCACATAGGCTTGTGAAGGCTCTGGCAGACAGTTTGTTGGTGTGTTTATGTTCCTTTGTTATTCCAGCCACCATGTCTCGCTAGACTAGGGTTGCCAGACGTCCGGCAAAAGGAGGACATGTCCTTCTTTTTAGATTCTTGTCCTCCGTCCGGCAGGCAAAGAACAAAACCTTTAAAATGTCCAACTTTTGTAATAATTTATAATTTGTATGCATAAAGACAAATACATCTTTAAAAATAGTATTAACAAGTTAAGAATATAATTAATAAACAGGTGATCATTTGTGCAAGAAAAGAATTGTCTTTTTTAAAAGACACTTGCATGCGCTTTAAAGTTGCCCAACCAAATGTAAGCTGCCCATCAGCCTACAGTGAATTTTATGTTTTTTTTTAACAAAACTGTTTCTTGCTCAGTTTACCAATACACACTTAAACTTAGTGGCAGCTCTTGTAATAAAATTACATTGATTGCGGGTTTAATGCAAAACTATCCAATTGAAACACATGTCCTCCTTTTGATACCCATGTGTCTGGCAACCCTATGCTAGACAGCGAAGGTGAGGTTTTCTACAATTTTGGTCGGTCACACTGCCTTGCTAACAAATGCATTATTTTCCACCCATACATAGATCTACAAATTAACAAGATGAACACTAAAAGGACATGTCAACTGTAGTTTCCATGATTGATATATTTGTATTAACGTAAAACTATGTTTTTACATGTTATCTACGTTATTTGAACAGGACAAATGTAGAATTTTGTAATAAATTTGTAACATTTTTTATTTCATAAAAAGTATCATTGTTGACGTCAACTTTTCTTGATCTCCCCTCCTCCCCCATGTCAACAATTGTCAAACTTTTTCAGACCCCCCCTCCCCCCTATTTTGTTGACGTAATTAATGGACGTCCCCAAAACACTCTGCAACTGTGCCCTCACAGATAAGATAGTAGTCTACAACACAAAAACATGTGACATAGGACTCTATTTTCACATTATTTTTCTTCCACTTGTTGCAGTGAGTACAAAAAGCAGCTGCAAGAAACACATTATAATATTATAAGCAGATACGGTTCGGCAAACATTTGGTTTTGCTACTGTTGCCGATCATTTCCGATCTGTAGCCGAACTCTGCCCGGACGCTTTCGAGTTAGCAAAATGGCATCTGGGATGGACCTCACTGCCGACATGCACCCAAACTTTTTGCAGAGCCCTTCCCGATTTTGGCCCGAAGGCAGTGTGCTATTAGGGATAGGCCTATTGACTATTACTACTACTACTGTTGCCAATTAATATAATCTGATAATAGTTTTAATAAAAAAGCTCTAGGCCTATTCCTTTATATAAAACTAGAATATGCAGCATCTGTATGGGACCCATCAACTAAAGAAAACATAAAAAAATAGAACAAATTCAAAAAAGAGCTGCAAGGTTCATAACTATTGAATATTCCCAATTGACAAGAGTAACACCATTAGTCAAATCACTAAACCTAGAAACACCAGAGGACAGAAGGGCAAAGAGTAAAGTAGTAATAATACATAAAGCATTAAACTCTAATTTAGAAATACAACACAATAACAACCCGTTGCAAAGCTCAGATAAACATTTATATAAAGACAAAAACACTTTCCTTGTCCCTTATGCGAGAACAAATGCATATAAGTAATCTTTCTTCCTGAGTGGCATTCGGGCATGGAATGGGTTGCCTGAACAAACCAGGAAAACCAGTAACTTAACATCATTTAAAACATTAATAAAAATGCAAGACTAGACTCGGACCACGGATGAGCGTAGGACGCAATAATCTTCTTTATTGAAGGAGCGTCTGTAATGTATAAGAAAAGATAAAAATGACTAAATTTTTATTTCTTCAGTTTTCGGGCACCAAGAATGGAAACTAGTTCAAGCAAGTCTTTACAGGAACAGTCTTTAAGGAATGCTCATTTAGTTCATCCTAGTTCCGTCAAGCGATTGAATTTGAGAAAATCGTTTCGCACACCAGTTCAGACTTTACCGCTCAGCAATGAAAAGTCAGCTAGTAGATCTTATGTTGTGCCAGCTAAAGAAGAAGAAAATGAAACACCTAGGACATTGGTAAATTAAAATGATTTTGAAGTAATATTTAAAAAAAATTATATTATATATTATTATATTACATATATATATAGTTAGGGAATGATTGTAATTATTTAAAAAATATATTTCTTGCATTAGGCTTTTGATTTGGCTGGTTGCTTTAGTCTATTAATGAATTTCTCTTTTACTCTTAGACGAGAGTGTCTGGGTACAAAAAACATGTAACAATGTAACATGCATGATTTGTTAATATTGATATCACAATAAAAAAATAATGAATTAATCCTTTCTCTGAAAAAGTTCAAAATCCTGTTTTAAAAATAATTCTTATGTCCTCGCAACTCATGTAAATAAAATATTTAAAAAAAAAAAAACTCTCAGATTGCAGGTATGTTGGAGTCTGCTGAGACACAACCTGTGATAACAAGAACTTTGAGGAGAAGAAGTAATATTGTTTCTCAGTCACCAAAAGCACAAAGGGAATTTAAGTCTCCCAGACTATCAGACATTCTTGTAAAAAATCTCAGAAAACTAGATCCTCAAACTGCATCTTCTCCTGGGAGTAAATTCACCCCTCGCACAAATATTAAGAATTTATTAGCAGGCACAGGTAGGTAAACTATGTTGTTTTTTTGGTTAGCCCAAAATTGATGACTTTTAAGTAGCACATGAATTTGTATACCGGTAATTTGCTAAATATTTTTCAAATTTGAAAATGAACAGACATTTTCATATGTAAAAAGTAAATAAAGTATACCTTCGGACCAAATTGATCATAGGGCTGGTGAGGCAGTTTCTGTGGCCATATAAGGGGAATGTGTGGCCAGTACAATGCACAGCTGCTTTTACCCTACCCCAAACTAAAGTCAGGTACCCATCAGAGCTGGGTAGACTCAGGGACACCCTCCAGACCCCGAAACAAATCCTAGCCTTCACCCGGACTCAAACCTAGGATCTTTCGTACGCCAGATGAACTCGCTGCCTCCTGGCCACCATTTTCATGTGTAAACTGCTCTAATTCAAACTTGTTTATTTAAAAAGTCTAATTGGATCTTACATTTTTTGAAAATATACTTTAAAAAAAAAGATTTATTTCTTTTATGCTAAAAAAATTATCTGATATTTAAGTAGTTTCATTGATAAAGCAACAAGAATCACATTTCTTTTACATGCTAAATTCTTTTAGAGCAAGAACAAACGCCATTGGAAAGAACTTCTAAATCTGCTAGAGTAGAGCATCCACCATCTGATTCTATTTCTTCTAGAGTCAAAAGAAGAGAAAGTGGCTGGGGGCAACGACTGTCCATTTCACCCGTTCAAGTTCCCATTAGGTAGACATTTTTTTATGTAGGCCTATTACTTTGGTTTAATAGAAGATTTTCACATTTGATACATGCCTGTGGGTGATAGCTGGCTATTTCCTTTCTTTGGATAAAGCTCAAACTTAATGTGTTTTTTTTTGTGTCCTCACAAATTCTGGGTTTGTTAAAGGAAATACTTTGTCTTTAAACTGCAGAATAGAGTGAATGAGCAGAAGCTTATTCAACGGTTGCTTAATGAAATACTGTTGTTATAAATGTTTTAGGTTGTTCAACACTGCAAAGTAATTTTAAAAAACGATACAAGTTGAAGATAACCGTAGAAAAAAACATTTATACACTCAGCATATCTTAAAAATATTTTTTTATTCATAAAAGCCAAATCTTCCTTTTATTTCTGGAATTTATCAATCACACATTTTGCTTCAACTTTCCTACTATGCAAAGTTTGGGATTATTTTGGGTACCTACTTCTACAGACAAGCTTCCTATGTCAAATACAGTGTCAATGGGATATTATTGAGTCTTAACACACTGACTGCTATTTAGATAAATGTTGTACCAGTACTGGAATAAATTTATGTTTAAAATAGTTTTAATATTGATATTAGTTTTGAATATATTTTTGCCCCTGTGTGGGTATCAAGGTTGAGGAAATGACCAGGTGAAGAAATAACCCCACTGTACACTTTCTGCGTAGAATAAACCACTTAAGCTTGCATTCTATATTAGACAAATAAATGATAGACTTGTGTGGATTTAAACAAAAAGTAGGGGTGCGACTTATACACCCAACACTGTTTTTGAAAAGTTTGAAAAACATCACTACTCTGTCATAAAGTTTCCAACATAACCCGTATAGTTGATTGGAGTTGTGTAGAATTACTAGGATATGCGTAGGCATACATTTTACATTTAGAAAACTTTCGTAGGTGTAAATATTACTATCTTTATATAACTGAAATTGAAATCGACAAATATTTGAGGTTTTCAGGCCCTCACCAACCCGCCTTTCTTTTGAACTTTTGGACCAATTTTGTATTTCCGAAAAGTATCGTAAGTTTAAAGGCGGCATTTTCGGCAGGCTTATTGAGCACAAATTACAGTATGGTATGAATCTAAATGTGTGAAAGCCTGTGTAGGCCTATAATGTAGGCATAGAAGTTAAGATGCGTTTTATTTAGTACTTAAGGTCTAGGCAGTGTTGAGCATTCCAATAAAACCTTGCAATGTCTAGGCAATGTTTCTAAAACTACGATCGGCAGATGGACGCGTGAAATGTCAATAGTGTGTTTTATTTTCCATTAGTTGCATGTAAGAGTTGAAAGAAAACACATCTTATTATATGTCGGTCGCTCAGACGCACTTGAAATCATTACAAACAATGTTAATGGTAAATAGGACACATGTATAGCGCGTCAAAAATGCAGGCGCCTCCCAGTCTCCAGTCTAGGCGACATTGAGTCTAATGACGTACTTCAAAGACTTTTTTTGTGTGTAGTGTTACTATAGGGATAGAAACTTGAGTAGGGGAAGGGACTTTGATTGAAGAAACAGATACCTTACTTTCTCATCTCACTAATGTCTGTAGGCCTATAGATCGGTTGTTCAAAATAAATGAAGCCCTGATTATGTTTGCCTTATGCACGATTAAAACCATTGTCTAAGGAAAGTTTCCAAATTAGGGTGAATATTTAGTAACTTTTATGTTTAAAAGGTATGCATTTTTGAGATATTAAAAGGCAGTATAATCCGGGAAGTCAGGGTGCGACTTATGCGCGGGTCAATGACAACATATAAGAAAAAAAAGTCTTGAACTAGGGGTGCGACTTATACACCGGTGCGACTTATACGCGAGTATATACGGTAGGTTGAATCCAAATTAAAATCTTGTAAATTTTATTTTTATTTAGCCTCACTGAAGATGATTTTAAAGAAGGTGCCACTCTGATTAGTGCCAGGGAAAAGAAAACCAGAAGATCCTTTCAATTCAGCAAAAATGTTGAGGCGAAGTTGCCCAAGCATTTATCTAAATCTCCTGCTGAAAAAGATACATTGGACTTTGCCCGAGGATCTGTTGAAGCCTCCGAAGATGAAAATGAAGATGACCCAGGAGTTGAGGAAATGGAGGGAAAATCCTCTCATCATAGCAAAAGACATTCATCCAAGTCAGAAACTATGAGTAACATTATTTCTTCACCAGCACAGGAAAAGAATAATGAACAAAATTCATCTCAGCCTGACAGTCCACAAATTTCAGGGGATGAGCCAGAAGTTGCTCATCAAAGCAAAAGACATTCATCCAAGTCAGAAACTATGAATAACATTATTTCTTCACCAGCACAGGAAAAGAATAATGAACAAAATTCATCTCAGCCTGACAGTCCACAAATTTCAAGGGATGAGCCAGAAGTTGCTAATCAAAGCAAAAGACATTCATCCAAGTCAGAAACTATGAGTAACATTATTTCTTCACCAGCACAGGAAAAGAATAATGAACAAAATTCATCTCAGCCTGACAGTCCACAAATTTCAGGGGATGAGCCAGAAGTTGCTCATCAAAGCAAAAGACATTCATCCAAGTCAGAAACTATGAGTAACATTATTTCTTCACCAGCACAGAAAAAGAATGATGAACAAAATTCATCTCAGCCTGACAGTCCACAAATTTCAGGGGATGGGCCAGAAGTTGCTCATCAAAGCAAAAGACATTCATCCAAGTCAGAAACTATGAGTAACATTATTTCTTCACCAGCAGTGGAACAGAATGATAAACAAAATTCATCTCAGCCTGACAGTCCACAGATTTCAGGGGATGAGCCAGAAGTTAGTAGGCCTGAAAAGGACTTCAATGAACAGAATGTTAATTTGTCCGCAAAGGAAAAGAAAATGCAGGAGACACTATCAAAGGTTAGGCTTCATCAGGGTCTAGACTCAGATGAAGAAGATGATATTTTGCTTCAGCAAATAGTCATGAATAATATTAGTCATATAAATCTTGAAAAAGGGGAAACACTTAGTGAAGGCCATCACCAACTAAGCGCGTCCGCAAAACTTCAGGCGTCACGCTCGGTCAGTCACACTGAGCAGCAGGTAATATCTGTTTCCCAGGGGAATAACAAGGATGATGAGCAAGAGGGGGGGCAACACAGTGAATTGCCGTCTCAGTCAAGAAGATCAAATCATATAAGTAAACATGTCAACTCTTCCAACACACATGGAGATCGAGGAGGCAGTGAAGATTTACTGGTGGCAAAAGAAGATTTCATGTCCACACCTCACAAATCATTGGAAGAAAACAGAGCTGTCAAATCAACGAGTCAGTTGAATTTGTTTTCCAGATCACATAATAGAGCTGCCACTGATGAAGAGCCTGAGGCTCCTTTAATTCCTCTTTCTAAACCTGATGGAGTTTCCAAAAATGGCAGCATGTCAACAACTTTACAGAGAGAGATTACTGCAGGCTTGCACACCCAGGTATCACAAGCTCGAACTCCCATTAGAAACACAAGTTTACTCAGATCAGCAGACCCATCATTGCCTGGTCCTTCTGCTTCTTTACATGGTCATAGCGAATATGATTTGATGGAAAGTAGCAGCGACGCTGAAAAAGGTTTGGGGCATTCTAAAATTCTGAGGACCCCCAAAAGCAAAAGGAAGAGCTCCTCCAGAGCATTGTCTTCACGCTCAAGCATAACTAAAAATGAATTGGCTGAAAAATATAAGTCCCCCTCAAGGTCACCCGGCTCACCTTACAGGATTTTGCGCCAGAGCAATGCTGATTTCAGAGTCATTGGCCAGAGATGCTCCACTCCGCTGCTCAGAAACAAAAGTTTTTTCCACTCTACAAGAGTGCAAGAAACCACTCCTCAAGATTCAACACACAATCACACACACCTAATGGGGGATGACATACACAGCATTTCACCCATACGACCCGATGTCCGGTTGCAGAGGCGAAGGAACCTCGAAGGTGAGGCGGATGATGTAGAACTAGGGAAAAATAAAAAGCAAGCAGAAAAGAGCAGCGCCTCATCACTCGGAACTGAAGTTCCTAAGACTGGTCTTCCCCGAAGGAGATTGACAGAGTCCGTAACAAAGGCAGTTGTGAACCAGTCTGATGGTAGAATGATGAAAACAGCCACTCATCCTGGTGAGAAAAATTTTGTATATTTTAGTCTTTTTACTCTATGTTCCTAACATACTTCAAACTATAAGTTTTTTTTTGTTACTTGTCATTCTTGAAAAACCAATATATGATGCTGTTTTCTTTGCAGCCTTATATTTTATTAGCTGAATGAAAGACTAATCTTCTCCCCTGATTAAACAATTAAACAAAGCTGTTTGAAATTAAAAATTAGATTTTAATTACTTTAAAATATAATTCAGGATCCTCAAAAGATGCAGATGCCAACACACACCATGCGACTGTCTCAAAAACAAATAAAAAGGTGAGACAAAACTATTTCACTTTAAAAAAAAAGTAAATGAGGCAAATTTATATATATAAGAAAAATACACAAATTGAATGTTTAATTGACCTTAGTGACCTACTTCCTTGTAATTAAAAAAGTTAATCATGTTTCCCTTTGCTTAGTTAAGATCTTATACACATTTGAAGTTTTTGACCCATATCTGTATATGTACAGACTTTCTGTTCATACAAAAATAACTTAATGTACTTGAAAAATGTAATGGATGAATTTCCTGGTCTGAAAAATCACATATGGCCATAAATATACTGTTTAAATAAATAAATAAAAACTAGTAAGAATTTCCTTTATGCTAATTTTAAAAGTGAATTTTTTGTTTGCATATTTATAAAAATTTGATTAAAATTCAAGGAACCACTGTTTGTTTAGATACATGAGCATTGTTTTTTTGTTTTGTTTTTTTAATAATGATCAATCTTTGTCTGATGTAGTTTTTATTAAAACGGCAAATATAGCTCAAAGAGTGGAACATTTATTTCAAGAAAGTGGGTTTTAAAATAAAAGGGAATATCTTTCTTCACAGAATTTTATAATTAAGGAAGGATAAAAAATGGTCATATAAGGAAAAATGCATTGACAATCATTGTCACTTTTTTTTTATTGCAAAGCCTTTGTGACCCCATTAACGCACATTATTGGTGATTTCTTTACAGTGGGTTTCAGTAGCAAAGTAGCTGCTGTTTTCTTTGGTCAATGGGACATAGCAATGTTTACATCTATGAAATCTCTCTGGTAGCTGTAGTAATGGAACACTAGGCATAAATGGGTTCAGATCAGATTTACTCTTTAATGTGGAACTAAATCATGTTCATTTTTTTTATTACAGCGCACTTTGGAATCCGACAGTGAGGATGAACTTCCAAAGTAAATAATAGTTTTTAACTTTCTTAGCTTAAATTATTAATGAGATAGAAGCAATTTTACAAAAATGTTTTTTCACTTTTAAAAAGGATTTTCCAAAATTTATTTTATGATACAGATTTTTTAACATTTATCGGAAATGTTTGTTTGTTTTCTAGTGGAATTTCACCTTTAAATACACCTCACTTTACCACAACAAGGCCACCACAAATCTCATCAGTTCAGAATGCACCCAAAATGAAACAATCTACACTTCTAAATCAAGATGGGTAAGATTTCATTTAAAGTGGCAAATATTATTGCTCAATTATAATAGTTAGTTCAAACTGCGATCTTTAATTTATTTCACTGCATTGAATAAATAATACGTTTTTAATACATTTGTAAAAATTGAAATGGTGTTAATCCAGGGTCATGAGCAGGGTTCGGAAACCTATGGCTCGCGAGCTAGATGTGGATATATTGATGGCTGCATCTGGCTCGCAGACAAATGTTCGATTATGAAAGAAATGTTTCTTTTGATCTAGATCTACATATTAATTGCATATCAATATTTCATTCTACAAATGAGCTAAAGTCTACTAAAGTCAAAGTCTATGTGGTGCCTAACCTCACCTTGTATCAATCAGACTACAAGGCCATCAGCAAAGCCATGCAGCACCAGTAGTTTCATTAATGATAAGAAATAATGATAAGAAATACATAATAATTGTACTTTTAGTGTTGAAATTACACAAAATGCACACATATTTATTTGAATTTTTAGTTTTAAACATAATGTACGGCTCTTACAGAATTACTTTTCAAAATATGTGGTGTCCATGGCTCTCTCAGACAAAAAGGTTCCTGACCCCTGGTTTAGAGGTTAAATTTAGTAAGCATAATCCTACAACCCAGAAAGAAAGTTAATGAATTTTGCTGATATTATTATTAGGATTAGAAATATTAAAGTAAACTACATGTACCTTGTTTAAATTAGTCACCAAAAAAATTAAAGCAGCATCATTTATGGTTTTCTTAATTTGTAAAAATTTTTGCCAACATATAATAATTTTTAACATTATTTTGGCAACATATAATAGAGTGTTAAAGACAACTAAACAGACCCAACCAAAGAGGGCCAAAAACGGAGAAACCAAAACCGGAGAAGCCAAAACCACCAGAGGAAGGCGGTCCACAAAGCAGAAAATGGACATAACACTTTCAAAAAGCTCTGTCAAGTTTTTCGCTGAGAGGCACTCAAGCATGAAACTATCCAAGGATGCTGTGGATGAAATAGTCAGGGTGTAAGTAGCTGTGATGTTATTTAGCAAAAGCATTTCCAATATAGGAGGCTGAGCTCATCATTTATACTATAATTAGCCATGACATGCCATGGAATTGTGTGGTTAGGATTTTTTTGTTTATATTCCTGGAAGATACTGGACAGATGCTAGAGCTAGTAGATTTGTAGTAGTATGTAGTAAAGTTACCTGTTGGACCAAATTGTCAGTAAAGCAGCATTCATCAGTTTTTATTAGGGTTTGGCCGAATATCCGGGCCGGATATCAGGATTTCCGGCAATGTCCGGATTTGCCGAATACCACCGGCAAATTTACTTTAAAGTTCAAATACAAATAAAGTAATACTGTAGTATAAAGTAAATAAAGAAATATAAAATATATAAACAATACATATAACTAGGTAATAAACATAATAAATAAATTGATAAAAACTTAAATAGATCACAACTACCTGTATAATAAACTACACATTCAGTACACAGTTCACTTGGTACACACTACACTACAGCGACTACACAGTTCGTTGAACAACTGGTTTTCCCTTTGATACTGATAATAAAATTTTCTCTAATAGTATTAACATCCCTAATTCTGCTAACCTTACCCCACCCCCCTGCTTCCCAATTAGCATGTTTAGTTCTTTATCTCTAGTGGGTTAAATTTCATTAGCAGATCATTGTATCTGGATTAAAACATAAAGGTTTCATATAAACTTCATGGCATGAGATCAGATGGCTCGCCCAGGATAGAGGAACATGGTGGAACTTTGTTGCTGCCTTACGCTCCATAGGGAGCAATAAGGAATAAGAGAGATAAACTCAACCATTAGTATAGTTTTAAAAGACAAGCATAATAAATAAGATGTAGGCTACTTGTTATATTTACAAAATGATTTTTTTTTTACACTGGTCTAATAGATCAGAAACATACTGGAGCGACACTTGGAAGGCACTTGAGGCCTATGCCCTGCATGCAGGCAGGAAGAAAATTATTGAAGAAGATGTTATCTTACTTATGAAGACGTAAGTGTAGCGTCACTGTTTTTCTTTTTTTTTATAATGATGTAGTGTTCTACAGTTTCTAAAACTGTTTTAGTACCTTTAACTCATTTGGCGCCACAAGCTGCATTTTACCACTAGTTCTAACATAGCTTTCGGTCCATCATATGCATTTAGCCATTCAATGTCTATGAGTCTATGTAGATGGGGCTTACCAAAATGATTTTCCAATGTTTGTTTTTTCAAATTGACAAACTCACTCAAAAGAATTTAGATTTTCGTAATGATTTTTGTTTTGTTTTATTTTAATGTAACTGTTAATACCTATGGTCATAGTCTGTTGCTAAGACTGACTGGTATTATTTAGTTACCTCTTTCCTCTTGCATCTTCATTATTTCTTAACAGTTCTTCACGACAATAATTCAACAAGTCAAATCTTGCAGCAGTACACATATATTTTATTTTTACTCACAATTGAAAGAACAGATACAAAATGTCCAGTACATCCAAGATATATGAAATCCAAAACATAAGTTCATGTTACTTTTAAAGTATTTAAAAATATAGTCCCTTCATCACACAACCTTTCACTTCTACATCTTGGCTCTCACTAACTTTTCCCGCCTAGTTCCCTTGACCATTTCACCATGTTCATGTAACCTCAAGTTTATTAAGTGAGCTTGGTTCATAATGTAAATGGGAGTTCATAATATAAATAGTACATTCTAGTAATATTTGATGGTCTTTTTAACTCCTGTCTATCTTCACTGATACCTTAATATTCTCCCAGTTATGTCCCTTTGACTATATCTTCCATTCCCGTATAAATCAGTCTTTAACAGTAACATGCTTGGATATATATACCAACAAAATTTAAAAGCTTATAGTCTTGTTCTCTGTAAGTGTGAAATAACAAATAACTTAACAAATGTAAATGATTGATTAATTCACAAAAAGTCATTATATAATAAGTTACAGCTGTTCAAATAAACAACAAATATAGCAACCATGAATTAACACTTGCAGGCAGTTTGTTAATGAATTCATCAAAAACGTTATTTGTTTAATCTGTCTTTAAACAAGTTCAAAATAATTTTGATTTTTTTTTTTATCGTTCCTTCAGGCAACGTGTTATTACAGGTATAGGAGATCTGCATGACAAAATTAGAGAATATTTGCCCATGGAGCTCAGAACAGAACTTATTCCATTAAAACTTGTAAATTTGTGATGTGGCCTTTAAACATGAAAGTTCACAGTGACTTGACTGGTTTCATTTGCATACATTTTACATACTGCTGCAATTACCTTTGTATAATTATGTGATATTACTTGTTTGTATAAACTATTTAACCACTTAAAATCTACTTTAACCATAGCTGGTTTTATCATGAAGTGAAGCTTTTTACTTACACTTGGCAGTAGCAGTGCAGCCTTCCAAAAAACCACCATTTGAAATATGGCAGCAGTCATTTTTCAAACATTTACTTTGGGGGAATTTCATTGATATTACATATAAACTTTGTGGACAAATAAAATTACATTTACATGGCTAGATAAATGTGATTTTCTTTTCATTAAATTTTTTTTTATTGAAACACAAAATAATATTTAAATTTATTTGGAATCACAATAATATATAAACTAATAACCTAGCGGTCTCTTTTGGAGCTGTTTGTTTCAAAATATAATTTTAGTAAACTACAGTCTCGACACATTAACTTGTTGAAGTATTTATCTCATAACAATGGTCTTTGATGACTCAAGTACTAATTAGAAAAACCTTTCATATCTCTAAGAAACTAACCTTACTAAAAAAGGAAAACACCAAGCCTTGAGGCATAGTAGTTCTTTTTTCTGTCGTTATAGCAACATGCTTTTACAGAATAGGCAAAATATCAAGAAACAATCTTTTTTAAATTACTAATATTTATTTTATTTGTATCAGACCTAATGGTTTTTTTTTAATGAAAAATTGTCCCTTTTTAAAAAAAAAAATTTTGCACTTAAGCAAAATATTTTAAAAATTCAACCATTTAAAAAAACATCAATAAAATAATGGTTCCCATTTTGTTAATACAATACAAAAGCCATTATTTGGTAGTTATTAGTTTCAGTTTATTGATATTATAATTTTTCTTAATATAAGTTCATAATTGAAGTATTTTTTCTTTGTTATCTTTTTAAAATATAATAGGGCTCAATGTGTACCTTCATAAATGGAAGGCATGAACAATTAAATGTAAATAAAAACAAAAAAAAAACAAAGCAATATAAACAGTTTGTTTACTAACTGATCAAGCTGGATACAAAGTTTTAATGAGTCTATTGTTATTGAATATTTTTTTATACTGGTTACATCATTGAAATAAAGCTTTTAATTTATTCAATTTTCAGTAGCTTTGAATTTTATTTGATTTCATTTGATACAGAAGTTATTTTTACAACCTTCTTTTGCATTTTTAGTTCAATTTTGTAACTTATTTTTTCTATGATAGGCACTAAACATAGCTAAGAATGTTAATGTGTATTAAAAAATGAAAAAGGTTTCATGCAGAATATTTGAGACTAACTTTATTCTAATAAAAGAAAATCAAGAATGTATGGGTTAATAATCAAACAGTATAAAAAACTATTTCTTAATGACATTATAACTAGTTATTTTTCATAAATTAAAACCTGTAACAGAATCAGAAAATTTAACAATTGTTTTTCTAAATGTTTTTTTTTTTACATGTCAGTTTTGGAATAAAACTAAAGACATCAATAAAATATTCTTGTGTGGCTTACTTTTTGATCAACTAATGTGTAACTTCTGTTAAGTCTTATAATTCATTTGAATTTAAAAGTAAAAACACCAAAAATGTTCTAAAATATAAACAGCATAATTTTTACATTTTAATTAATTTTTAAAAGACTAAATTTATAACATAAAATCATATAAAATAATCAAGTATCTGTATACATACATTATCTTATCTTCAATTTTTCAAAACCATGCAAATATACTAAATAAAGAATTGCAAATTAGTCTTCAACTTCATCTTTTTTCTCTATTTCTTTTTGAAATTCTATAAAGTACTCTTCCAACAGCATCTGTTTCATCTTTTTAGATGATAGCGATTCTGAAACTTTGATCTTAAATTTGTCTTTCTGTGTGTTTAACTGCTTTGATTCAAATGCTTTTAAGGCATCGCCAAGAGCATTCTCATTACTGGGTTCCTGGTATCTTCCTTTAGCTTTCTGCGCCAGCACCTTTTCATATAGTTTATCTCTGGGTAAACCGTAAATATCTGAACGGAACTTTAAGTCAAGACCAGCTGATTGATCTGCATCTTCTGACTTCAAGGGATGTTCTGTTTTGTTATGTCTTGTATCATCAGAAGAAGTCATATCCTGTTTAATACTGGGTGAGTTATCAGATCCTGGCAAATCTTCTGATGTCACTGTGACCACATCGACACTGGTTTTCTCTGCTGAACTGCTATCTTGGCTGGCGTCTTGTGAAATTCTCTGGTGGCTGGAAGGGGTGTAGTCGGGTCCGTAATCTGCCACTTCAAGCAGCTGATTTAAAAGGGACAAATCCACAAAACTTTTATCCTTCACAAAAGTCAATGGGGGGATCCTGCCGAGGACGTGATAGGAAATCAGCAGGCTTCTGATCAAACAAATAGACAGAAGACAACAAAGTTAACAAATTGCATCTACCATATATACTTGGTCACACTTTTTTTTACCAAAACTTACGAGTGGGACCTATCTATTCAACATGGTTGTCAAAAAAGGTATTAAAACTAGCACTACTCTGTCATAAATTTAAAGATATCTCCTGTATTTGTGATTGAATTGACACAGAATTACCAGGAAATTCATAAATGTTTACGTAAAAAAGCTTTTGCATTACAATTTTACAAAACAAACAAAAAACAACTACCTAACCATTACAGTAATTTGTATGAAAATAGTCCAAAGGCTAAAGTGACCACTAACATGATTGTCATAAATCAAATGAAGCAGTGTAACTCCCCAGCTTATAGTGTGACCTGGTGGGAGATTATATGATATATGCAGTTATTGTTTTCAAATATTTATTTAAGTTGTTTCAAAAAAGTTGCCACAAGCCTTATTTTAAATCCATGTTGATTCTACCCAGTTCTAATAATACATGTTAAGACAGGCATTTAGCAAGCCATACATTCCTTTTTAACACTGAAAACCCTGGGAATGCCAACTCCAAAAGCCCTATAGACTAAAAATGTTCTGATTCTTGAACAGTCATCCATTTAGTTGATATATGTGCATATTTTTCTTTTTTAAATCCTTGGTGATCTAAATTGCATAGGATATTTTTAAAAACCTTTTTAGATTTACTAATTATACAAATTCTTCCTAACAAATTTTTTTTTGGTCTAATCTTTGATAGAAAAGAAATGAGATATTAGGGGCAGCAATGAACTAATTTTTACCATCATATTGATATTAGAATTAAATGGTTGTTTTTATTCCAAAAATTGTGAAAAAAATTCCCTTGATTTGAATTCACAATAAAAATGTGTAGAAAACTTTAACATGTGATAACAAAGCTGTAAGTTAAAATATATGCCTGCTAGACCATTCAACTGTATTAGAAATGACAATAAATTGATAACAAGTTTATTGATGAGTTTATATAGTATCATATAAGAAAGAAACATTAAGTATAATTAAGGCAATATGACAAAAAGCATCTTCATAAGTTATTAACTTAGTTAAGAGACAAAACAGATTGCCTAAATATTGGAAAAGGTTAAATGCAGAAGAAGAGGAAGAGATAAAAAGCACTTTTACTTTTAGTTCGTCCAAAGATTCTTATAAAATGACAAGAGAAAAGTAAAAAGCAACAGAGAAATCAGAAATGTACCTTAGTTTCCCATCACAAGACTGCAACAATGCTTCAACATCAGCTGCATCATTTCTATTGCAGTCCCAGTAAATATTTACCCCACTGAAATCATCAAGCATCTTGACCTAACAGATAATGGATTTAAAAAAAAAAAAACAATGTCAATGTACTGAAAAAAGTTATGAAATTACATTTACGTATCAACTGACTATCCAATCCAGAGACTTCAATATACTGTACCTGGAAAACTAAACCCTTAAGTTAAGCTTTCATACCCTTAAGTTAAGCTTTCATTACCCTATCTTTCACATTTAGACAGAATTTTGATGTAAGTAGACCCATGAGACAAAGATGCTCTCTAGATGAAATGTGATATTCTCAAGAAAAAAGTATATTTATGACTATGGTAATTTAGATTGTTATAATGCTGGTTAATACAACTTAGTCAACTAAGCCACAAGACCATGGAGTTTAGACTGCCATGGAGTCAGCAGGTCCTTTCTTTAAATATTTACTTTCTTTAGCTAGAAGTTAAAAGTCTTCAAATGTTGCACAGAGTGACTTTGGATCAGCTACTTCATTTCTTGCATTTCTATATTTCAACTACGGTAATTATTGTGGATTAAAAATTAAAATTATTGATCATGCATGTATTATCAAGTCTTCCAGAACCAGACTAATTTTTACCTTTATATTGGACAGATATATGGCTTTTATTTTACCATATACCCTGGCTTTATTTCTCAAAATGTGATGACCTTGTTTGACAACAAAGTCACTTCTAAACACACACAAAAATAACTCTGTAAATTTTAATTGGTCAATTTAAATAGAAAAACACTACATTCATGAAATAAACCGCCGTACTGACATGAAATAAACATTCTGAGGTGAAAGGCTATATCTTTAATTTTGTATTTAAAAAATAACACTACAGCTTTGTATGAAGAAAATATATGCGCCTGGCTAGCTTGATAAAATGAATTGTTTGAATATATATTATGCACCTGAAAATTATGAAGTTAAAGAGACGATAATGAGGGACATACATTAAAAAATATCAGCACACCACAATAACAAGACTGTAATGATTACAAGTCATCAATTACTTACAGAGGTGATGAGGACTTGCTTTTCAGATAGTTCTTTGGACAACTCTTCCGAGCTGATGAGATCTGAAATTTTGTCATACAAAATATGACTAAGTTGTTTTACCCTTACTCTCTGTGTTGGACTGATCACCTTCTTGCCACTTTTTAAAAGAATGCCTGCCACTTCATTTGGCTATAAATTGTGGAAACAGAAAAAAACAATATTTGAATATTTTTAAAGTTGAACATGTGTTTTATAAACTCTGAATATATTTCCTGCAACATACAGTCCAATAGATATGTTAATTATAATATATATTACCAAAAATTATAAAGATACATGCAGATGTACAAAACCACATACCTCACCAAGATGTGGGTGAAACCATTTTTTCCTGTCAACAGTAAAATATGATACATTATATAAATATTAACTGGGATGGATTAAAAATGCTACTGATGAATAGAAAAGCAGAAAGCAAAGAATTCAAAGATATTTTAAATTGAATTAATTCAAAATATCAAATAATATCATATGGTAGATAAAAATTTGTATGTTTCTTTATGATAATAATATAGAAAATCTTAACTCCTTCACAAACACACAATTGGTATTAAGGGAAACCCTATGTCTTGCAAGTTTTGCAATTTAGTTCACTACACTATAGAAGATAGCCTAAAGTATTTGGACTTCAACATTTTTAATTATTATAGATTCTTCACCTACAAATTTTACTAGACAAGCTCTTGCATGGAATCCACAGGGTGCAAGACGAAGAGGTAGATCCAAGAACACCTGGCGGAGAGAAGTAGATGAGGATGTGCAGCTGATCGGGAGAAGCTGGAAAGAGTTAGAGAAAATAGCCAGAGACAGGAAGACATGGAAAGAAATTGTTGATGGCCTTTGCTCCACTAGGTCAATAGGAGTTGATAAATGGCAAAGAATAAGAAGATTCTTAAAAGTTTACAGACGTTCCTTCTAGATAGAAGATTTTATGTCCACTAGGCCCAAGACTCCTGCAGGAATCGGTCATGGTTGACAGCCAGGTGAACTAACAGCAGCACCAGGTAAATAGTAAATGTCTTTACAATGTGTTTTATATATATATAAATATATATATATATAGGAATATATGCCTTTGTAGATCTTTGCAGAGTGAGTTTTAATTAAATGAACAGTTGGCAGAGCCCTAGTTTTACAATTTTTTTTAGAAAGAGCAAACTGCAAAAGAGACATAGGCCTAGGCCTACAGATAGGGCCTACTCATCAATATAGATTGGAAGGGCTCTTAGACATTTATATAAGAGTTCACTTAGACTTAGTGACTTAGAGGGTTGCATCAGTCAGAGAATGCTCAATGTTGGCTGCCCAATGCAACTTACAGGAAAAACTAGGACCTATATCTGCCTATTGCCTATACTGACTACTATACTATAGGAGGCCTACTTAGACTATAGTATAGCCTACTATGATAACTAAATTTCTAAAATCAATTTTATTCTGTCTAACAGAGTCTAGTAGTAGACAGTCTAGCCTTTACTTTACATACTGACATACATTTCATACAATATTTATGAAAATTAATTAGATCTAGGCTAATCAATAATTAGCCTAATGTTTAATCAAATTAATGAATTTAATGTTTGTTTGTTTTAGACATTATCATTCTCATTCTACTTTCGTGCCAATTCGATGCGCTCATTTTTCTTAATGAATAAACTAGCCTGTTTAGGAAGGGGGGGGGGTCACTAGTTAGCCTAGTAAGTCTGTAGTAACAGTTGTGAGTGGGCAAAAAAGACTATGAAATGAAATTAATAATTTGATAAATTCATAGATATCTCTGATAAATTTGCAACTTACTTAGCTTTCGCATTCCTGTTCAGAAGTTTTTTCATATATTTACTACTTTCATGGCTAGCATAATCGCTTTGTGATCTGTGAGATAAAGTATTTAAAGATTTCGATATTCCAGTATATATTAATATGAAGTTTTGTCTATTTCTAATTATTAACATGGTGCAAAATTTTGTTTTTATAAGACTAGAGTAGAGACAAATAAATTCTACTTTCACTTTTACTACTAATTACTAATATAAATGTCAATGATTTTTAAAGGCCAAACTAATGAACGTAAGATTATTAATTTTTTTTTTGGCACGCAGAAAATATTTTTGCATTCAACTATTAGACAGAAACTAGATTTCAGCTAAATCTTTAATAACATGTTTTTATTTAAAATATACGATTTGACGTGCTTTAATCATTCATTTTATTAAATCTATTTAAAATGACATATAATTTATTAAGTTTTAAGAACGTTTTCCTGGCATTCAAGGAGCACCGACCTTTATATCATATTACAAATAAGCGACTTTCGCATTTTATTATATATTTATTATATTTAAAGCCAAAGATGACTGAGCAAATTATACGTGTTGGAAGAAAGGAAAGTTTATAAAAGTAAGCTAACACAACATTTATGCACCTAATTAGATGTCTTTAACATATAGATCTAAGACATATTTCTAGCGTCTGCTGGATATAATTGTATATATTAAACTATATTAAAAATATGAAATAGTCACATAGTGTCACATAGACGACGATAGTAGGACAATAGGACATTGACCATTGACATAGTGACATAGCCTAGTGACATAGGCATGAGATAGGCCTAGTGGCCTAGTCAAGACGACTCAAGGCTCAAGGCTAGTCCTAGTAAAATCAAAATCAACGTTTGAAGTTTAAACAATATAGGCATACTCTATATTTATTAGTAATTACTAATAATAATAGTAGGGGGCCCCCTTATAATTAACTTATATTTATATTATATACTATCACTGTATAATGTATACAAGTACAGTAGTAACCGATAATCTATAATATTTTGTGTGCTTCTTAATTCTTAGGTTAGGCTAGGGCTAGGCTCATAAAAATATGTTTTTTAATTTACATTCTCATAAATATTCAGTTACAGACATACCATCATCTTAGTTTAGTGCTAGTTTGTAGGCCTACTAGTTAGGACAATGTCGGAAATACTGTGCCTTGGTTGGAAATACTAATTAATGTGCTCTTCCTTTACCTAGGGGGCACAGTAGCCGAGCGGCAGAGCGTTCAACTGCGAGCCCAAGGCCAAGGTCCCTGGTTCGAATCCTGGTGCAGGCTAGGATTTTTTCCTGGGACTGGAGGGTGTCGCTGAGTCTACCCAGCTCTGATGGGTACCTGACCTTAGTTGGGGTAAAATAATGGCGGCTGTGCTTAGTGCTGGCCACACAATCACCTGGTATACCTTGGCCACATAAACTGGTGAACGCTGCTTCATCGGACCTATGGATCAATTTGGTCCGACTGGTACTTTACTTACTTTAATTACTTCCTTTACCTATATAGAGAACATTTTTTTTTATAAGATAGGCCTACCAGGTGCTTGCGGCACCCCCATTGCCCCTCCCCTTAAAACTGTGACAGTGACTGTGATGCTGAGTACAGTACAGTTCTTCATCCAAAAACCCATTGTCATTTAATGAATTTGCTGTCCACGAACAAGTCACCAAGGTCATTGACCTATTTGAGGACCTGCCATCCAGTGCAAGTAACTGAGGTGGTAAGGGCATGTAGCAAGATGTGAAGATCTTCTTGCGGGAAAAGGGAGAAAATGATATAAAAGACTGGACTGGCCTGTATGTCATAAGTTCCCAAAGGGTGGCACAAGTCTGTGATAAATGGCAAGTGATTTATATAACATTTATATAACAAAGCAGTCAGCAATGATACTCCACCGACCCTGCTTTGATTATGAGATGTGAGATGAAGTATCTAGTCTTATGTTAAACAGACAAAGTATTATAGGCCCTATCTATAATTTTTCAGACATGAAATGAGTTGAACAAATAAATAGTTCCCTTTCAGATCCTTTTTCTATGTGTAGCTATTGGTATAGGGCTATAGTAGCATTGAATAGTATTAGTGATCACATCTTGTGTACCAAACTCAATGCACAGGTGCTGAACATTACTAAAATGTGTTGCACATCTGGAGGGTGTCCCTGGTTCTACCCAGCTCTGATTTGTACCTGACATTAGTTGGGGAAAAGTAAAGTTGGCTGGGCATTGTGCTGGCCACACATTACCCTATTATGCTGTGGCCATGGAGCCTGGTGAACACTGCTTCACCAGCACTATGGATTAATTTGGTCTCATGGGTTTACTAAGATTTGATTCCTGAGACGTCATTTTACGTATGACACTTTATAAACTATAAACAGAATGTTACAAAACGATCATATAATAAGCAGCCTTACTACCATTGACAGGCAATCTACCTATTTAGGCTGCATGCTGTTTCTTCTTGAAAATTTCAGGTATTTTATTGAGATAGTCTTTTTTTTTCTCCCCACAGGCACAATCAAATAAATTACTCTACAAAAATGGCCACAAGCATAAAAGAAATTGAATTATCAAACAAAAGACTACATGAAATTCTAGATGTTGCAAAGGATTGGTCACTATGTAATGGTTTGTATTCTTGGATAATGAGAAATAATAAATTTTACTAAACATGTTTGATTTCAATAAAAATTATGCCCCTTTTTGTTAAACCTCAAGGAGATGTAAAAATTAATTTGCCCTTGAAGACCTTCAAAATTAAATCATAGGTCTTGCTTGGTCAGCATATTTTGGGTCCCTGCCAGAACTAGGTAGATTCAGGACTGATTTTATTAATCCGAAGAAAAAAATTATTGTCTTCGCAAGATTTGGACTCAAGACCCTTAGACTGGCAATGTTATGTCACTAGACTTAAAAAGTTTGAAATTACTTAAGTGCTTTTTTCAAATCAAGAACTTATCAATAAATTGCATAAATACGGTCAAACAAATTACATATTTATATAGCGTTATTCATAACAAAGTCTTCGAATGCGCTTTACATTTACCATATGTTATTAAAATAAATAGAAAAAGTGTGTTTTTAATTTTGTTTTTAAAATGTCTATATTGTCGGCTTTTTTAATTGTGTTCGGAAGCTCATTCAACCACAGAGGTGCTACGTCACTGTATGAGCGAGCTGCAAATGTTTCTCTTTTCACGCTTGGTACCTTGATCTGTAGATGGATTTTGTTTGAACACAGTTCTCTTTTCTCTGATGTGTGCAGCTCGAATATGGATCTCATGTACTGGGGAGATTGACCATGATGGCTTTTATAGAGCATAGTCAGAATTTTGAATTTTATCCTAAGTGTTATAGGTAGCCAATGCAAATAAGGTCAATAATAATTCATATAAAATGATTTTTATTTGTACTTAAATTCTTCTCTTGTCTTTTATTCAGGAGTTAGCATTCTAGCACAAGATGAAGGAGACCCTAAGAAGACAATCACTGCACCACTCAGCCTTTTCCCAAGTGTTGTTCCTGCTAAGCTTCTACAGCAGGCAAAAACAACAATGCATCATTTCAACCTGCTCATGCACAAGGTTGCATTAGATCATTCATTTCTAGAGAATGCACTTAAAAAGTAAGTTGACAAAATGAAATTTGTCTAACTATCCCAAATATATTCATGTTAAAATATTTGATCTGTTATCCCGTACCAACACACCATAATCTTCATTGTTACATTTACCATCAACACGTTTACATTCTTGTAAAGTTACATTAAAAATTCTTTCTTTTAGTGTTATTCAGGCAGATGATTTCATGAAACAATTATGGGATATTTATATGAAAGTACGGGATGCAGGAGTAAAACAAGCAAGTATTTTTTTTATTTCCCTTAAATCTTGTATTTTCAAATATACCGGTACAAAATTTGTCAAAAAAATATTACTAGCTGAAAAATGTATTAACCTCTTTTTTTTTTTATGTACGGTAGATTCATTTTTTTTTTTTTTAAGCTTGAATTTAATTCTGCTTCAACAGCCAATACATTTAGGGCTTTTTAGGAATGATTTCATGATGAATTGCTTACATCCTATCCCTGTTGGAGAGTTGGTAACTGCTGACCACTTGGAGTTAAAGCAAATAGAATTCAATGCCATTTCTTCCAGTTTTGCAGGTCTCACTGAAAGGATTAGTGAATTACACAGGTTTAGATATATTTTTCTTTTATTTAGCTTATATTTAAAATTTAATTTTAGAAGAATATTCTTTCTTTATACAGATGGCTTTGTTAAGGTTAAGTCAATTATGCAGTATATTCCATAATATCAAATTACATGTTTCAATGATACATAGGCCTATTTAGATTTTGATAAATTGACAGTTTGAGTTAAAATAAATAATAATAAGACTTGTATAGCGCATATCCCGTTGGGAACAGTTCTATGCGCTGTCAACAGTTACAGACATAGTACAGACAATGAATAAAAGACAAAAATGTATAAATAAAAAATAATGAAATAATAAACTGCTAGTTGAATAGGTAGGTCTTCAGCCGGCTTCTGAAGGTGTCAAAGCTAGGGCTCTGTTGAATTTGTAGTGGGAGGGCATTCCATGTGGACGGGCCCACATATAAGAATGCCCGTTCACCAGCGGACACACGAGGAATCTGAAGAGTAAGTGTATCAGAAGCAGAGCGGAGTAGACAGGGTTGAGTATAGTGCTCAAGACAGGAGCGAAGGTATTCGGGGGCAGAGTCATTCAGGCACTTGTAACACAGAGACGCCAGCTTGTAGGAGATCCGGTGGTTAATGGGTAGCCAGTGCAGAGATCGGAGCAGAGGAGTAGTATGCGTCGAATTCTTCTTCTTAAGGACCAGTCGGGCAGCACAGTTCTGAACACGCCAGGAGGCCCTGAAGGGAGGAGGTCGAGAGGCCAGCCAAGAGCGAATGGCAGTAATCCAAGCGGGAAAAAAGGAGAGAGATGATAAACTTAACACAATCTTCCTTGGTCAGGTAGCGACAGATGGCGGCAAATAGAATAATCTATAATAACACTAATACTATGATATTTCTTTTCTAGGCTTACCCTCAGAATGGCTGGTAAAAAATTTGAATCACATCAGGTGACAATTTTTTTTTCCGCTTCTTAAAAAAAATAGAATGAAAATATTTTTTTAAATGTTATAGATTCATTTCTAATTTTAATTATATTATGTTTTACTTTCATTAGTTGCCTGAGAATAAACCTGCAACTGGTTTTGCTGAAGGTTTGGCCAAAGCTTGGACTTGTTATGGTAACAATGAGTATGTTAAATTGCATGTATTTATGTATATTGTCATTTATGTAATGTATTAGAGCAGGAGTTGTCAAGTTGTTTTGGACTACTAGGCCATTTCAGAAGTTCAGAAAGTAACACTAGGCCCAAAAAAACAACATGTTTTCTAAGGAACTGTTGTTTTATTAAAACAAATTACAAAAGCAAATTAAAAAATTGATGTTTTCAAAGACAGATACAATATCAGGTTCTTATGATGAAGAGAATAGCAACAGAATTTCATTAAAATGGTTGTCACTGAGCTGAGATTGCAGCTTGTTCTTGCACAACTTCATCTCTGAGTACAGCTTCATGCACATATAAGTGCTGCCGAACTATCTGATCAACACCAGTAGAAACATATAACAACAGTGAAAACATAACAACAGTGGAAACTGGGCACTTGGCAGCTGGCTACATAGGTCAGTGAGACAAGGGCAAGATGTAAACTCTGACAAGACAATCTCTGAAGCCTGCAGCTCTTTCAACTCTAATTGCGATCAGATGGAGAATATGAAAGTCTTATTGAAAGTCAAAAGTGGTGCTTACTTTCTGGTACTCTTGGTAATAAAAATATCACATAAGTGAAGAGCAAAAAGAATTAATTCTGATGAGTTGACAGCAACACTGACGCTTTATTAGGTTTTACATCACTCTGGGCGCAGTAAGGGAAACTGGCATATTTGTCTTTCTTTGAATGCCCACATGAAGACTCCATTTTCAGGATGTGGATGTCAAGTCCTTGCATCTTCAGGTTAAATTTGTTAAGTGGAGAGCAAATATCAGTGACGCTTAGTGAGGGATGTAATGACTTCTAGTGAGGGACGCAATACATCAAACCAGGGACAGAGGTTATGAGCATGCAACCAGCATGAGTCAATCATAAAGAACTAGGAGGAAAAGGCTGAACTGGAATATTAACTATGCCATATTCTGCCTAAAGTAAAGCAAAATTAATTTTGATCCTTTATTTGAAAGATTTAAAATAGAAACATTTAATTAAAGATAAAAATACATAGAGCAATAGCATTCAATGATGGTAAAATAATTTTAGATACTAACAAATTTATCATTTTTTCTATGATATTCTATTTTATAATAGTCAAAAGTTGGAGAAATTAATCCATTTGAACATGTTAGCTAATTTTATTTCTTTTTTGTAGTCTAATGTTTCCTTTTTCTTATTGAGCAGCGCTGTAATTCTATATGTGGTCGGTGGCAATGAAAGAAACGTGATTGACCAGCGGTGGTTGGAGTTCAAACTTTATGACAATCACCCGCACATCAGAGTGCTGAGGAGAACATTCTTGGACGTACACACTAATGGTGTACTAGACAGTAATGGTGTACTTAGAATGTACGTATTGTGCAGTCTTCATATGTTTTCACTATGATATCTCAATGTTTTGTTTACATGCTAATGCTAATGCATTGGAAAGCAGAATCTATTTAAACAAGTTTGGATGTTACAGTAGTGGGCCTCTCTAAATAAAATAAAAAACTATTTGAATCAGTAATATAATAGAAGTTTATATTTTGTAACATTTCAGTGAGGGGGATGAAGTGGCTGTTGTTTATTTGAGAGATGGCTACACAGCAGAAAATTACTCATCAGAAAATGTAAATAAACCTTCTTTCATTTCTAGACAAAGATGTTGAATATTTTTTATATATATATGCAATTTTTTAAAATTTATTTTAAAGATATACTTAGAAATGTATTAAAGAAACCAGTTTTATAAATGCCTAATTATTAGGAAGAATATGTGCTAAATGCAATCAATAATTTTTTTTTAAGGAATGGAATGGCCGCCTAAAGCTGGAGTTGTCCACAGCAATAAAATGCCCCACTATACAGTATCAACTTATGGGCTCAAAAAAGATCCAACAGGAGCTGGCTCGACCTGGAGCAGTGGAGAGGTTTATATCTGACCCAAGCATTGCCCAGGAACTGAGAAGAACATTTGCCGACCTCTACAGTTTAGATATGGTTGGTTCTTGTTTATTCTGATGTGCTAAAGTATTTTTTTATCTAATACATGTCTATGAGTCTAATAAATATTCTTTAGTTTAGTTAATGATTTTATACCCAGGATTGTATAAAGGTTAGACTGATTGCCTTTTGTTGGCTAAGTGTTGCGGTGGACTTGTTTATGCATGTCACAAATACCACCTGTCATGTCACCATGATTTAGGAGTGTTCGATTAACTTTGCCAGCCAAGCCTCCCATACTTTTTACAACTGCGGGGGAAGAAGGGAAAGATAACCCAAACAATCAGTTAGCTATAACAATAGAAGTGATATAATTTGTAAATAGGATTTGTAATACACAACCACTAAACAAAAACTGACATTGTCAGATCTTATTAAAATAATATTGCCTTTATTTTGTATTTTTAGAAATTGTTACAATTCCTATTATTTGTTTTTTATGTTTTGCAGGGACCAGAAGGAGATGAGGCTGTTGAAAAAGCCTTAGCAGCACCAGATAAATTTGTCCTTAAACCTCAGAGAGAAGGTGGAGGTAATTGTCTATTTTACTGTTACTGAGATCATTAAGTCCAAACCTAATCTATTATTGACCAGATTCTGTGGCTACAGTATGCTAATTGTTCATCTGCCCTTACTGACCACTCAATCATTCCCAAGTTATATTTGGCTTTCATCTGTGTTAAAGTGTTTCTTATCTATTACCAGGGCACAACCTGTACTCGGAGAACATCACACAATTTTTCATGCAGAACAGAGACTCCAAACAGAGGGAGGGGTACATATTGATGCAGAGAATTTTCCCGTGGCAGCAAAGAAACTTTCTGGTAAAGAGCGGCGTCCAGTTTCAGCTGTCTGATGTTGTCAGCGAACTTGGCATCTATGGAGTTTATTTAGGGTGAGTTTACCACAGTAAGGTGTCTCTCACCTGTCTTGGAGTTTATTTAGGGTGAGTTTACCACAGCAAGGTGTCTCTCACCTGTCATGGAGTTTATTTAGGGTGAGTTTACCACAGTAAGGTGTCTCTCACCTGTCTTGGAGTTTATTTAGGGTGAGTTTACCACAGCAAGGTGCTCTCACCTGTCATGGAGTTTATTTAGGGTGAGTTTACCACAGCAAGGCTTCTCTCACCTGTCTTGGAGTTTATTTAGGGTGAGTTTACCACAGCAAGGTGTCTCTCACCTGTCATGGAGTTTATTTAAGGTGAGTTTACCACAGCAAGGTGTCTCTCACCTGTCATGGAGTTTATTTAGGGTGAGTTTACCACAGCAAGGCTTCTCTCACCTGTCATGGAGTTTATTTAGGATGAGTTTACTACAGCAAGGTTTCTCTCACCTGTCATGGAGTTTATTTAGGGTGAGTTTACCACAGCAAGGCTTCTCTCACCTGTCATGGAGTTTATTTAGGATGAGTTTACTACAGCAAGGTTTCTCTCACCTGTCATGGAGTTTATTTAGGATGAGTTTACTACAGCAAGGTTTCTCTCACCTGTCATGGAGTTTATTTAGGATGAGTTTACTACAGCAAGGTTTCTCTCACCTGTCATGGAGTTTATTTAGGGTGAGTTTACCACAGCAAGGCTTCTCTCACCTGTCATGGAGTTTATTTAAGGTGAGTTAACCACAGCAAGGCTTCTCTCACCTGTCATGGAGTTTATTTAAGGTGAGTTTACCACAGCAAGGCTTCTCTCACCTGTCATGGAGTTTATTTAGGGTGAGTTTACCCCAGTAAGGTGTCTCTCACCTGTCTTTGAGTTTATTTAAGGTGAGTTTACCACAGCAAGGCTTCTCTCACCTGTCATGGAGTTTATTTAAGGTGAGTTTACCACAGCAAGGCTTCTCTCACCTGTCATGGAGTTTATTTAGGGTGAGTTTACCAAACCAATGCATCTCTCCTTTCTTGGAGTTTATTTAGGATAAGTTTAGCATAGGCGTTCTCACCTGTTCAAGGATTGCTAAAGATTGGGTTGATAAATATTGCAGTATAGTAGGTTACCACTCAATTAGATGTTACATTTATTTCCCATTCCATTCTATCAATGAATATCTGAACGTTTGGGCTAAATGCTAATTTTTTAGCAGATTATAATGCTTTTAGAATTATAATTACTGGGTAATCAAATTAAGAATTTTAAAGAGATTTATTTTGTTATAAAAGGATAGTAGAATATAATATGGATTAAATGTAAAATATGGATCTAATAATATGTTTAGATCATAGTTTTTTCTTTAAAAATTTTATTTTTTGTGTTTTGATTTTTATTAATTGCCTAGCCAGCATATTTATTTTATTACAGATCTGCAGAAAAAGAGATTGCCAACTATGAGTGTGGTCACATGATGAGAACTAAAATAACTGGAACTGATGAGGGCGGAATTGTGGCTGGATTTGCTGTGCTAGATACACCATTTGTGATATAAAAGATAATGTAATAAGCTATATTTGAACGTTGGATAGTTGTGGGTATTTAAAGGGAAAATGTGTTTTAGAGTTGGCAACTATGTCTGCAATGAAGAGAGGAGCTTTGATCTTTTCAGTACCTTTACAATGTTTTTGTAAACATTACGATTCAGTTTGTTATTATCAATAGCTGTTGAAATGAAAAGTGATAAATTAATTGATTCAACCTATGATAGAATAACTAAGGATATTAGTATGTTTGTGTATGACTAGAAAAATGAAATGTTTTGTGGGTATCAAATAAATCCATTTTAAATCTGGGTCAAATATAATGAATCGCTATATTATTTGTATAATTGGATTGTTCTTTTTGTTTGCTGCCACAGACCGTATTCAAATGAAATGTCATTAATTATTTTTAAGATGATTTATAACTAATTAATGAATGAAATTGTGTAAAGTTTTTTCTAAACTATAGTATGTTCTGTATCAACTACAGCTTAGTGAAATGTCAACACAAAAATTCATTTACCATCAACAAAGGGTTACCTATATATGTATGTGAGACTAAATCAAAAGATAAGATTTTAAAAAGAAAACAAAATATTTTTAATGTAGTTCACCATTACTTGTAGCTTGATTTATAGAATTGGCTAGCTGAAAGTGAACTAATATAGTACCACTAAGTGTTTTTTGTTTATTTTAGGGGATACATTTTATTTTAACAATAGCCTACTAATGAAAATAAAGTAAAGTGAAATACATAATTAATTTGGACAGAAAAAATTACATAAAGATATTTCAGTACAAAAAAGCTACCAAAATATTGAACACATAATTTTTTGCATATGTAAATGTTCATTAATATAAATGGCACATTCAATAATTTTTGTCTAGATAATGATTGAGTCTTTTTTTTTAACTCATTTTTTTTTAATTATTGCAAATCTTTACATAATATTCTATTTATGAAAAAATTGAAATGAAATTTAACATGTTATGATATTCAAGACTTCATTTTTATTTAAATATTATCACTTAAACCTTTATTCTAGATCTAATTTTCAAGACTGTCTCCTGTATCTTAAATATGTATCATTGTATGTTTCCTGCTTATGTCAATCTCATTGCATGTACTGTGCATTTACTTGGTTTTGGTGGGAATCTGGGTCCTAAAATCTACCGTATATTTAATTATTTATATTGAATAGAGAATAACTTATTATGATTGTATTTAAAATGATAATCAATTATTACATTTTTGATTCTTTGGAAACAAAATATATTTTTATAATTAATACAATTAAAAACAATGTAAAATGAACTGGGTCTTGTTTTAATTTTTTTTTCTTTATAAATGCTTTAGAATTTATTAAAAACCACTTTTATTTTCCTTTTGATGGCTATTCAATCCATTCAGAAAACAAAGTTAATTACTTTTAGGTTGTTTCAGCATCTAATATCTAAGCCTTGTACAAAATTTACATGAGACTAAAGATGATTCTGGACATTACCCTTGATGAAGTTGTGTACGATTGATTAATTACAGAAACATTCAATGTCTAAATCCCTATTATATTATAGTTTGTTTTTGTTCACCCAACATGCCGTACTTATAACTCAGCATGTCACAACTCCAACAGTCCTGACAGTTAAACCACACATCTGTATCTGGACACTCCCAAGTTATTTTGTCTATGTATTGTCTATCATGCTCTCTATAGCATGGTGATTGGTATCTAAAAATTAATTTTGTCTATGTCAAGAAACGGATTTCTTGGGAGCAGGTCAACATGAGTATACAAAAAACTTGATGCAGCATGATGACATGGTTCATATGGTTAGGGAAAAACTGACTTGAGTTTTCACATTTGGGAAAACTGATCAAGGTTTAGGAAAAAAATTGACAAAACATCGTGAAAAATATTTTTTTTTATAGAGCTAGTAAATTGCCATGTAGTTAAGTTGAGAAGTTGATAAAACATTTTTATTTTTTTGGAGTACCTTATACTTTGCCAGTTAACATTAATAGATTTCACACATGGTGCTAAAAATTAGATAGGAAATTGTTTGTAAAATGTGAGCAAATTTTGTGAAAAGTTTGAGATTTTTAGATTATAAGCCCTGATACTGATTGACAAAGTATAAATATACAAGTACAAGCATTGATTGATCAATATAATATATTGTCTACTAATTAGAAATCCATTTTTTAGGAGTTAGAAATATTTGAGGATTGATAAACAGGGAGGTGTAAAAGTAAGTCAACGTCATTGGATATTGGGTTGAGCAATGACCACAGATAATAGCAGTAGATTTTTTAGTCAACTTTTATTGACATTTTATAAAAATAATCTAAATGCATGAAAAAAATATGAAAATCTGTTGTCTTTTTTGAACATTTTATATCTAGCATTAACATATTGTAGTCAGGCTACCAAACAGAATGATCAAATTTGATAAGAATCTGACTAGTGTAGAAATCAATCCAATTTGACAAATCCAGACTCACACAATCCCAACTTCTTCTGAAGTAACAACGCTTTTTTCTTGAACTCATCTTCAATGTCCTTCATTTTCTGCTCATCATCTGTAAATTCGTCAATGAATTTCGGCCTGCGAGTGAAGCCTGAATTAATTCTGGAACCTGTGGGTGGCTTTGTGTCAACTCTGTCAGAACTAAACTGAAACTGATGAGTGTCACTTTTGACATTATGTGCCACATCAGTCCCTTCACCAACTATGGGCGTGTGGTCAACAATTGCACTGTTTACTTTCATTGCTGATGCATTCATCAGACTTGTAGTGCTTTCATTGCCTACTTCCGAAGTTTGCATTCTATGCTGTTTCCCAGATTTTGGCTTGGCGGTCACAGGACGAGTAGTTTCATACTTCAGGGCCCGTTCATTCGTTTGTGTGATGAACACTGAAGACCGATAAAAATATCATATTAAGTTATTTATAAAGTAGTCTATAATGTTTGTCACAGAGCGTTGTCTGGCAATAGAGTGTTTGTTGTGAGCTCTTGTATATGATAGATGCATTGTTCATTCGTGTATTATTTTGTTGTGAGATATTTTAGTGTTTTGTTTGTTATAATCTCTAAAGGATATGTCTCGAGGTATGACGTGTTGTGAGTTAAGGAAGTAATGTTACGTCTTGTTGTTATTGGCTGTGGGATAAATGGCGGAAGGTAGTCCCTTATGAAGGGAGGTTGTGTTGGTATACTGTGTGTGATTTTAAAGGATACTATTTATTATTGGAATTGTCATTCTTTCATTCTTTTATTAGTTGCGTCCAATGTATTCTTATTAAAGCTCGACTGAGTTTATTCTGTATATTTAGGGTTAGGGTTTATTTGGTGTATACTAGCGTGTTGAGCACTGTCGCAGTCTTTCCATATATTATTCTAATGTTTCTTTTTTTTTTTTAATGATTGTAATATGCTTCTTTTATGAATGATGACATTTAAAACTTCAATTATAAATTCTTCATTATAACAAGCTTTTAGGTTGTTTTTGTGTAAGGAACAACATTAATATTCATTGTTTAAAACAAACTTCTAAAAAAATTGAAGTTTATAAAAACATTTCCCGTAACTGCATGTAAAATCATCATTAAAATAACATTTATAGTCCTTTTTCTAAAAAAAAAAAATTATCATGTCTTAAACAAAAGTAAAACAGTAACCTTGTTTTTAAGTTTAAAAATAAAAATTACAGTTCTTTTAAATCTTCTATATATTAAACCTTTTGAGGTCTTACATTGAGGTATACATGAATGCACTAAGTTAAACATATATAAATAATTTTAATTTTTTTTTTTAGATTTGATTACATTTAATTATGTTGTAATAATTTATCACCAACCTTTTTCTTCTAACTGACATTCAGATGAATCCCTGCGATTCATTCTTGGTTTAGATCTTTGTATGTCTCCCTGATATAAGCTTGATGCACTTACAGGTCTTGGTTTCCTCACTACATCATTCTCATTCAATTCAAACAAGTTTTTCTGAGGGTGAATTATTACAACAACATATTTATTTTAGAAGGTACAATAAATGACGTCATTAGAGAACATTGAGATAAAAGGAAAGTACATAAACAACAAAAATTCAAGATAAATAACTGTAAGGAATTTGAACTAAGAAACATCCAAGGTGAACATGATACAAAATAAAATGTAATGTGAAAAAATTGGTTTTATGTTATATGTCTCAAACTGCAGAGTATATGGGGAAAAAAAGGTGAATATCTATGTGTACAAGTCAGTCCATTAAAAGTTATAGCTTTATAGAAAATTTTCTGAGTTGAGGATGGTACCTCACTTTTCTTATAACGTTTTAGCACTCTGAGAAGGAAGTAAAATTTCCAAAAGTTTATGCTTAGGGTAAATCAAGATATATTTTTTTTTATTTACCAAGCTTTAAAAGAACTTAGCACATCTTGAGGAGGGAGAAAAAAGTGGATATAGTAAATGACCGGGGGATAATGAAATGGATGGAAGTAGACTTGAGCAATGCCATGAGAAGTGCAGAAAAACAAAACATGAAAGAGGCTAAAAGGCTAATAAGAAAATTATTTGGAGAGACTTTAATGTTCAAATGAAAGTCTTTATATCTTAATATGCATCCATTGGCTGGTATTATATGCCCAAATAAGAGTGAAAGGTGATAGTTATAAGTGTGACAGAAAAGGACCAATGTATGAGTGGAAATATCTACCCCAAATGTCTTCTTTTTTAGTCATCTTCAGGCTTTGAAAAAAAGGTTAAAAGTTAATTAATAAACAAATGTAATTATTAGCCCAATTACAATTTTATATTAATTCAGAACAAATATTAAGAAGCAAAGTGAACAACATAATCTACATCAATGTCATTACTTTATACCTGCGCATATCTTGCAGCATCATTGTAAGTATTGGGAGGCAGACGTTTAACTTGAGTTGAAGACTTCACTCTTCTGGGCAAATATTTGGTTGGTGTAATTGTATGAGGTTCACTTGATGCCTGTAAGTAAAATTATAGGCTTAAATAATGAGCCTTACATACTTTCATCATTCAATATTATTGTATTGTGCAAAATGAACAGTTCATTTTACACTACATTATGAAATTATTATTTTTACATTAAACAACAAAACATTAATTTTCAAAAAGCATTTTAAAAGTAATAAAAAGTCCACACCACTTCATCTTTTATATTTTATATATCTTGATAAAAATTTTCTTATCACACCAGTCCTTTATCTACTTGTACCAGGTTTTCTTTGATTTCCACACAGCTGAACATGACACAAGAGCCCAGTCATGTTGATTCTTTTCTTTCTAAATCAATCTTAATATGTGGTACAATATAAATTAAGATGCAAAGCTAACACTAACAAAAATGAGAAAAACACACCTGGCCAGACAAAGGATGAGTTGGAACATTAAAATCAGTGACTCCAACAAGATCATGCAGAGAAATGTCATTTTGTTCAACAATATTCCCTGCTGTTTTTAACCTTCTGCTATCTGCAGATTGTGTTCTTCTTAATCCCCTTCCTCGGCCTGAACTTGTCTTCTAAATAACAACAAAGAAACTTTTATTAGAAATTTAAAACAAAAATCCAGCTTTGGTTGCATTTTTATTTTTTAAGTGATAATAATGAAGGGCTGCAATATGAATATGATTCTAAAATCTCAATTAGAAGAACATACTGCGAATTTGTCATATTTGTGATGGGAAGGTAATGCTGACAAATTGTTGTGATGATCATTCAACACTGCATCCATATACAGCTGCCTGTTCTCAAGGTAGTGCTGCTGGTGCAGGCGGAGTTCTTTTTGGGCTGTTGTGTATTCTCTCTCCAATAGCTTATATGCTAATCTTTCCCAATTCTGCTCACATCTTTTCTAATGAAATATTATTTCAAATAATAAAAACAGAATTTAAAGATTGGATTCAAAATTGTTTATTTGCCTGGAGAGAAGTACTGTGAGTTATCCTGTAATAAAACTGGCAAGCCATTATCATATAAGTAAAACATCTTAGAAAAGAGCTACAATGTTTTGTTAAAATGATCTTTTTACAAATTTTTTTAGAAAAGAATTAGTTACAAGAAAGAAAGTATTGAATTCTAACTTAGAAATTCAACATAACAATCTATTAAAAACACTTTCCTTATTCTAAATATGCAAGAACAAATGCATATAAATTGTCTTTATTTTAAAGTGACATCCAGACATGGAATGGGTTACCTGAACAAACCAGGAAAACAAACAACTTAACACCTTTTAATCTAAAATTAAAATGCAGGACTAGAATCTAACAAAGAATAAGTGTAGAATGCAATAATCTTCAGTATAGAAGGAGGGTCTGTAACTTATAAGATAAGAGATGATATTTTCTTACTTTCTTTGAATATGTCACATCTGCTGAGTTAGCTCTTGCACTACTCCCATTCTGATGTTCCGAATTAATTGGGTTCACTCCTATAAGTAAAAGATTTAAGGAACCTTTTAAAAATGTACAATTTATAGTCCACCTCATCATAAATAAGGTGTCTAATAATATTTCTTTAATATAAACATAAAGAATCTTAATATAAATCATTAAGTAAATTTTCCTTCATAGGTAATTGGCCAACCTGTTCCGCTCTTAGTCTTTAATAATTTTTTTTATTATTGCTAATAAGTAAAGTATCCTTCGGATCAAACTGATCATAGGGCTGGTGAGGCAGAGTTCACCAGTTTCTGTGGCCATGGCATACAAGGGGATGTGTGGGCAGCACAATGCCCAGCCACCTTTACCCCAACTAATGTCAGGTACCCATCAGAGCTGGGTAGACTCAGGGACTTTCTTAAGGTCCGGGGAAAAAATTCTAGCCTCCACCAGGACTCAAACCCAGAACCTTCGGATTGCCAGTTGAACACGCAGCCACTCGGCCACCGTGCCCCATTAGGCTATTGCTTATAGTTTGTATTAATTCTGTACACCATGTAAAGTTATAAATTCATTACCAATAATTTTGGAAAGATGAATAGTGGCAAGTCTGTCACCAGTCCATGATCTATTAAAAATAAAAAAAAATTTTAAAACTTTAATACCAAGAAGAACCCTAACAGCACACTTTTTTTTTGCAAGTATTCTGCCAATATTAAAATGGCGGCCAAATGTTGGACCAACATTAAGACCTTAAAGTGTGTTGTTAGGGGAAGAAGTTTAGTTCATAATAAAACTTTGATATTTGAGTTTTTTTTTATTAATGAACTTTATCTAATTATTAGGGGTATTTGGGTAAAACTGAGACTTTTGTGTTTTTGTGAAAAAATTATGATATCAAGGGCTGTAATTTTTAGTTTTAATTTCTGCTACTAAAATACCAGCATTACTAAAATATTGAAAAACTCTCCGGTATTATATATTTGAATCATAGTAAAACAGTGTGTAATCATTTGTCAGTCGGAATGCTTTGCTTTATAGAAGATGAAAACTACTTAAAATTAAATCTGGGCTGTTTAGCAGGTTTAACCTAGACCTTAACCTACGTGTCCTAATAGCTGCATTGGTTTTTATATTTTTGTTGCAGTGATCAGTCCTAGTTAACTTTCTTTTAGGATTTTGGTTGCAATATTTTGTGACATCCTGAATTCTACTATAGGCCTAAGCCCTACAAAATATTAAAACTTTAAAATAATAATTTGAAATCATTTTAACTTTTAGGATAATTCCCCTAAATCCCTTTCTCTTGTGAAATGTCATTTCATTATTAATATTACATAATATTATTAATATGCTGAAAAATGAATCCCTCGCTGATGACTAGGCCTATATTTATATAGTTCTTCTGTGGCAAAATACAAATATTTTGTAAAGGTTAAGGAATATAAAACTTTAAGTTTAATTATTATTAGATAGGGCTTAATGCTTTAAAAAGATTAGGGGTCTAATTACCTTCTAATAAGAGACAAAAGACAGTTTAATTGATCTGTCAGCTTTTTATTTTCTATTTTACAGTTTTGCAATTCTTCTTTTAAACTTGAAACAACTGATGAAAGGTCATGGTTTGCTGAATGAAAATCCATCTCATGATCAGACATTAGAGTGACACCTGATACAGTAAGTGATGAATCGCTAGTAGTCATCATTATTATTCTAAGACCCTAAGAACATTAACTTTTAATTAACTGTGGATGTAAAATGTAAATAATTATACAATTAACAACATTAACAGGGGTATGCCTATAACTATAATATATATATATATATATAATATAGGGGCCTGTAGAATATTATTGAATATAGGCTTGTAGCTAATTATAGCATTTGTACCATAATCAAATTATATCTTTAGTAAATTTCAAAGAATTGGATTCATCACAAGTGCTTTTGTTTACAATGGATAGCAACAAGGTATTTATACAAAATGCAAATCATATTTTTCTGTTTTAACAGGACAAAAATAATAACTCGTATTTTTAAATATATATATATATATATATGCTTCTATAAAAAATATAAAAAAATAAATAATTTTTTTATTATTAAACATAGCCTAACGTATTTTTTAAACTATCAACTTAAGTAAATATATTTTTAACGGTTTATTTTCACAAAAGAATCCGAATCTTTGTTTTGACATACACGGAAGTGAGTAGGCTAAAAAAATTTCCCAGTGTTTCCATTTGTGACACGATAAACGAGAATTAGGATTACACAATTTGTACTTGACATAATAACATAAAAGGAGTTACCAACTATTTGGAATTTATAGATTTATCTATTTGTCATAATGTCTTATGGTTACGGTCAACCAGGAGGTTACGGCCAGCAGGGTCCGCAGGGATATGGGCAAGCTGCCCCTCACGCTCCCCCCGTGGGCGGGGTAGATCAAAACTGGCTAGCAGGGATTTTTCAGAGGTATTTGACCATTTTCATTTATATTATTATTTGTATTTTACGGTTAATATTTTAAATAGGCCTACCCTTGTATTATATTGCAAAGAAAATAAGTTCAAGTCGTATGGCTGCATTTTCATAGAAGTTGGCCTATTGTCAAATTAATAGAAAAGTAGAAGTATTGACTCTTATTGAGTAGGCCTATTATTGAAATTAAAATTAAAGAAAATTAATAAGTAATAAAATAAGCCGCCTACCAATCCAATACTATTCCTATACTATACCCGCATACCCTATACCTATACGGGCCTATACCTATAGGATAGGAGTATAGGCCTACTCCTATATAATATCATATAGGGCCTATATAGGTATCCGGTATCGGCATAGCCTATTTATAATATAATTATATAGGCTATATACCATATTATTAATTATATTTAACAAAATGTATAGTCTGTATAGTATATTGTTTATAATTTACCCAATTTATGAGTATGAAATGAAGCTCGCCATTATAAATCAGCCTACATACATTTTAACATTAGACATTAGACTTCGACTTAGAGTCTTATCTTAGTCATTGACATTGCATCATTTCTTATATAAATAAATATATTTGAGTAGCCTAGTCCACTTTCAAAATTTTAAGAGTTGTGCGGCTTATGCCCAATATTTTCAAGAATATATGTTTATTGATTTAAAAGGTTCAACCTTCAAAAAGTTCTAAGTTCTCTAATATATTTATAGAAAAAGAAAATAATAATTAAAAGATGCTAAATTAAATAGGGATGTAGGCTAACTAAATGATTTTTTGTTGTAAAACTTAGCATCTTTTGCAATTGGACTACTCTAATGTATAAAAATAGATATATAGGCCTCCTTATATTTAATAAATATATAACCTATATTCCTATATTATAATACCCGGTAAGTTATAGGCCTAAAAATGTCCCTTTGTTCCACCCACAGTCCATGCCCCCACTTTCCATTTTCTAATATATAAATACTTTCAGTAAGAGACTATATAAAATAATATCAAAGTCAGTAAGTATCTCTTTAGGGCCCTTTCAGACCAAGTTGGCCCATAAGGCAAGTGGATGTATGGCCACCACAATGCTCAGCTGCCTCATGTATCCCAAACTACAGTCAGCTACCCATCAGAGCTGGTTAAAGGCAGACCCAGGGACTCCTCCAGACCCCTGGCTGATAGAAAAGCAAAAAACAAAAACTATAGTTATGTTCCAGGCTCCAGGTTAACTGGCCAAATAAGTCTGTATTTTGTAGGCCTACTTGTATTATGTTTAATAACCTTTGAACTCTTTTAGTGTGGACAAGGATAAAAGCAGCCAAATTAGTGCCATAGAGCTTCAGCAAGCAATGGGGAATGGTAAGACAAGGGGTTATATGTTTCTCATGTAATAACAGTCACTTACTCTGCACTAATATCTGAAGGTGGATAAAATGAATTTGCCATGAAAGCTCCCAGGCAAAACTGGATGTTATACTGCAAATCTAGTTCTTCTTGCACTGCTACTTATTTTCATAGTAAATGTTTTTATTTTTGTTAATTGCAGTAATTGAGAGTTTTACTAATTTTGTGGTTATAAAAACCATTAGAACATAGAATCATTATAATACTGTTGGCACTATTCTTAAATTGATTTCTTACTTTTTGCATTGGTATGGACACAACGACATAGACTACGACAGATGTACAGAGAAACAGATTATTCATTATATTTATATATTATAGCCTAATTATATTTTCACGCTTTTTTGAATTGATACTTTTTTCTTTCTAATTATTAGTCCAGAGTAAACTTTTCTGTTGTTACGTGATAAAAAGCTCACTGTAACAATTACCTTCATGAATTTGGAAGTAATTTTTTAAAATATATTTTTTATTTCTTTTTAAAATTATTGTAAATTGTGAAAGAATCTGATTGATACAGTGATGCCCTAACAAGCCCAGAATATAGCCTGAATATGCTTTCTATTTTATATCAGGGATACTTTGGTTACCCTGTGTACCCTTGTGCCTTGTTTATGATACATTTCTTTCATAATGATTTTTCATTTCTTTTTAACAAATGAAGAGATGAGGCTGTCTTTTGGGCTTGCCTTTTTAAACGAATTTTGAAACAAGTCTCTCTGAAATGGCCAGTATAAAAGTTGTTTTACAAGGAGTTCATAATGATTTTAAAAAATAATTACTTTCTCAGGATTGATACGGATCGCAGTGGTTCAATTTCAGCAAATGAATTGCAAAGAGCTTTATCAAATGGTAAGCGTTTGCAAACTAACCACCAAAAAATATAATGTTGTCTCTTTTGAAGTAAATATGTATGTTATCAAGGCACAAGGGTTGATGTTATGTTTTTAGCTAAAACACACTTATACTTATAGCACTGTTAATCACCCAAATATAAAATGTTAACAAAGTAATCAGAACATGGACCATTTTACCATTTTATTTAAACTCTAATTCTAATCTCATTTGATGAAGCGCATAACAAAGCAAGTGGTGCTACTCATACTGCATGGGCTATTACCAAGTATAATCAGACAAGTACATCTGTTAGCCTATTGGAATAAAACAATGATGGAGCCCCACCCCTTCCCAATCTCGTCCTCCATTTCGTGATAATATATTTTGAACTGTAGATAAAGTTGTCTTTCATTGCATCAATAGAGTTCATTACATCAATAAGGTCTGTCTGGAAGAGATTTTGACTACTATTCGTTATTTCTCTATTCTTGTATCCCACAAAAGGACAAAAGTTTATCTTGAGACATAAACCTGTAAGCTGGCAGTGAAGTGATTAAAGTAGATTTAAGTATGGATGGAACTGTGGCTTTTTTACTTTCTCACACTTATAGTTTGCATGTTGTGAGGATTTTTAGATGCTGTCATGTCTCTGTTATCTATATTTATTGTAAAAATAACAACTTTTTTTTAAATCTGAGAAATTTTCAAACCTTTTCCTTAAGAATCTCTTTTACCTATGATGTCACAAAGCTCCGAACCCACACAAAACACACCATAATTTTACTTAGAAAGTAGCAGCAATGTACCATTGTATTTACTTGTATATTTAGTTATGGCATTAAAAAAAAACCTTAGCTATATAATGCATTGTAACACTTAGTTCATTGACCAATTTCAATACCTTCCCTACATTCCCAAGTCAAGAAGGTGTGATAACGTAGAGGTCTACACAATAACAATAATTTAGCAAAGGAATCAGAATAGCAAATCCTTGTTGTTTGCTTTGTTTCAGTTCTATAGTTCTATGTGCTGCATGCTTTTTGTGCATTTAATTATTATGTTAGTTAAACATGGTATATTTAATAAAAATATAATTGTTCGTTGTTACCAACATTAAAAGTCAAGTTTAACTGAACATAATTTTCCCTCAACACATTTATTGAATTAATTACTTGATACAATTTTTTATGGATGTGTTCACTAATACTTAGTGACACATAGAAGGTTTTCTACTTTCCCAAAATTATAGATAGTCAGTAACTATTTTTATTTCTATTGCTTGCAGACATGAAGATGTGTCCTGTAACTAGCCATGTTTATCTTGTCATTGATTTTTTTTTTCAGGTACATGGACCCCTTTCAATCCAGAAACTGTAAGATTAATGATAGGTGAGAAATGTCTTGATTACTTAAGTTTTTTGTTGAAATGTACAAGTACAACTGCATAATACGCTAAAAACAGTTGAGGAGAATGCTGAGAAATACTTAACATAGGTGTCAATTAATTTTTTTTACAGGCATGTTTGATCGTGACAACTCTGGCACCATCAACTTCCAAGAGTTTGTCGCCCTGTGGAAGTATGTCACTGATTGGCAGAATACCTTCAGGTCATATGACAGGGATAACTCTGGTTCAATAGACAAGAACGAGCTAAAGACTGCAATGACGAGTTTTGGTGAGCTGTTTTTTTGGTTTGTTGTGTGTGTGTTACATTTTGGTTTCTTTATTTAGAAGGGGTGTGGTGGGACTAGTGTACTAAACAGGTTCTACAGGGGGATAGTGATATCATTTATGACAAAGCCTTATATCTCACTACAATCACACTGTATATATACACTTTCTAATGTAATCGGTTGTAAATTTTACTTAGAAATGCTAACCTAATTTGAAATCGAGTAGTAAAGAGCTTGGTAAAGTGATATCCTAAGTTTTAAATTGCCAATAATAGACTGGCTTTCACCAGCTTTACATTTTGATAAATTCTTAACTTTATTTAGCATATGAATATTATGATTAAAATGATTTTTTTTTCTCATTTTTGCATTATAGAAAGCTTACGGATAAAATTACTTTATATTTTTAGGATATCGCCTATCAGATCAATTCTATGACATTTTGATCCGCAAATTTGACAGACAAGGCAGAGGGAATGTTGCTTTTGACGACTTTGTTCAGTGCGCTGTCGTTCTGCAGGTAAATCCTTATACTTATGGACCTGTTTAATAATTACAACTTAAAATTTTTTATTTTGTTACATTAATTACAGTTCATTTTATGATTTTGGTGAAAAAAAAATCTCAATGCTTATTGGTATTTTAATATTACTTTCATTTCTCCATAGACTTTAACAAGTTCTTTTAGAGCATTTGACACAGATCAGGATGGCTGGATACAGATTTCCTATGAACAGTTTTTAACTCTGGTTTTCAGTTTGAGAAGTTAAACACTTAGTAGTTTTTTTTTTTTTTGAAAGAATAAGTTAAAGGCCAATTACAATTATTAGTTGAAGGCCAATTACAATTATAATATTTTTTTTTACCATTGCACATATAGATTAACTTTTTTTTAAATTCCTAAATCTGAGGCTTAAGATAACTATGAACAATAATGTATGTTAAATATTAATAACACATTTAGTATGGTATTACAATGGAATCTCACACTGTATTGTTTTGTAGAATTGTGTTCAAATAGTGAATATTGCTATATGGTATATGAATTTGGTTCTGATTGACTTAGCATTCATTATATGCTTACAGATATAGATTTATTTACACAAATACAAGACCTATGTTCTTTGGGTAATTTTTCTTTCCTTAAAAATAAATGAGAAACTTTTCTAGTTTCCAAATATATTCAACTGATGTTTTAATTAACACATTTTTAATTTCACAAGTTTAAAGCAAAATAACAGAAAAAGCCCAAGCCCCTGCTTTACACAGTACAAATTAGCTTACAGATATACTAGTTCCACTGAATCATGTTCAAGTCGTTGTCTTAACAAGGTCCCATCTTTGGATGCATGATCATCACATATATATATAGATATATATCATCAACAGTTGATTTTTAACTATGAAACTTTATTCAGTTTACCTCTACTCAATTTCATATTACGTGTTTTATGTTGTACATTTCATTTTTTATAATAACATTTCTTGATATATCCTAATCAATTGTTGTGATTTCTTTTTTTTTTTTGGAGAGTCGTACACGTCTTTTTCTTATATCTTATGTGAAGTGGTTGAGAAATGTCTAGTTTTGATATCTTAAATTTTTTTGTTCTCTGCAATCAAAAAGAATAAAAGCAATAAAGAAATGAAAATCTAAATTCTCAGACCACATAGAGTTATTACTATATTTAAAGAAAAGTTTTTAGCCCTATTTGATCAGCTGTTTGTAAACTTAAAGTCAACACTAACATAATCTAACATCAATCAGGGACTGAAAATCATGCCAGTGTATGGTGCAATTAAAATGTATTCAACATCTATGTTTTAAAATGTCCAGCAATAAAAAAAAAACACATTTAATACATTTACAAGCATTAAAAAAATTAAAGTGTAAAACTGACATTCAATGTCTGCTTTGGCTTAACTTTTTTGTTTGGAGCTCATGTCTTGTCTTTTTTTTTCTCCTGATTATGTCAACTTGTCATTATTTACTTATTTTTACTCATGAAGCCAAAAAAAATGTTTTTAAATAATGAGTCTTTGTTGATTTTGTACGCTTCTTGCTCATATATTTAGATCTAATTAATGAAACAATGTACAATAAATATATTACCACAGTAGGCTACACTAAATCATTTGAACTTATAAACAATAAATTTGTATGTCGTATATCCTAAAGGCATTTAAAAAAACTAAGCTAAGATTCAAAAATGTATCATACTTCTTAGTTATTAAACCAAAAAAAACAACCTTTTATTACAATTATGGTGTTTTTTCCAAAAGCAATGACTATTATTTCTGCCAGAATAAACTAACTGCATGCTATCAGTTGGGAACCAAATGCTACAAAAATCTTTACAAACTAAAAGCAAATATTCATTAATAACATAAATTCATTACAGAAAGTATCTTTAATTTTAATTTAAGCCATTTTATTTTAACTGTCTTACTAGAGTGCAGTCTAATGGAAACTGATATTGACCCATAGATAAGTTGACCCTTTGATCTGAGGATTTGATGTAACATACATATATCGAGTATGTACAAATGTGTTTTTGCAAATCGGCTATCACATTCATATGAGCATGAATCACTTATTAGGTAGAAGCTCAATTCTTATAGAATAATTTAATTTAAAAAAAAACACTAAATCTAATTCATTAGCTACACTACAGCAGGATTTTGTTAAACTTTAGTTAGGTCTTGGTTCTCTTGAAACTGTCTATCCACTGTGAGTGACAATGCTTCAAAATAACTGTCCAGAGTCACAGGGCAGCCCTGGTTGGATAAAGTTTGAAGATTTAAACAAAAATAAATCAGCTCTCTTCCTTGATTACATAAAGTGACCATGTTAAATCAAATGTGGTTACCATAAATGTCAACATAATATAATCTAAGCATTTAATTTCTCGGTCGAGAAACACCTGGAGGCGCGATATGTAGACCGATGTTAAAAAGCTCTTAGCTTGGGCTTAACTGGGGTCAGATAGAGAAATTGGCCCAGGATCGGGGGGATACCTGGAGGACTCTTGTTGGCGGTCTATGTCCCAGGTGGGGCGAAAGGCATACACATTTTTGAAAATTTAATTTAGATATACTCGCAATTTACAATCTCGAATAATCATAAAGGTATATAATAATAATGGTAATTTCTTATAGCGCTTCTAAGCATTCTATTAAATTTTGCTCTTGATGTGAATTCAGGGTTCCTGCACCAAACTCTTATCAAAATTTCAGGAGGTTTTCAGGAGTTTTTCAGGAGAAAATCTAAAATATCAGGAGGCGCGGCAAAACCGAATTCACTACATTACTAAACAATGAAATAAAATTAAATAAAATATTTTTAAGGGCATTACAATGTGGAAGCTAAATATGTACCATTAAGCTTTGATCATTATATAGAGTCCTTTAACTGTCTTTAGAAATCTTGTAATATTTTTTTTTAAAGTACAAATAAAAGAAATTTGGTTTATGAAAATCAAAGAAGTGGGGGGGGGGGGGGGGGGGAGAATGGAAATATAGGCCTAGTATCCTGTAGGCCCTATAGGGGCATCTGTAACATATAAAGTGTTACATTAACAAGTATAGAGAAAATATTTATATGGGCCTACATTGAAAAGTATATTAGAAAGCTTACAGATTTACAAGTTTTAAAAAACTATCACTATGACAAGACAAAAACTGCTATTGTAAAGGACATGTAGATAATCCAATTTGATTACTTTCCTATCATTAGGATCATTAAGCCTATTAAAATCCTGCTACTAAAATAAAACCTTACAGCAGCCATGTGTAGTTAGGTAAGGAGGGGCAAATACTTACTGTGGTCTTGGGCAAATAGTGCAAGGGGGGAAATAGTCCACAGTGGGGGGAGGGAGTAGCTGATTCTGAACTGGTGCATAATAATATAATATCTCCTTAAACTATTTAAAAAAAAACACAACACCTGTGGATAAGTTGCATCCTGACTTTGGGGGGGGGGGGGGGGGGGGGGGGGGTTATACTGCCTTTTAACTTCTCAAAAGTTCATACCATTTAAACATAAAAAGTTACTAAATATTCACCCTAATTTGGAAACTTTCCTTAAAAAAAATGGTTTCAATCATGCATAAAAGGCAAACACAGCGCTTCACTTATTTAAAACAACGCTTCACTTATTTAAAACAACGGATCAATACAGCTATTAGTCATAAGGCAAAGTAATGTATCTGTTTCTACATCTAAGTCACCGTCCATACACGTTCCTATCCCTATAGTAGGCTAACACTATAGTGGGTAGACACAAAAATAAAGTCTTTTGAAGTAAGCCTGCCTATGCTTTCTAGACAGAACGGCGCCGGTTTTGATGACGCGGTTTTGGTGACGCGCTATACAAGTGCCCTAACCTAATTACCATTAACAATGTTTGTAATGATTTCTAGTCAGATATATTTAGCATTGAGTGCATTTCATCAATGTATTGGTGAATAAAATGACTTAGATCTAGACTTCTAGATTAGGCCCAGTCTTTAGACTGATAAACTGATAGACCTAGGGCCAGTAGGGCTAGGGCCACACCGGCTAGGCCTATGCCTAGACCCAAAATCGTCTGCCTACATTTCCCACATTGATAAAAAAAACACATTGTAGGCCTACCCATACGATATAATAATTAGTAAAACCATGTAGGGCCTACACCTTTAAAAAGTTGATAATGATATCGGCGCCAATCGGCGTAGGCCTACATCGCGAACAACTCCTCTAGTAGGGCTAGCTAAATAGGCCTACTGGAATTTTTACCATAATATGATATAAGATATAAGATAGCGTCTTAAACGTCATCGTTTTCTTTTTAACTAATAAAAAGACCTAGGCTATTTCTGTGTATTTTGATATAAATATATTTCAAAATAAATTAATTTGGAAAATTATGTCGGTTCGCTGACCCCATGTAGACTAGTAGGCGCCGCGCGTAGCGTAATCAGGCATTCTCAACATTGATCGCGAAAATAGGCACCTAACTAGTTCTGGTAATTATCCGCGCCGGTCGGCAAATTTGTCGCCTCGAGAGACCCGCGTCCTCTATGAACAACTGTAAAGCAAAAAAAATAACATTCCTCGCACGAGTTCGCTCGGGTCGACTCGCGGGTGCAATTTTCCGAAACCCGCCGCCTCTATAAACGCTAGCTTAGTCCTTATCATTATCTAATCTAGCAGACACCAAACTGTGGGAGAGGGAGCGAAAGAGGAGGAAGAGCTGTATGTATACCATCTTTACCGTCACAAAGCGAGAAGGGATAGGCTTGGCGTAGCAAGGAACAAAGCGGGAGGTGGGGCTGTTGAAATAGGGACACGTGTTGGAGAAGGAAAAAATAGGGGTCAGCTCAATTTTTCAGGACATTTCAGGAGATTATTTCAAATTTCAGGAGGTTTTCAGGAGTTTTTGCACTTTTTTGCAATTTCAGGAGGATTTCAGGACATCCTGAAATTTCAGGAGGCCGCGGGAACCCTGTGAATTGCAGTGGCAGATGTATTAGTAAGTAAGGCACACATTCACTAGCCAAAGAGAAAAGTCTTAAGTTCTTTTTAAAAGACTCTTGTCTCAGATTTTCTCAGTATACTATACAATCATATAATTCAAACAAGTTTTTGCCTTAATAGAAAAAAACAAACAAAAAGTAAACAGGTATAGTGGCCTGTTTTTACCTGCAGGTACAGGGCATGTGCCAGAAATGGAAGTTTTCTCAGTGACCTCCCACTCAGCCCAATGCTTTTACTGTAAAACAATAGGTTGAGATCAAGACATTTCTTCAATTTCAATGGCAACAAATCAACAAATAATAAATCATAAGAACAGTAAATTATAAATACAATCTATTAGTATATATATCAACATAATGATGATGTAACTAGTAAACAATCCTAACTTTTATTTCCATTATGTAAATTAAACATAAAACCTGACCGTGCTGTGCACCACATATTTTTCTTTAAATGAAACTTTACTGTGTCACCTTTCTTAGGACTTGGTTGTAAAATTAGGAGAGTTGAATTATAGCATGTGACGGTAACCACACCCCCTCTCCACCTAATGGTTAGCTGTCAAGAATGATGATGGATTGGTTTGTGTCTTGTGAAGTCACGTGCTATTATTAAGTATTATGATTACTTGTGTTTGTTTATTCATTACATGAATAATAGAATATTTTTGACTAAATTGGCGTAAATACATGGCTTTAATCGCTAGTCAGTAACAAAATAAAATGGTAATTGACCTAATCTCCTGTCATCAAATTTATTATTTAGGCTACCTAAAATGCAGACTTAATATTTCTTTAAAAATACTAAGCAATTAATATTCTTACCCCCACCCCCAGAAAAACAAGTAAGCAAGCAATTCAAACATTATCCATTTACTAAACATGTCTAATGTCTAATACACTGGAGAAAAAAAAGTATCATCTAATTCATCTAATAAATTTTCATTAAAAAAAGCTATCGAAGTGGAACAGTTGTATTTCTGAGAAATTTGAGAAAAAAGTCATACACTGAATATGAATGTACCAAACATCTATTGTAATGGTGAATTACAGATAAAAGAAAAGGCATGCACACAGCCATGAAAATGTAGAGATATAGATAATTATTGTGAGAAAAAATCCATTAGATTTTATTGTTACCGGTACTCCATGGAAATAATAAACGGGGATTAAACAATTCTACAACTACTACTACAAGTAGGCAACAGCAGCTAAGATTCAATTAACTATATACCCAACACTGAATGAAACAATCCACTAAACAAACCTAATGTGCAGCTATAATGAGAATGTATTTACAAATAAACTGACAGACTAGGTGAACACACACAGGCTACATGGAACTCTAAGACCAGTTGAAAAAGCATGAGATAGTATAGTTAGGAAATACCTATACAAATATATATGCTTACAAGAATGTATTAATTCTTGTCTCATCACTGCAAAGCATCTAATAAATGAGAAACTATGCCGTTCCAAGTAATGGCGGGTGGGAAGGGGGGAGGATACGTCAAGTTTTGTTAAGAATTAAAAGACAAGATGAGACTTGCCTGGCTACTTTGTATAACAGAAGACTATGGTAAGTTGCTCCATTTTCTATGAACCTCGTAGCTTCAAGCCCTCTTATGTCCATCAATTGCTCAGTTGGGCTTATGATACCACACTGCCGATAAGTGAAGAAAATAAATATTAGCTTAACATTTAAGTTTTTACAGATTGATGTCATTCATTTAAAATGTTGGTATAAAAACCTGTAATAAATATCATGAACATAAAAATACACCAAAAGCGAAACATATAAGAAGATGGAGATATTTATAAAATAAAACAGTATAAATTATTGTCTGTTTGTAACAGCTTAATGAAGTACCGGTATTTATTTTAAAAAATATAACATTTGATTTAAATTATTGATGAAAAAATCAAACCTTCATCAGTTCCCTGATACATGAAAGGTAAATTGTGTAAATGGCTCGCTCTGTTGGTGGACCAATATACTGTTTTATATCAGCTCTGTCTACAAAAGCCAGGTCTATAGCTCCTGTGATATTTGATGTTGTGAGGATCAAAACGTTTGGGTACCTGCACGGAGAATTATAAGCTTTTCATTAAATCATACAATAATAAAAAACACTAGTAATATTTAGGCATGTATTTCTATCACCTTTATATTAAGCACATACTTTGATTAGTTTAATAAATGTGTAATAAGCAGAGCCTCATTAAATAGATATCATTATGATCCAGAAAGCTGCTTCAGAGTCAGTATGGATCAAATTCCTCAGACATGATAGTTTTTACTTTATGATTATAATTATAATATGATTCACATGCTTCCAACATTTTTTATTCTCTCCCTTTGACAGTTTTTTTTTAATACCCCCACATCACTGAGCACCAGGTCAATCATCTCAGACTTTTTGCATAAAATTCGTCTAAATTTCTGGTGATTTCTGCTATTACCCCAGGCCATTACGCAGCACATTACTAGGCACTTTTGACATAACTATTCTATTCAACAAACAGATTAACCAATTGTACACACAAGTTCAGTGTAACAATTCACCAAATCAATAATAAATGAATAAAATATATTTAGGCAGGGTGATCTCACCTTTTGATCTGATCCAACTGGGTAAGCAGAGCATTAACTACTCTAATGGCATCTGAGGGCTCCACTCCATTCATAGAGCTCTTTCTCGCAGCTGTTAAACTTTCCACCTGTACGTGAACATATCAATAAATGTATGCTTCCAGGGCAAAATTCAATGTATACAAACAACTGGGGTTATAACAACAATGTAAAGTGATTTTATATCAGACTGTAATGCCAAGAATAAAACTGCTGGTGTACAAGTGTACTAACTTATAATTATAATATCATTATGAAAGCATTGGTAATAAAAAAGAAAAAAAAAACATTGCCCTAAAGAAACCTTACAGTAACCTTTAAACTTCAAATTGAATAACTTATGTATGAGTATCACACACATTAATAGAGGTCATCCTTCAACATACCTCATCTATCAACACACAAACTAATGCCTGGGGATCATCCATCAACTCTTGTATTTTCTGGAACATCTTCATCACTAATTTGCCACTCTGGATGAAAACACAAAATAACTCATAAATATCTTTTTTTTTTTTAACTTTACAATTAACCATCCTATAACTAAAATGTTTTTTTAGACAAAAGTATGTGTCTATGAAAAACCCAAACATGCTGGACTAAAAATTAAAGGTGTGCCATTAATTTGTAACTGTCTTTGGTAAAGTAGACATTATATCATGTATTACTGGAACTAACTCATACCTCAGAAAACCACTTGGAGAAGAGACTGTGACTGTTGATCTCAACCAACTGACCATGAGTGTAGCGGTCAGAAAATCTGATGCTCAACTTTTGAGCCAGAGCTTTACATAGAGATGTTTTCCCAGTGCCAGGTGGACCTAATACAAGAGCAAAACATTATTCTCATCAAAAAAATTTAGACTTTTATTTTGACATTGTTACACTTTTAAAAGTGAAGTCCATTAATACTTAATTTGGTCTTTCATAAAATATTATCTTCCATCAGAGTTCTTACTCTAAAATCATTTTTTTTAATTTCCAAACTTTGTCCAAATTATACACAAAATTCAGGAACTAACTTATACCAGTAATTTTGAAATATCCCTATGTCTGGTAGTGTATAGAGGTAGTCCAAATTTTTATTTTTATTTTATGGCTGTTTTGTAAGTATTGAAACAGTATTTTTTTTTTATCTAAAGTCATTTAATAATTTTCCAACTTTTCTCAAACTTTACCAAAGATTCCCAAACCAATTTTTACTGGCAGTGTGACATTTTTTAATGTTAACTAACAGCACACCCCCAAAAAAAAATATTTTTATTCACTTATTTAAGGGGGGGGGGGGAAATTATAGGAATTTTATTAACAATGTTGAACTCCATGGCTATTTACTTTGCAAAAACAAATAATTAAAGTACATGTCACACTGTTTTGTCCATGTTAGTGAAATTCACAAACTTTCCCAAATATTGGTCAATTATCTTTTCCAAACCTAACAAAATTGTCATATTTTCCTAAACTTTCCCAACTGAATTCAGCCCTTAGATATACAAAGAGCTTCAAGCTACCATACAGTTTAAAACACACTGCAATACACTCAACTACATAACTACATTATGGCCACATTTGATAGGATAGTAAATGCAAGCTAATAATCATTTTAGGACAGTTTCTTGATGATGGCTTACCGTGTAACAAAACTACTTTATTCCAGGATATAATATTGCTGTCCACAGATTTGTCTGAAAACATCAGAGTCGTGCTGGCATAGTTAAGCAGCTGAAGAAATCAAATTTGAGTGTCGTGTTAACATTGAGAAAATAATTGAAATTGCTAAGAAAAAAAGCATGAATTAAAATTATTTACAAAGTACAAAAGACAGATAAGCTATCAATTTCCTTTAAAACATACATCCACTAATTATTTTATCGTATTTGTTCACATATTGCTGACCCTAAGTTTTCCTAGTTAGAGTGGCTTATTATTTGATATTCAGAACATTAAAAAAAAAAGGAAATTACCATTCAGACCAAATTGATAATAGGGCCGGGCAGCGTTCACCAGTTTCTGTGGCAACGGCATACTAGGTGATTGTGGGGCCAGCACAATGCACAGACGCCTTTACTTTACCCCAACTAAGGTTAGGTCCCCATCAGAGCTGGGTAGACTAAGGTACATAACGGACAGTAAATCTATTCAGATCTGGTGCATGTCTGAGATAGACTGTGTGAACAAAGGAATACTTGACATTCTGCTTGTAACATGTTTGTGTAACATGCTTAGCCACATAAACCATCTCCTGGATGCAAAAAGAGCTCAAAATATTGCAGTTAACCCTAAAGAGATTAGATAAGCTGCCTATTTAACTTTTTAAACTGTAGAAGATTTTGTTACCCTTGACTTTATAGCATCATCATAGACCAACGAGTCCCACAAACCATGAAAGTCTGAGGAAGGGAGCAGCCAATGGCTGGCAGCTGATAAATTCTCATCATCCAGTTCTTCTGTCCCAGCGCCATCAGTGTTCAATTGAAAGACATGGACATAAAGGTTGCAAGTGCACAAATCTATAACCTGTACACAAATACAAACAAGAAAAGTTATACTTAAAATATAACATTATTGTTTAAAAAATAAAATTATAACAAATTAACTGTGTAATATTTGTTAAGAAAATTAAAATTAAAACTATTTAGTTCACAGAATTTTTAGATAATTCTGTTAGGACTATAAAAAATTGACAATCAAGATGGAACATCACCAGAAAATGTCATTTTCTTATTAAACCATTTATAATTTACAAGTCCTTTTTACTCTAGATCTAACAAATGAACTTTAATGTAGTATAGAATTTTTGGTTTACCTTTTGTTCTCTTACTGGAAATTCAACATCATACAGTGTCACATATTGTATATTTTGGGCTAAAAATGGATCCTCAAACTCTTGTATCACAAGGTCTCCAAAGGCAGTTTTCTTAGCGTGCAGCAAATCCAAAACTTTTTCTTTAATTTGGGCTCTTCGCACAGTGCTGTAAATAGTCATCATTTTTTTAAAGTGTCTTAGTCTTTCATATCAAAATATGTAAAAATTGAACTATTATCCAACTACATTCAATAAATATCTTCTCTTAGGTCTATGCAGCTTAAAAAATATCTAGATATAATTCAAATGATTGATCCAGAAACATTTATTAAATTTAGTCATTTAAATTTAAAGTACAATAAAAAAGATTTGGTAGTGGTATTGTGGTGAAAAATTACAAAGTAAACAAAATATATACCTGTAAGGACTTTGTAAGACTTCAACGTGATATACATTTAAATTTTTTGTGTCTGTTTTGAAATCTGTTGAAGGGGGAAGAGCATTTTGCAATGCCAAAATCTGACTGGTGTCCATAATTTAAACTGTGATACAATAAAAAAATAATTAAATTGTACAAAGTCCGGTTCTAAACTTTGAAACTATTTTATCAATGGTTTTATTCTATTTATTATTACCCATAAGCCTTTATCTAACTAGCCAGCTTGACATATTTTATTTGAATAAAATGTTTTTTATTTAATAAAATAAATGCCTATTATTATTATAACCTATTTATTTTATTTTTTTTTGGTACTCAATTATTATAATTATCATTGTTAATTTAATGTTGTTAATAACAAGTCAAGTCAACACAACTGTTTGATACTTTTTACTTTTTAATACTTTTTAATACCAGACACTTGACAGTCACAATTCTTATGCATATGCCAGGGTCAGGGCGACCAGAAACAATTAAAAATAACAAAAACTAAATACCGAAAGAAACTTTCTCAGTTCTCAATCCAGTTTTTATTGTAATTGTAATACTGTCTTTTTTCTTTCTTTCTTTTCTTTAACAAAACAAATTGTAGTCATTCGTTTCTCCATCATTTTGACGGGCATAACCACTAGTCAAATTATATATAATTATAATTATTTAAAATTTTTTTAGCAATTATTTTAATTAATTAAGTTGGAACAGAATGTTTTTAAAGTTTATATAACTCTATTATATGATATATATATAAACATCAAAGTGTGTTTGTTTGTCTAGTAAAGAAAACTATATTGCACACATACAATACAATTTTATAGAAATCAACTTGTTTAGTTTAGCTTGCTTTACTGTGCTATTTACATTTTTTTAATATTTTGATAGCAAAGTATTCTACTTTTAAATTTTAATTTGTTCAGAATTATTTCCATTATTGTAAATTATAAAGTTTATATACTTTGCTTTGTAGGAGGTGTAAGTTTTCATGACACATTTTTATATAGGCCTACTATTTCCAACATTGAGCTTTTTAAAGCTAAGGATTTAACATAGGCCTATACCATAATCATAGCAGGCTAATGATCACACTTATTTTAAATATTTATAAGTAAACCGTACTGTCGGCGTACACTACAGACTACAGAGCCATTATAGCTGAACTTTTATTTCTATTTGTTTAAAGAATTTGTGATACATGAAATGCAAATTAAATTATCTTTATTATCTAATTATAATTCTAATATCTATATTAATAAATATTTAATTATATTTTAATTTAATATTTTAATACAGTAGGCCTACTCAGCCTACTGTAATACTGTAACTGAAACTGTCAATCTAGGTCCTGGGGCTAATGATGATGATGATGATGATTTATATAGCGCACCAATCCATGCAAAGCGGCTAGGACCACAGTACTTTTCACGTTTCTCTTTCTTCATCTATGCCTATGCCATAGTATGCCTATGCGGATGTGACTTGTCAATTGTTCAATATCCTTTTAAATTAAAATAAAGTCATAAACTTCCTAAACTAAACGTTTTAACCTAGAACTAGAACTAAAACTACAGAAAAGTTAGTAAAAAATCATTTTGAATGATGATAACTGACAATTTCCAATGTCCGAATTGTCAGTCATTAAAATAAATGTAGAGTAGGCCTAGGCTACCAATGTTACTGTAACCAACACTAACGGTAGTCTCGGTAGTAGAGTAGAATAGTGATGTAGGCTACTACTCTACTGTATCAGACTGTACTGTCTCTACCTGTAGTGTACGGCAGTGTACGCATCGCATGCAATAATTCAATAAAAAATCGAAGTGGCTATTCGGACCCGATAGACTTAGTGATAAATAGTTAGTATCTGTTAGTTTATATAGGTTAGGGATGGCTTTGAAGTATTTTTGGTAATACTAGTAATAGTTAGTATTGGCATTGGCATTGGTTAAGTTATAAAGGATAGGGATAGATTTGGTGTTTTCTGTGCTACTTCTTATAATATATATGGTAAAACAACTATATTTTGTGTTTGTTTCCCTCTTTTTTTATGTTTTTATGAGTTTTAAGGAATTCTGACTGAAGCTGGGTCGGAATAGCCATTTCATGCTATATTAATTGCTCTATGACTCTATGTCTATGTCTTTATGGACCCGGGTCCGAATAGCGGCAGCCATAAAAAATATGTCACTTTTATTTTATCATGCATACATCTACTTCATCTAGTAGGCCTAGCCTACATCTATTCTTAGTAGCCGTAGGGCCTAAAGTAATTTCTTAGCCTAGGCCCTACCATATTTCTAACATGGCATGGTAATGAGTAATGGTAACAACATGGTTCGAAACATAAAATAAAGATGTATCTTATACATTACAGACGCTCCTTCTATAAAGAAGATTATTATTATAATGTATTATTATAACTTACTTAAAAAAAAATATTTCCAAATCGATGTACCAATTTGGTGAAATGTGTTTAACTCATTTTAAAATAAAATATTCATTGTTACTTATTTGTAATTCCCGCATCTACTTTTGGTATTGATTGTATATGAGCAGCTCAGATGATCTGGTTCTATGAATCAAATAGTACCTTAACACTTTTATATGTCAGTGATTTATACTGCGCTCATTCTCAGTCGCTCATCAGTAATAAAATCATAACAGTCGCCCTATTTTGGCTACTAAACCTTTTTTTCTATTATATATATTACGCCCAGATAAATACAAGTCGTTTTTAAGAGTATGAAGTTTTACATAAGGCCAAATAATAATAACAATCAAGGGCCCATGCTAATAAAAATCACATGATTAAATTATTATTATGATTATGCTATCTTAAAATTAAATATTGTAGGCGATATTGCTTTATGATGACACTGTATGACTATTTGTAATATGTATATAGTACATATGCCTTCCTCTACCAATAAAAAAAAATCTTTTATTCTTATAACATAGGCCTAATTTAAAAACTTCTATTTTTTTAGTTATTGACCCTGTCCATCTACTATATTAAGCCTATATAATATATTAGACTAGTTCGATCCAGCCACCCATGCAGGTCGATATTGTAAAAGTTTAAAAGCCTTTTTACTTTTTGTTACTTTTTTTGTAAAATAGTGTGCTAATGTTTTAAGTTTTAAGGACCAGCAATGATCTTTAAACTAGGATTTAAGAGAAAGATGATGCAAAACCATGCCCGCCTTCAATGCTACACATTGTCCAAATTTGTGTTTCGCATCATTATAATATGGTACGATCACTGATCTATAAATCGTGTCTTTGCCCGTGAATGATTCGAAGTTAGATGCAAATGCAATTCACTTTTGTGATGTCTTTCGCTGATTATTATTTCCGGTAATGTAAAAGATATCGTTTTATATCGTTTTTTTCTTTATGTGATGAAAAAAGTTTTTTTTTAATGAAAAAGTTTTTTTTTACACTTAGGCCTATACGAAATGTTTATAAAAAAAACTGTATTTATTATTATTATTTATTCATTTATATTGTATATTTATCTATGTCCTGGAAACAAAAAATTTACGAAATTCGATCGTGCGATAGGTCTATATAGGCCTGCCTATAGGCCTACATGAGTACAATATACATAGGCCTATAAGCCTATAACTTATAACTAGGCTAAGCTTATATACTACTATATAGCTTCAAAAGTCTTCATTGGGAATTGAATCTAACAAAATATTATTGCTTTATGGCGATATTATATGACATAAAAAGGCTCATATTTCAGCTTTTATGTTACATATTTTTATTCTGCACAATAGATTGTTATAGTGTTTTTTTTAATAATGTTTAATAAGTTGTTGTTTTTTCCGACTAGCTTATGCTTATGTCATGCAACTTTCCAAGCTTGGAGGCAAATCTGTAGGAAAGAATTATTATATCATTCTTTTCTTCCATATAAAACCAGAAAGTAGGCTATCAATCTTAGCATAAAATGGGTCAAACATATTAACATTTTAAATGACTGGCTAAGAACCACATCTCTATAGACCTGCAATGGTGGGTTCTCAATCGGGGTTCCGCGGTTCATTGGATGACCACAAGCGGTTTTAGGGGGGACAGTGAAAGGATTATACCTCTAACTATTATATGCTGCTCATTCGTAAATCGTACCCCAAGATTTCTCGTTAGACTGAGCACAAAGATAACAGCAAATTTCTCCTAAAAATCTTGCCTAATAATGATCCAATATGACGTTTTATATTTGAAATCTCCATTTTGCTTTTTAAGAAAAGTCAAATGGGGAAGAAAAAAACACAATTAGTTTTGTATTCTGAAGAGTTGACATTCAAGTCTCTAAAGCACAACAATGTGAAGATACCATTTGAAATAAGGCTATTTGCACCCAGGGCCAGCTCAATAGACCTGAACAAAGATTTCGAAATTGCTTTGATGACACTAAGACTTGAATTTTTTTAAAGAACTTATAAGAGCCTATGCGCTAAGTTTCAGATTGATAAGATGACGGGAAGTAGTTCAATTAGTCTTCCGAAGGTCTGGTTGGTCGCCAGGCAGGCAGCCCACCAGAAATTTGCAAAGTTAATATGACGGATGTTTTTTTTTAAATATCAATTCACCAATAACCCGTTGCTTATTCTTCGTTTCTGGAAGATTCATCAACATCATCATCAAACCCTTGACCGTCATGGTCGTTGGATGGTGCGAATCCAGCAGTCATCTTTATCCATTTTTTTGCCTATCTTGAGCGGCTGTCAATTGTTCAATATTTTATATTGTCGAAGGAGCATTTCCGCTGACGGATTCAAGGAATTTTTCTCATGCATTTATTTTCGAATGCCAGCAACTTGTTTTGTCCAGGTCTCACATCCGTACAGAACAATGGTTGTCACAAGGACTCTGTAAAGCCTGAGCGTGGTTGGGAGTCGAATGCTTTTGCCGGATCAGATTCTGTTTAGTCTAGCCATTGCTGCCATTGCTGACCAAATCCTTGCTCGAATATCTGCCTCACTCGTGCAGCTTCCGTCTACGGATAAGATGGCTCCTAGCTATTTGAAATAATTTACTTCTTCTAGTTGTTGTTGGCTCATTATAATGTTTGCCCTTTTCTGAGATGATATTCATTCCGTATATCCCTGCTCTATCTGCAAGCTTGTCTGTGAGCTTTTGTAGTTCTTGTTGCTCCCGGCCAACAGGTCGATATCACCATAAAATCTTTGATTGCATAAGGGTCTTCCACCAGTGGAGATGGGTGTGTGGTAGTCATCGAGTATTTTTTGTATGATTTTTTTCTAGGAAGATATTGAACAACACTAGCGATAGAATGTAACCTTGACGAACTCTAATCGACATCTTGAAGAAGTTCCCTAAACAACCATTGAGTTGAACTGCACTGCTTGCCTGATTGTAGAGTGCTTCGATCGCATTTACCAGCCCTTCTTCAATGTTGTAGCTTCTCATTGCCTGTCATAGTCCCTCTTGCCATACACGATCAAATGCTTTCTTGAAATCACTGAAGTTTTAATGGAGTTCGCGTTGGTGTTGTATGTGTTTTCTATGAGCAAGCGAAAGTTGAAAATCTGCTCAATTGTGCTTCTGCCTTGTTTGAAACCTGCCAGTTCTTCTGCCAGTAATTTCTCAGCCACAGGTTTAAGTCTATTGATAATAAATTGTAGCTTACCTTGCTATGGTGGCTGATGAGACTGATTGTACGCTAGTTCTGGCGATATTCCTTGGGCAGTATTACAAGGCAATTTATTCACCATAATAAATTATGGATGAGACCTTCTATTTATCACACAAGTATAATTATAATTTATAATGTTATTACGGCTAGAGCCCCCATTCAATTTATGAAAATGATAGTTATAGTATTGTTATTGTTAGTGTGAGTATCCTTGTATTAGTGAAGATCTTATTATATCATTCTGAAGTTTATTTGTAGTTGTCTAGAGTATTCCTGGTTCTTATAATCCCCTGGCAATTCACATAGCGTAGTTTTAGAGTTTACAGTTGATTTACTTCATGTATAATTATTTATGTGGCTCATATTATACAGCAAGAACCTTGATGTTGAGTGGTAGTGTAGATTATTAATATAGTTGAATAAACATTACACATACACACATGTATATAACTTTGAAATATTGACGTTAACCAAGTTGTGTAGAAAGCAACGATAAATTTGGTTTAATTTACAACATCAATCCAGTAGGAATCCAAATAATATTATATACACAATCAAGAAATACACATATTCCAATTAGTAATGAATATCCTCAATGAACATATAGCATTGTAGTTAATAGTAGAATAATAAATCTTTCATAATACAACTCAAATAGAAACGATTCTCAGAGACTTAATATTAGATGTTATCCGAACGGCTGTACGCCAAGAACTGACTAAAAGTGTCGAATCGCGTAGAAATATATTACGGGTCAATCGTTGGAAAAACCAGACAGTCTAGTGACACGAATATTTTAATCAAGCCTGCATGTTGACTGCGTGATCAGATACTTTTTATTAAGAACAAGCAATAATGCTCTAACAAAATAAGGAGAGACCGATCGACCTTGACATGCTGTACTCGCGTGAACAGTTCATGTTTTTATCGAGGTTAATAAAAAACAATAATGCTCAAATTAGGTTAGGAAAAACCCGGGGGAAACTTTGAGCTGAGAAATATTTATATCGTTTAAACGCAATTCGCTTAAATGATTTAGTTGGTTTATTAACATTACAATGTAGGGAATTTACGTTTCGTAACAGTCGCCCATACCAAAAGGAAAAGAACATTGCATACTAAACAATAGAAGTGTGCAATTTCTTTTAGAACCGCCTGCACTTAACTTTAGTTCTAAACAATATACAAAAAAAAAAAACTGACTCCACCTGGGTAGTCCGTTAAATAAGACAAGTAAGGGAAATAATTTATTCTATTAAACCCTCATCATATAGGATCTCAAGTTATCCTTAGACCATAACAATTGTTCGCGTTATTCTAAAAAAATTATACTCTCTGAGATATCATTCCTTATAAACATCATCATCTTATTTATAAGGTAAAAATCAGCATAACTAATGTTATCATATTAAACAATTCAATCATTAATTAATTCAACTTAAATGAAATTAATATTTAAATAAACTTAAGAGTAAGAATTTAATCTTAAGTGTGTAAGCATGTGAAGTGTATGCACATTACTCTATTTTGGTTTTTACATAATCACAACTATAGTTTGATTGTTTCAAAATAAGGATGTACATTTCTGTTCATTCATTATCTTACTAATAAAGAAAATTTATGTTCATAAATCCATAATATTTATAAGTAACTTATTAGGTTCTTTTTTTTTTTTTTCTCTACAACAATAATAATATTTGTTTTAGCAAATGGAAATATTCATGGCATAAAATAAGGCATAAGATATTGCATAAAATAATCACAACATATTCATATATTCCTGCATTTAAATTTTAAATGATCCAATTCTCTTAGTTAGGATTATCAGAATATATACATGAAGTTATCCATTTCCTTATACATTTGTTACATGCGCGGTAGGGTGTCCGCGACGATGTGATCTTTTACCAATACGTAAGTTATTCTTAAGTTGTATGGTATTAACCCTATAAGGATGTTGTTTGACAGGTTTAACCTTATCATCTTTAAAAACTACATCATGGGTAACCAAAGTTGTTTTGTTAGGAACATCACTAAACAAATTTACATGATCATAGATTAAACCCTTGATAGAAGTCTGTTCACCTGAGTCTAGATGTGCCAGTTTATCATTGAGGTTTTTAAGTGCTTCAGTGTTCTGAAGTTTACTTTCTATGATTGTCTTTTTAAATTTAGGCGGGGGTGTTTCAACAGTTTTGATAGCACTCACTGGCCTAATGTCAGTTTGTTCTTCCCTAACAACATAAGGTTTTAGCATGTTTATATGGCACAGTCTCTGTGTTTTCCTTCTATCAGGGGTTTTTACAATGTATGTTACATCACTGATTTTATCTAAAACCTGATATGGTCCTGTATATTTTGCACTCAGGGGTTGTCCAGACAATTGGGTCAACATGAGGACTTTATCACCAGGATGGAAACATCGGGATCTGGCCTTGACATCATAGTACCCTTTCATTCTTTTCTGAGCCTGCAAAAGATTATCTTTAACATGATTCAAAGCATGATAGATTCTATTGCTAAATTGTTCCACATAAGCTACGAGTCCAGTCTCTTCATCAGAATTTAACAAGGTTTCCTGCAACAGTTTTAGAGGTCCTCGAACTGAATGTCCAAACACTAACTCGAACGGACTGAATCCAAGAGATTCCTGCACAGTTTCTCTAGTCGCGAAAAGAGCGAATGGAATACCGCGATCCCAGTCTTCAGTGTTCTCAAAACAGTATGTGCGGAGCATGGTTTTCAGAGTCTGATGATATCTTTCTAGGGCACCTTGGCTTTGCGGATGGTACGCAGTTGAAGTTGCATGTTGGATGCCTAGTTTCTTTAAGACCTGGTTAAACAGCTTTGATGTAAAGTTAGATCCTTGGTCTGACTGTATAGTCTTTGGAAGACCGTATCTTGAACAAAATGCAATCAGTGCGTCAGATATCTTATCTGCGTTAATGGTGCGTAGCGGAATAGCTTCAGGATATCTCGTGGCAGTGCACATTATAGTGAATAAGTACTGGTGTCCTGTCTTTGTTTTAGGCAAAGGACCTACACAGTCTATTAGCAAGTGGCTAAATGGTTCTGCAAAGGCAGGTATTGGCTTTAGAGGTGCTACCGGTATAGTCTGGTTAGGTTTACCAACTATCTGGCATGTATTGCATGACTTGCAGTATTTTGTGACGTCACGATGTAGTCCAGGCCAATAGAAGTACGGAAGAATTCGACGGTAAGTCTTGTTCACTCCTAGATGACCAGCATATGGCGTATCATGAGCCATGTGTAAGATGTCATTACGATATATGGCTGGTACCACAATCTGACTTCCTTCTCTGCAATTGTCATTATCACATTTCACATCTCTCCATTTTTGCATTAATATTCCCTCCTTCAGAAAAAATCCATTTCCTTTAATTTCTGCCTCCTGTTCAGTTATCACCTTTTTCTTCAGGTGTTTAATTCCTGAATCTCTATTCTGTTCTAATAGGAGTAATTGTCGAGGTGACAAATTACTTTCAGTAGTCTTGACTGAGGGACCACTCAAGATGTCAGCCAGGAAAGTTGCCTGTAGGTCAATTTCTGGTTCTATTTTTGACTTTGACATGGTTTCGACAGACTTTTGTTGTTGGGCCATACCTCTAGTGACGATGCATATAGGTTTGATAAAGCTCTCACTTTTATTAAGGCATTGTTTTTTCTTGGATATGGAATGCACCACATCTCCAGCAATATCATTTCCCAGTATTAAAGAAACACCTTTAAACGGAAGTGATTTGTATACACCCACAACTACATTTCCAGTGAAGTACGCACTCTTCAGCTGTATTTGATGCAAAGGAACTTGTACATTTTTCCTTGATACACCTTGAATAGTGAGATCCTGTCCTGTATATGTCGATTGTGACGTAGGAACAGTATTCTCTAAAAGTAGTGAAACCTCAGCCCCTGTATCACGGAGTATTCTGATGTTCTTTTCACTAGTGACACCATTTATTATGGATGACACGGTACCTTCTTCAATGAATGGTAAACAATTGCTTGGTATCTCAGTATCGATGAGATCTGTATCCAAGTTATTTTTGTAAGAGGTATGTTTAGTACTCATGGTGGTTCTATCTGATATAGACTCCTTGGAGCTCAGATTAGCATTGGAATTATTGAAAACCATTGTCTCTATTTCAGGAACTATTTCTGGTTTCAAGTTTCCTAGATACGTGTGTTTTGTCAGGTTATCTGCATTAGCAATAGGTATCTCTGTTTGAGTTCTAACATCCTTCTTTACATTTACATGAGTTCTTTGTTTTGGCATTGCTACATACGATAAGACAACATTCTTTTTATTCGGGTTCCCATTCAATATCCAGCACTTTTCCTTAGTATGTCCAATTCGTTTACAATGGCTACAGGTTGGCTTGGAATTTGTTGGACCTTCATTGCTCTGCTGATGTCTCTTTGATTGATAGGATTCATTTGGATTCATGGTTTTCTTTTCTACCTTCATATCTCGATTCTGGAATTTAGATTTATCTACTGTTGTAAATTTATTGCTGGAATGGATAATAACATATTCGTCTGCCATCACTGCTGCTGTTTCTACTTGTTCTACACCTTTGTCTGCTAAATGTATTCTTACATCACCTCTGATGTTATTGTTAAAGTCTTCCATTAGCATAAGATTAGCTAATTTATCAAAGTCTTTGTTTACACCTTTGGATCGAATCCATCTTTCAAAATATTTCTTTTTCTGTCTTAGAAAATCAACATGGGATTGTTCCTGTTCTTTCTTAGACTCACGAAACACTTTTCTATATTTTTCAGGTGTTAATGCATAACTTAGCAGTACTCTATTCTTGATCAGTTCATAATCATACAATTCCTCTTCAGTAAGACTTAATACAACATCAAGTGCCTTTCCTTTGTTCAGAGCTGAGCGTAGAAGTATAGCTTTCTTGCCCTCGGGAAATTGATAGTCTCTAGCGTTTCTCTCGAAAATCATGAAGAACTCTTCCACCGAATTATCTTCAAAAACTGGAATATGTTTCTTAAACTTATACAGTTCTGCATCTGCTTCAGAGCTTGCATTCGAATGATTTGACGTACGAGACCTTGCTAGCTCAATTCTTTCTTGGCTTGCTATTTTCTCTCTTGCTATTTCTCTTTCCATCTCAATTCTCTTGTTTTCTCTTTCCATCTCTAATTCCATCTTTCTTAACTCAAGTTTAAATTTCAATTCTTCACTTAATTCACCAGTTGTATGCTTCACTCTTTGTGTTATAGGAAAAGGTAATTCATCATCTGATTCATCATTAATATTATCCTTAGCAGTAGTTTCTTCAATAATTAGTGTACCTTGTTTTCTTAAACACTCAGTTACCTCTTGAAGTAATTTAGTTTTTGATGGCCTAGTTTCTGTGATAGAAATGCCCAATGATTTAGCCAATTCTTTTAGTTGTATCATCGACATTTTATTAAGCTGTTCTGAGGTTAGATCAAATATCTCTGGATCCAATGTAAGATTATTTGTGGCTTCCATTTTATATATTAAAAGTTACTATAAATCTTGTTAATAATACAATAAAGAGTCCAACTTACTTTCTGTCCTTTGAATAATTCACTACACCACACAGTTCAGATTTGTCACAACAAGGTCATAAAAATAATACTTTCTTAGAGTTACTTTGTTTGATAAGGTAATACACAAGATAATTTTCCAGGCTGAATAGTTAAGTTTTCCGATTCTCAATAGCAATGTTCAATTCAATCACAATCTTTAGTATATTGTATATTGTTCATATTTTCCAACACAATCCATCCAAGTTACGAGTATGTATTACGGCAGTTGTAAATAGTTTGTGTAAATAGTATAACGATTCTTGAAGTTGAAGTAAATCCTCTAAACGTTTGTTAGTAAATCCCGGACGAGCAAAACCCATTTTATTACAAGGCAATTTATTCACCATAATAAATTATGGATGAGACCTTCTATTTATCACACAAGTATAATTATAATTTATAATGTTATTACGGCTAGAGCCCCCATTCAATTTATGAAAATGATAGTTATAGTATTGTTATTGTTAGTGTGAGTATCCTTGTATTAGTGAAGATCTTATTATATCATTCTGAAGTTTATTTGTAGTTGTCTAGAGTATTCCTGGTTCTTATAATCCCCTGGCAATTCACATAGCGTAGTTTTAGAGTTTACAGTTGATTTACTTCATGTATAATTATTTATGTGGCTCATATTATACAGCAAGAACCTTGATGTTGAGTGGTAGTGTAGATTATTAATATAGTTGAATAAACATTACACATACACACATGTATATAACTTTGAAATATTGACGTTAACCAAGTTGTGTAGAAAGCAACGATAAATTTGGTTTAATTTACAACATCAATCCAGTAGGAATCCAAATAATATTATATACACAATCAAGAAATACACATATTCCAATTAGTAATGAATATCCTCAATGAACATATAGCATTGTAGTTAATAGTAGAATAATAAATCTTTCATAATACAACTCAAATAGAAACGATTCTCAGAGACTTAATATTAGATGTTATCCGAACGGCTGTACGCCAAGAACTGACTAAAAGTGTCGAATCGCGTAGAAATATATTACGGGTCAATCGTTGGAAAAACCAGACAGTCTAGTGACACGAATATTTTAATCAAGCCTGCATGTTGACTGCGTGATCAGATACTTTTTATTAAGAACAAGCAATAATGCTCTAACAAAATAAGGAGAGACCGATCGACCTTGACATGCTGTACTCGCGTGAACAGTTCATGTTTTTATCGAGGTTAATAAAAAACAATAATGCTCAAATTAGGTTAGGAAAAACCCGGGGGAAACTTTGAGCTGAGAAATATTTATATCGTTTAAACGCAATTCGCTTAAATGATTTAGTTGGTTTATTAACATTACAATGTAGGGAATTTACGTTTCGTAACAGCAGTTATGAGTGACTGCATTCCTTGGGTCATTTTTTTATTTTCCCATATCTTCTGGCAGATTGTTGTGTTTTGGTTGCCGTTACACCTCATGTTTCAACAGTTCAGCAGGAATGTTTTCGATCCCAGAAGACTTGTCCGCTTTTAAACTTCGTACTGCTTATTCGAACTGGGAGATAAGCTGAAAGAATTAAACAATTAGTCCGAAATTTGTGATGATCTGCATATTTCTTTTTTTCTACCAGTGATCTGACTTCAAGAACATTTTATTGATTTGATGGGGTGCCAACATTTCAATAAAATAGAGTGATTTTGAATTAAAATGGCACAAGTCTCATATTATTCCAGTGTTGAAGCGATGACTGGGAAGGGGGGGGGGCTTATTCCATACGCCTATAAGTGTGTGGCGGCACTCTCCTTGCTAATCGCCGATAGAACAACATTTAGAAACAGATCAGACGAGACAAACGACCTTAGATATTAAAATTTGCATTCGACATAACAAAGCCAAACGTTAAACAATGGTTACAGGAAAATCTTATGCATGTACGCTTATGAAATTTAATGACGAAAATTTTCACGTTTCTGAATAAGTAGGCCTAATGTTTTGTTAAAAATGTTTCATTTAAAATTTACAGTAGGCTATCTAATAAGATGTGCCCGCTGGTCCTCCAGGTTTGGGTTAAACCATGATGAAGTGATTGCGATTCTTATTTGTTCAATAATATGTATGCCTACTGTTGGGGGATATCAGATATTTAGTAGCACTTGCGTTTACATCATATTTCATCCAAAAACTAATCGATCCAAATAGCTGAGTTGTTGAAATTATAGCAGGTACGTATGTACCGCCCACTTGCCCTTCATCGCCCCCCAATCGCCCCCGGGAATGTTATCGCCCCCCTAAAGCTTCTCATCGCCCCCTGGGGGGCGATATCGCCCCCGTTGAGAACCTATGGGTTAAACAAAAGGCTATAGGAACCTTTTTTTTGTTTTAAATAAAATGATAAAACCTGCTACAAAAACGCCAAATAAGAGATCTAAAAATATCATTTAAGTTAATTTTAGTTTATTTATAGAATATCGTACACTACACGGACACGAACACATTTCTTAAAGTTCTCCAAACAAGAGTTCCTAAAATGTTTGAGAGCCACTGCTCTGAACTATGGTCCACATTATAAATGTTTCTTGCGGTGATGTTGTTTCGTGGGTGTGTTTCAAAGTCGAGATTTTCATTGGTTGAAATCTGGTCTGGCGACCTTCACCCGCTCGTCCCTCTGGCCTTGTGCTAAAATTGGAAGAAAAAAAACACATAATCGGTGACACTCACCTTCAACTTGTGTAGATAAGAAAATAAAAACACATCTCTATTTTGCCGGTAAACAGAGTCTCCTTATATTGGGTATGCACTTGGAGGAAGGGGTTCTGGATTTGGGAGCTTTTGCGTGAAGATACCTACGGGGAGGCGGGGGGGGGGGTGTCCAGACTGAATGTGTACGTATGCACAGATATATATAAATCCTACGTAACTGTAAAAGAGAAACCACTGAGTCAGAAGAATCGTTAATAGACATATGATTTGAACCCAATTAAATCTATATCTACTTTCTCGTGTGTGGAATGAGGCAGAGATGAACAAAATCTGCAAGACAAAGGCCTGCAGGTTGGTGATTCAAGACTGAAGTAGGCTAGGGCCTAGATCTGCCTACGGTCAGTTTATGTGTAAAAGAAGTTGTATTTTTAAAGAACCATTAATAGTTTATGATGTGTTATGAATCATCCTATAAAACATTAGCAGTCGGAAAAGAAGTTCAGGCCCGAAATTGGGAGGTTTTACAAGAAAATCGGAAATTCCATTATTGCTTTGGAACGCCTGGGAGTAATACCAATGTTGGAATCAAGTAGAAACAAACGACAACTACAATCTGTTTAAAATCGGATTTCTACAAACGAAAATTGATTTTTGGAAAGAACGGTATTAACATCCTTAGACTGAAATGTTGATTTGTCCTGGCCTGACCCAGAAATTTTAATATGGGATATAGTATAAAGACATATATATATTATCTCTATGATGATGCATGTCCATCGATTTCGATGAGGACCATCCTTTGTCAGAGACATGATTGCTTGTGGTTCCGGAAATGGCTGATGAGGCCTATTCTTGCCCGAAAGTGTTAGCCACGGCGTGTCTTGATTGCCGGTAGTATTGGAGCTGTCTTTGCTGGATTTTCTGAGTTGTCGTTTTTCAGTTGCGACCCTTCGTCCGTTGTCTTCGTGAGCTGCCACTCCAGTTAAGGTCATGTTGCGCCAAGAGGATCGCTCCTGAGCAAGCCCTTCCCAGTTGTTAGGATCGATTTCAAAGTATTTTTTATGGATGCCTTCAGGGTGTCTTTAAACCTGTTCTATTGCCCTTCCCGCGAGCGCTTTTCTGCGTAGATATTATGTCTTCAGGATATACATGTATATCAATATCTCTGCAAGAGTCTGTAGAAGAGAACACGAAAACCAAGTAGGCAAACTTCTGCTGTGCCCCCATAAAATTAGATACGCCACTGAATAGGTAGCTGTATTTGTTTGTGTATTATTATCAGAAATGTGCACTGGCCTTGATTTATGATTTTTTTTTATCCGACTAAAAAAATACTACAAAAAAAAAATAAGCCGTTTCTTTTCTTTTTTTTTTGTGTGTGGAGGTGTGGCTGTTTACAGCATTTTTATTGGTTGACTTTCGCCCGGTGACCTCTAGGTTTCTTGAAAACGAAAGAAGTTTGTGTGTGTGTTTACATACATGAATATTAATCTTCTGACTAGGCCACTACACTGCCCGCCTTTTCCCATTACACACACTGTCCCTGTCCGTCTTACACACACACACAGCACATCTGTCGTTTCCTACACGCAAAATGCAAAACCAGATTGGCTCGACACTAACCTTCGCCCTCTCCCCGAACCCTGTTTCTACCACATCACCCCCCCCACACACACACACACGCAGAAGCACACACACACACACACACATACACGCACAAGCACACACACTCACCTACTTTTTTCCAATGCATCTAACTGATTCGTAGAGTACTAATAAAAAAGACAACAACACACGCTTAGATCTTGCTACTTACTACACCATCTGCATTGATGGAAAACCCAACACATTTACATGTGCTCAATCTGTCTATGTTAGGCCTATTCTTGTGTCGGTGGCTGGTTGTAATTTGTAATATTTTACGTCAGTATTTAAAAGTAGGCTTACTTAAATAGGGCCTACTAAATAGCGGCTACTAACCAAATGTTATTAGCGACAAACATCAGTGTTGTTGCTTGTTGTTATATCTCATCACAATTTTTAGTTCAATTTCTATTCGTATTTTTAAAAAAATCGATTTTAGCGTTTTTCCACATAGATCTATTATACTGTCCAGTATAAAAAAAAAAACCAGAAATACCGTCATGCATAATAATATAGATCTAGGCCTACTCAATTTTCTCATGTGCGGGAAATCTGGGAGGGGACGGATGGGAAAGTGTCCGCTGTCCGGTATTTTCTGAAGTAAAAAAAAACTTGGCAATCTTCCTACAGGTATGACTTATTTACAAAATACAGATTGGAGAATTAAAAAAAAAAGCTAGTTAAGGCCTACGGCACATCACTCTGATCCAGTGTTGGACACATTACTATAATACAGTAATGCTTATAATTATAATACCTTTAATTTTTAGTTTCAATTAGCTCGTTGCTGTTGTTGTTTTTTTGTTCAATACTTTATTTTCTAGATATGGAGGACCGAAGGTAGTTAATTCGAATCCTGGTAAAGGCTATGACTTGTTCCATGACTCCATGGACTCGAAGGTAACCCTGAGTCTACCCAGCTCTGATGGGTACCTGTCATTAATTGGGGGATAAAGTAAATGCTGCTGGCATTGTGCTGGTCAAACAATCCCCTTGAATGCCGGGACCACAGAAACTGGTGAACGCTGCTTCACCGACCATATGCTCAATTTGGCCCTACGGGTACTTTACTTATGGCGACGATTGGAGAAAGTGTTAGTGAAAGAAACAGCCTTAGATTATCTACACACAAATTACACACTTGTTTTAATTTTGCAATGATACACGATTTAATATTTTCTTTAACTCCCCCCCCCCCCCCCCAGCACATACGGCATTCTTTAAAACCTTTGTGTGTGTGCGCGCGCGCCATGTTGCTACAACTGAACTCGCA